>JAJEJO010053702.1:94325-107989 GCA_020662805.1 Glaucomys volans
CCCGCCTCTCGCGCTCCGGGGTCGCCGCCGGCCCGCGCTCGCTCACTCACTCGCTCCCTCACAACACGCCGGCCGAGCGAGGAAGGGGGCGGTCCGGCTCCCCAGGCGTGGGGAGGGCTGTTTATTTGGGGGAGGAGGGGCGCGAGGCCGGGACGAGCTGACTGGCCGGGATCCTCCGACCCGCCACTGTGGCAGCACCGGGAAGGCGGGGAGAGAGAAAGGAGGAGGGAGGGACCGGGATGTAGGACTCGCCCGCGCGGGAGGCTGTGGCGAGGGGGCGGCGGCGGCCGAGCCCGCGGAGGGGCGGGGCCAGCGCCCCTCGGCAATCTCCGCCCCCGCCGCCCGAGGGAGGCCGGGAAGAGATCGGGGAAGCTCGGGAATCTCCGGCGCTGGCCCGGGATTGTCCCGGAGGCGCGGCGCGGCTGGAGTGCCTGCCAGCGCGGAGAGGGCGGGATCCGTCTCCTCGCGGGGCGGGGCGGTAGCCAAGGCAGGCGGAGCCTGAGAGGCCCGAGGGCCCGGGAGCAGCTCCCGCCTGCAGGACTAGTTACGCGGAGTTGTGACCCGAGTTCAGCCATGTGGTTGCCCAGGTTTCTGGCGAGGGCCGGAGCACTTTGCGGGTGGGGGAAATCGTCGGGTGACTGGGGGAGTCTTTGCTTTCTCTCCCGCGCAAGAATGGGGATCTCAAGCCCGGGAATGACGCCTCCCCTACACCCAATTCTGAGGGTTTTTACCCTAATCATTATCATATCCCTGATGATCTTAATAATACCTGATGTTTTAAGAGCTTTACAGTTTGCACAATTGGTTCACAGACCCATTTGGGATTGTTCATAGAGCTAAAGACCATGATCTCCATTTCATTGACGAAGCTAAACCTTAAATTCTGCCACAAAATTGTGGCCGATTGGTAAGATTCCAGATCGCATTCCTTCTCTCTACCTTGCTGCCCGCAGAGTACTTTATCGCTTATCAGCTTCGTGCAATGTGTGCAGTAGATCCTCTCTCCTACCAGACTGCCAATGACTGCCTCTACTTTCTCTGGTATCCACATTGGACCCTATACATTATGCGGGAAGCCAGGGATGATGTTGCCTGAATGACCTGGATTCTAGTCTTGGCCTTGCTAATTACCTTATTTTATCTCTTTGGACCCCCACCTCCAACATCTGGTAAATGAGAAGATACTTGAGATTACTGGTTTTCGACCAGATACAGATTTGTGCCTTTTCAACACTGCCACCCCCATATTTGTCAATGTCTAAAGACATTTTTTACTGTTGCATTGAGGTGTGCGGGTTGCTGACATCCAGGGAGTAGAGGCCAGGAATGTTGCTCAATGTCCTAGCTTGCACAAGACAGTCCCCACAAGAATGCAATCCAGCCTAGAATGTTAACAGTTCAGAGATTGACAAACCCTAGGTTAGATGATTTTTAAGGTCCTTTGCAACCACTCTGACTAGTCCTTTGGACTTGGAATTAGACTGCTAGAGTTGGAAGAGGACAGAAGTAAAAATCCCTACTTCAGAGTCAGACCAACCCAGGTAGGAACCCAGGCTTTACCTCCTATGCCCATAGAATGTTGTCCCAATGGTGACCAAAGATTCCTTTACCCAGGTGTGCAAGAGCCTGCGCACTGCTTGGAAAACACTGGAAGACTTGCCCTGAAGGTGGGTTTTCCTAGCCAGCACTGTAGGCCGTAATACAATATTTGTTTAGTTCTGCCACTTACAAGTCATGATGCCATATGAAAGCTACTTAACCTGTCTCTCCCTCAGTTTCTTCACCTGAAAATAATAATAACATCTTCTTGAAAGGGTTGTAAGAATTAAATGAATTAATCACACCTTAAGAACTTTGGTCAGAATAGCCTATGGGAAGCACTCTTTAGATGTTAGCCACAATTATTATTAGCATTGTCATTTTATTCACATTTTAAGTGACATTGAACAAAATGTGCATTGTCAAGATCAAAGAATGTTGTTATCACTATTACTGAGGTTTCTTTTTATATAAGGTGGTTTGGGCAGGGTTACTAAAGATTCAGATGGAAGGAATTTCTCAAGTCACCCTTTGATGTAACCACTGTATTAAGCAAATTATTTATTTTCACCCAGGGTTATATTCCTCATTTGTTAGATTACAATAGCAATAGTCACAATATTGATATAAGCATTAAATGAAAAAAATAAAGCACTTAAACTGCCTAACATACTAACTGCTCAATAAGCAGTAATTATTTACCATCTAATTTGATTAGTGGCAGTAACTAATCAGTAACTAATTAGGGGCCCAGGGGGCTGGAAGGAAAAACCCAGCATCTCTCAACATCTCCAAGGTGGAAGCCCAAGTGCCTGCAAGCTCATTCTTGAACTGAATTAGCTCCATCTTAAGTCAAGGGTCCCAGCTGGCAGTGCCCTATCCAGATGGAGCCTGATCCTGTCAAGCAAGCATATGGCTTCCAAGGAAAATCAGGATGTTTCCTAGTAGCCTATGGAACAAAAATGCTTTTTTTTTTTTTTAAATCTGGACACTTCAGCAATTGATTTTATGAAAAATTTACTTACTGAACTGGTATCTTAAGAATTCTTCTCCCCTCCCAGCCTACCTGCCAAAATACTGAAAACTAAATGATGTTAGGTCCTTCTGGGCTGCCCCGTGACCAAGCAAGAAATGAGATTTGGGATTTTAGCTGCCTGTGACTCAAATTATTGTTATTCAAGTAGCGCTCAAGTCCCTAAGAAATAGAGCAATGCAGTATAGGAATGTTTGAATGACCCGGCAAAACAAAGAGAAATTGGACTGAGCTCTGTAAACAAGCATGAGGCAGAACAGCAGCCACGGGCAGTGGAAATACGCCCAGCAGCACCAAGACCAAGAGCATTTCTTTTATATACATCTGCAGCTACTTATTTGGGAACAGGTAGATATTAAATATTTTAGAAGACAAGGACATTAAAGAATATTTTCCTAGAAAGAATTTTTAGTTGCAGAAGCTACAACAAGCCTAAGACTTGTTCATTTATCCATTTAACAAATTACATTAATAGAATTATTACATTATTAGAATGTATTACATTATTACATTAATAGAATGTATTCTCCATAGCAAATAGTACATCTTCTAGGGAGGAAGGGTTGAACAAATGAAAATGAATTTCATTTCATGAAAATGACAATCATGGTGACTCTGAACAGGGACTCTGGTGGTGAGCATGGACTTGAGTCTGACTGCTCTATACCTGACCCAGACAAGAACGTTAACATCTCTGAGACCCAGTTCCTTCATTTGTGTGGTGGCGGCCAACCCAACAGCATTCTCTTACTCTTTCCTAGTACAGATCGCCTGCCCAGAAAGAAAAAAGAAAAGAAGAATTCGTAGGCTCCCTGACAGCTAAGGGTGGCCCCAGAACACAGGTGTGGCCACTGAGTTGTGGAAAGGGATGGTATTCTTTCCCATCTGATAAGACAATGCCACAAGAAGAAAAGCCTCCTAGCCCTTCATCCTTCACCCTTCTTCCTACCCAAAACACAATTCAGGAAGCAGCAGACACCTTGTCTCCGCAACAGCAAAGCCACATGCTAACAACAGTACTGAGGAGTCCCCAGACCAACCCAAGCCTGTCTAATTTACTGTCATTTGAGAAAAATAAGTCCCCATTTGGTTAAGCCACTCTGGACAGGTTTCAACCTGCAGCCAAGCTGAACTCCTAACTGATGTAATCTATAAATGGTGGATAATGAGGGTGTGTCCCCCGGGGTTCTTTGAGCATTGAATAATGCATGTAAAGCACTTAGAATGACACCTGGTTCATAGACACACTCAATAAGTGGTGACATGGACCTTGCACTACTATTACTCCTTTCATTATCCTTATTAATATGATTGTTGTATGCGCCGAAAGCTATACATAGACGTGTCACTCCCTCTGCCTGGGGCAGACAGAACAGGTTTCGCCCAGAATGTTACATTCCACCTGGGCCTTTAAAAATGAGGAAGAGTTTCTCAGGATGTGGTTTCTGATAAAAGGCTGCAAATTCTTGGGTCCTCCTTTCCTTAGGAGGAGGTCAGCACTGTGGCCTTGGCTGCTAATAAGAGAAAACTATGATAAAGAGGGTTTAGTCAGGGCCTGGGTCAGTGGGCAGAGCACTTGCCTAGCATGTGTGAGGCACTGGGTTCGATTCTCAGCACCACATATAAAATAAGTAAATAAAATTAAAGGTCCATCAGCAAAAAAAAGAGGGTTTAGTCAAAAGACCAGGATCAGAGTCAGGACCAATAGCTTCGGTCTCCAAGCAACAGAGACAGTGAATTAAGTTAGCTGCCCTTCTGAAAATGGGACCATCCTGACTAGCACAGGGCAGTTCAAGACCCACAGGAGATGACTGATCTCAGGTAGGATCCATTCAAATGCCAGTTAGTTAACAGCCGTTGACAAGCTGGTGATATGAGTCACTTTATAAGCTCTTTGAGATCATAAGCGCTCTCTTAATCCCCTTCTTGATTTCTGTGTCCCTAGCACTTCGCAGAGAGCTTATCACAAAATGTGGAACTTCCAACAATCCTGAAGATATCAAAAAACAGCTTCAGGACTGAGATAGGCCCCCCACCAGCCCCCACCCTGGCCCCAGGAACAGATAAAGACCCAGAGCAGAGCAGACGCCTTCGAAGGCTGCCTCAACCATGTTCTCCTCTAAACAGCGAGCCCTGGTCCATCCCAGAATCGATTTTCCCTCTAATCAGAGAGAGAAGAGTGGATATAAATAGAAGAGACCGTTTTCTAAGCCAAAGCTTTCTTTTCCCAAAAAAGAAAGGCGGAGAATACCCTTGATAATTCACGGGCTGGAGGAAGTAGGAGCAACCCTGCCATGTGGCTGGCTGATCCGGAGCAGATAGAGCCTAATGAGAAGTGAATTCAGCAAAAAGGGCCGTGGGATGTTGAAGCCTCATTAGGACTGTAAAACCAGCCTGGTCGCAAACCCTACTATTGACTTTGACCTCACCTCCCACCTCCTTCTGCTCCCGATATTATTGACCCTGGGCGTTTTCTGTAGGCCAGGACCCTGCCAACCCTCTGCCCTTCACATAATGTGTTTGTCTGGTTTCTATTTCTGTAGTTTGATGAAGGATGATAGCAGGGTATTGAGTTGTTGTTTTTCATTTAGTGCCGTCGCCGCCCTCGCCCTGCCCCCAGCCCCTACCCTGCTCTTAAATTGCGTTCTCATTGTCCGTTCCTGCCTTGTGCTAGGTTTTATTGCTTCCTCACAGAGTGGAGGAAAGCTTTTTTATTTTATTTTATTTTCCAGGCGCTGCTATACATAGCCCCATGTACCCATGCTTCCTGCAAAGAATTATGGTGTTTCAATATTGGCAATGACCTCAGAGAGGAAGGGAAGGGAAGGCTCAGATATTTGCTGAGTCCCTGATGGGTGCTCGCCCCTGAACTAGGTGCTTTTTGTATTTAACTCTCACCACACACCCATGACACGGGTCATGTTACACCTCAGCTTACAGAGGAGAACCAGAGAGGGGAAAGACCTGCTCAAGGTCACACAGGATGGCTAGTGGCAGAAGGCCTCCTATGCCCCTAGGAGCTTTCCAGTGCGGCACCCTGTCCCTGAGGCTGTTGAGGGTGTTTAGCCTGGGCAGGAACCAGTCCAGGAAGAGGGCACAGAAAGGCTTAAGCTTCTCTTCTCGAAACAGATCTTCAGTGTCTCGGTCCTGCGTTCCAATAGGGGTGTAAATTCCTGAGCCTTTGTGGTATTGAAGCATCTGCTCTTTGGTCACCCTTTCTGTCCCACTGGCCCTTGCTCAGGTATCTTCCTCTGGTCCTGTCTGACTGTCACCATCAATCCCAGCCAGCCTCCCCTGAGCTCTTCTATCTGATTCCCAGTCCTTGATCCACCCAGATTGCCTCGGTCAAGGGTGAAGGAAACCTTGGCTGCTCCCACGCGGTTCTGGAGCCTTGGGACTATGAACTGCTGACTCCAGCCCTGTGGAGAAGACACTGAGGCAACCTTCTCCTCCTGGAGGGCAGGCAGTGCACAGCCGCAGCCTCCAGGGCCTCCAAAGGACAGCCGGCACAGATCTCCTCCCCTCCCAGCTGTCACGGGACCTGGAACTCTGTCTCCCTCTCTCCTCCCTGAGGCTCCATTCAGGGGGACGCAGGAGACAGGGCTTCTCCAGAGACCAACCAGACTGTTCTCTCCAGCCCACCTGCTCTCCCCTCTGCCCTCGCTGCATTCGTCTCTTCCAGGTGGGGGTGACAGACTGATCCAGCTCCTCCTGATTCTTTTGAACCTCTGGATTTTGTAGGGCACGGGCCTCATGCCAGAGTCAGGCAAGGTTTCGACTTTGAGGCTTTGAAAACCCAGAGACTTTCCTCTCAAGCCGTACATTTCAAAAGTCTATTTTGAAATTCAAAAGCTGAGTCCTGCCTCTTCTTTCTCTTGAAGTTTCCACTGAAACAGGTTTATTACTGCAAGGAGGGGAGGGTGGCCAGAGCAGAGGCACCTGGGAGAGGGAGCAGGGGAGAAGTGGGGGTAACACTGCCGCCACAGACACCTCTGCACCTCTGTCCTCCCCCCGTGAACACAGGGGGACGGGTTCCAGCCTCCCTCAAGTCAGGATGGGGATGTGTGACCATTGTGATCCTGGGATGTGGGTAAAGGCAATGGAAGCCACTTCTAAGCCTGGCCTCTAAAACATGCCTGTCACCCCCGCCAACCCTCACTCTTCCTCCCATGGCAGCCAGGGAGAGCATGAGCTGAAGCCGGGAGGAGCTTGGATCCCAGTCACCAGCTGGAAGGAGCACTGAAGGAGCTGCCCCACCCAGTGATGTGAGCAAGAAATCAGCCTTGATTTTATTAAGCCATGAGGTTTGATCTTTGTTAGTTGGTTTTGTTTCCTAGCCGCTTCATTACTTACCTGGACTAATAATATCTGCGTAGTGTTGATGATCAATGTATAAAACATCAGATGCAGGGAATCAGAAGTTGACGACTTTGATGAAAATCTATGAAATTAAAGGTGCACAGAGATGTGGGGGAGGGTGCTGAAGGGGCTTCATAAATAATGCCTCTCTGCCCCATCAAGCCAGGAACCAATTTAGAAATAGGCACCAAAGATGAAGAGAGGCGATCAAATCATCTGGTTTGCATTGGTGAGCACGAGGCCCAGGCATGCAGCAAACCTGGGCAACTGCCAGACGGAAGTGCTAGAAATCTTCACCCCTGAATCACACACCACAAGTCCTCCATCATTGGCCCACTGGAAACTGCAACATGCAGGTCCCTTACCGCATGGCCCAGGCTAACCAGTGACGCCCCTCTCAGCAGCCAAGCAGATTTGAAGTTAGGGTTAGCAAGGAACTAAGTCAGGCCATGTCCAGTTAGTTCTTTTTCCCATATCCAATCCTTTTTTTTGTTTGTTTTTGTTACCAGGAATTAAACCCAGAGTTGCTTAACCACTGAGCCACATCCCCAGCCCTTTTTATTTGAGATGGGCTTGCTAAGTTCCACAGAGCCTCGCTAAGTTGTTGAGGCTGGCTTTGAACTCAGTCCTCCTGGAGTTGTTCCCGTGCACTACCATGCCCTGCTAGATACACCAATTCTTCTGTCGATCATTTTTGGTTAAAAAGGCAGCAGAATTGGGCTGGGGTTGTGGCTCAGTGGTAGAGCGCTTGCCTAGCATGTGTGAGACACTGAGTTCGATTCTCAGCACCACGTACAAATAAGTAAATCAAGTTTCATCAACAACTAATAAAAATTTTTAAAAATTAAAAAAAAAATTTTTGAAAAAGGCAGCAGAACCAACAGCCCCACATTCCCAATGGCTTACAACCACACAGGTTTCTTTTTCCCGCATCCATCGTGGGTTGGCTATGTGCTCTTCACTCTGAGCCACACGAGGGAAGGGCACACTGGTATTCTGCTCTCAGTCCATTGGCCAAAGCAAGTGGCGGCACAAACCTGCCTTCCACGGAGTGGGGATGTTTGGTCTCCCTCAGCGGGCGGGGTAATGCAGATTCTTGAACACAATCCACTGCAGTCCTTTTCCTGAGATGAAGTGGGAGTGAGGAATACAGACGGGGGTGAGGGGGGGCTTTTCCCCACCTGTTGCCAAAGCCCACGGGACGCTGTCCTTACTTTATTCCCATATTCCTGTTGCTCATGAGGAAGCCCCCTGTGGGTTCTGCAGAAGTTCCCCACATCCGCACATGTCGCCTGCTTCCTAACCCCAACCTGCTGGAGGGCTTTCTCTGACTGCAGAAACCTGCTCAGCACACGTGTGGGGCACTCCAAAATCATCCTTAAAGCAATAACTAACATTTATGTACTAGACGCCTTCATATCCAGAACCCCACTATTTAATACTGAAAATGACCTCATGAGGTTGGTGTGGTTCTCATTCTCATTTTCTGGTTGAGGACACTGAGGCTCAGAGAGGAGCCTCCTCCAGGCACTGATTCTCTGGCTGTTGAGTCCCTAACATCCACCCTGGGTCCCTGGCACCTCGACGGTGTAGCCATCTCAGCTGGTGTCCACCAGACTCCACCTTAGACATCTTGGTAACTCTTTCATTGCAGCCTGTCCCTCGGGATCTCTGAACTGTGACTTAGTATCTATCATCATGTCTCAGGCACAGCTCATCCATGAGGATCAACAATCGTTAAATGGCTCCTAATTGGCAGGATCATTCTAGGCGCTGGGGAAATGAGCATGAAGGAGACCGATTAGGCCACTGCTCACCTTAGTGAGGAGAGGAGGAACATGGGCTTCAAGGATGTGGAATGGAGACAAGGGCCACCCAGGGAATAAGAAAGAGGGTGAGGGGTCAGTGCGGAGAAGGCGCCTTTTTAGATGGGAAGACAGGGAAGTCTTCTCTGAGAGGGTCACTTTTGAGCTAAAAATTGAATAGCAAAAAGGTGTTAGCCATGGAAAGATACGGGGGGAGAGCATTCCACAAAGAAAAAACAGTGTATAGGAAGGCCCAAGTGAGTGCTGGCTTCAGAAAATAAAGCTAAGAGGGTCTTAATAATAAAACACTGCCGGGCGCAGTGGTGCATGCCTACAATCTCTGTGACCCAGGAGGCTGAGACAAGAGGATCACAAGTTCAAAGCCAACCTCAGCAAAAAGCAAGGTGCTAAGCAACACAGTGAGACCCTGTCTCTAAATAAAATACAAAATAGGCTGGGGATGTGGCTCAGTGGTGGAGTGCCCCTGAGTTCCATCCCCGGTTCCCTAAGGAAATAAATAGTAAAACACTCTCCTGCAGACGGCAGATCTTCTTCAGCCCAGGCCACACATTAGTTGTGTTGCTTTGAAGTGGCGACACAGAGGGTGGGTCCAGCTTCCTGGCCCACACCCTCTCTTCTCATTCTCTCTCGGCACTTCCAAATCTGGAATCTGCCTGGACTCCCAACCTTCGAGACTCTTCTACAGCACTGTAGTGTTCTCCGGGGCATGCGCTGCACTTCCATGATGCTGCTTCCTCTCTCAGCTTCACTTCCAGAGCCCTAGGCTGGGGGCACATGGGGGTTGGAATCTCTCTCCCTCATAGTCCTCTGACCCCCCCCCACATTGGGAACATGCCGGATATACACTAGGTGTGTCAAGAAATGCAGAGCCGAGGGCCCCCTGAAGGTGCTATTGATACACGACCTTGCAATCTTCCTGACACCCACTTCCTTCCTCCCTGCCCATGCTTCCTTAGCACTTGGCCATAGTCCAGTGAAGTACTTAATACATCGTTAGTTATTAGCTTGTCGATCTTGCCCTCCAGCTGTCCATCAAGGGCAGCAGACTGTAATGCCTACCAGGCCAGGCAGGGGATGTATATGACGGTGGTAAGGGAGAGCAACTGGATGGCCATTGCCAGCAATTTCGGTGTCAGGCCATAAAGCTGGATTTCTAGGTGAAATCTCTAATTATACAAATGTAGGAATTCAATTACTTTGAAAGGTGAAGCAAACCCTCATATTAATCTGTTTTCTGGGGTCTAACAAAATACCTAAGGCCGGATGCTTTATAAAGAAAAGAGGTTTTCTGAGCTCAGGGTTTTGAAGGTGGAAGTCCAAGTTCAAGCAGTCCCATTTGTTCAGTATCATGGCAAATAGCACCAGCAGAGGAGACAGGAAGCCAGAGAGCAGGGAGGGGAGTCTTGCTTTATTTTTTAAACAACCTACTCTCCTAAGAACTAGCTCACTCCGGGAAAACAGCATTAATTCCTTATAAGGGCACGCCCCCCCAACAACCTGATCACCTTCCACTTACCTGGTCCCCTGCCTCTTACAGGTTCCCCACCTTAGCACCACCACACTGGAGAGCAGGCTTGCAGCACAGGGACCCCTGGGGGCAAACCTTGGGTCCCAGGCCCCCGAGCATAGCTCAGTGTATTCATAATGCTGTTCCTAGATCTCCCATAGTTCATGATAGATAATAGGTGGTCGATAATATTTGTTGAATGAATGAATAAATAGAAAAATTAAACTTTACGGGATGAATCAGATCAGTTCTCCACCAAGTCCATCTACGACTGAGATTGCCATCCCTTGGCTCAGCCAAGACTGGATTCCCCCCGAGGTGGAGGGTGGGCTCTGAGGTCTGTGGCGATCACGTGGTGGTCAGTTTGCTTTCTTTACTGCTTCTCTGTCTCACATCAGCCAGCTGGCCCTGGGGTTTTCTGGGCAGGAGGTCGAAAGTCTCCAAACAGGCTAATGTCCACAGGTGTCGCTGCTGGGTTCTGACAGACCGCTCACGACTAAGTGCTTAGAATCCAGAAGGTGGTGTTGGTGCTTATAGAACCATAGACTGTTCGCCCTGGACGCACACTTAGTGTCCCCAAGGGACCAAACTCCATTCATGCAGCCCAGAGTAGCAGAGGAATAAACTGACTGGGAAGGTGACCCACTGGACGACGTGACTCTTGGGCCCCGTGGTCCCTCCTCCTCTCCCTGCCTTCGGTGGCTCTCTAGCAGGAAGCCACCCGTGCTCCTCTCTCCCTGTTTCAAAGACACTGACTAATCTTTGCAAGGAACACCCAAGGTCACAAGGCCTCCAGACGGGTTACCAGCAAGGCCTGGCTGTGGACCCCTCCACACTAACCAGCCCTGCATCCTGAGAGGGTTCCCTAGAAACAGAGTTTGGTTGAACAACACAAATGCAGCCAACCCTCAACATCCACGCTCCAGGATTCCCCTCAGATACCAAATCCAAGGGTGCTCAAGTCCCTTCTATAAAAGGGCCTGGTATTTGCATAGAACCTATGGGTGCCTTCCCATAGACTTTTAAAAAAAAAATTGTTTTTGGATATTGGTAGACCTTTATCTTATTCATTTATTTATATGTGGTGCTGAGAATGGAACCCAGTGCCTCATACATGCTAGGCAAGCGCTCTGCCGCTGAGCCCCAGCCCAGCCCCTCCCATAGACTTGAAAGGCATCTCTATGTTACCGGTAATACTTAATACAATGGAAATGCTGTATAAATAGTCGTTGTATTGTATTATTTAGGAACTAGTAAAAAAAAAATTCTTCACGTGTTCAGGACAGATGCAATTTTTTGGAAGTTTTTTGTTGTTGTTGTTGTAAGGGGGATTGAACCCAGGGGTGTTCAACCAAAGAGCCACATCCCCAGCCCCTTTTAATTTTTTTTTTTTTTTTTTTTTTTTAAGACAGGGTCTCTCTAAGTTGCTTAGGGCCTCACTAAATTGCTGAGGCTGGTCTTGGACTTGTGATCCTCCTGCCTCAGCCTCCTGAGCCACTCAGATTACAGGCATGCACCACCTTGCCTGGCTTGGAAGCCTTTCTGGTCCACTGTTGGTTGAATCTACAGATGTGGAAACTGGGAACAGAGGGCCGATTGTATCTTGCCACCAGAGTCCCAGAAGGACGTCTAGGAGCTTTGATTTAAGGGCTTGTCTCTCCTACCTGACCATCATCTTGGCACCTCAGGGGTGTGAGGATCGTACCCAGCATATGTCAGACACTGCTCTAAACCATGGTTCTCAAAGAGTTGTCTCTGGGGCCTCTGAAGTCCCTTTCAGGGGATCCTCAAGGTAAACAAACAAACAAACAAAAAAACCCTAACGGTTCTAAACATTATTTATCTTTTTCACTCTCATTCTCTCATGAGTACACAGTAGAATTTTCTAGAAGCGACGTGATGTTTGACAGGTTATGATTCTTTTGTTTTCAAGGTGTCTCAGTTTTCTTTTCAAATATGGTAAATATCAATAGGTACAAGTCATATAATGAGTTCTTTGAAGTTTTCAATCATATTTAAGTGCAACAAAAATCTGAAGCAAAACTTTTAAGATCCCCATTATTCTAGACAATGTAAGAAGCTCGTACATGTGGGGCACAATGGCACACAACTCTAATCCCAGCTCCTGAGGAGGCTGTGGCAGGAGGATCACAAATTTGAGGACCACCTCAGCAACTTAGTGAGACCCTGTCTCTAAATTTAAAAGTTTTAAATAGGCTGAGGATATAGCTCGTGGTAGTGAGTCCCTAGGTTCAATCAACTCTCAGGGCTGGGGACGTAGCTCAGTTGGTAGAGTGCTGGCCTAGTATGCACAAGGCCCTGGGTTCAATCCCCAGTACAAAAAAAAAAAAAACCTCTCATATATTCAAGTATCATGTCAGCTAAAATAAAACAAAATAAAAAATGACATAAAATTTCCCCATTTGTCCTAAGTTTAAATTTTTATTAATTGAATCATAGATACATAAGAATCTACCATTATGATTGCACCATTTAAAGGAATCAGATAAGACATAAAAATATTTCCTATACTTTGAAACTCCACTAGAAGCCCTCACAGATACATCATTCTCTCTCCTCCACAAAAGGAACCTCCTCTCTGATTTTTGAGTTGAGTCTCCCCTCCCACTTCCGGGCATTTTACTATCTACACAGCATCTGTAAGTGATAGATTGTTTCATTTTGGAAAACCAAGAGGCCAGCTCACCCAGCCTTAGGGAAGGTGCAGTATTGCAGAATATGCCAAGTCTCCCAGGAGAAAACAGGCTGTGCAGAGGGGCTGGGCAGAGTGGCATCCCAGCCTGACTCCCGCTGGCTTGAGAGCCTTCTGGGATTCCAGTGGGCTGGGGCCTCAGAGCGGGCTGTGGGATGAGCCATGTATACTGAGGTCTGGAAAAAATAGTTCACCCGGTCTGGGGAAGTGACTCAGTGGTCCAGTGTTTGTCCAATCTCTGAGGCGCAGGGTTTGATTCCCAGCACTGCAGAAAAAATAAATAAATTAAATTAAATTAAATTAAATGTTTGTTAAAATAATGGATAATCCCAGTGCCTCAGGAGGATCATGAGTTCAAAGCCAGTCGCAGCAACTTTGGGAGGTCCTAAGCAACTCAGTGGGAACCTGTCTCTAAATAAAATATTAAAAAGTCTGGGGATGTGGCTCAGGGGATAAGTGCCCTGGGTTCAGTCCCTGTACCAAGTGAGGAAACTGAGCTGGGCGTGGTGGCGCACGCCTGTAATCCAAGTGACTTGGGAGGCTGAGTTAGGAGGATTGTGAGTTCAAAGCCAGCCTCAGCAACTTAGCGAGGCCCTAAGCAACTCAGTGAGACCCTGTCTCTAAATAAAATACAAAATAGGGCTGGGGATGTGGCTCAGTGGCCGAGCATCCCTGAGTTCAATCCCC
>JAJEJO010053702.1:108089-145725 GCA_020662805.1 Glaucomys volans
CCAAAAAAAAAAAAAAAAAAGAGGAAATTGGTCCCTTTGTTTGTTTGTTCAGCTCCTCAGCACGTCCCTATCTCCAGGTCCAGGCCTCAGGAACCGGCCAGCGCCGACACTCCTGTGGACCTGACGTGCAATAGCGATAGCAGGGACTCCTGGAGCTGAGAGATTCTGAGCGGGGCTCTAGGAATTCTCTCCCTCCAGCTAGGATCCTGGTGATAACGCAAGTGCACGCCGATGGGCTGAGTCACAGCTCTGGTCTGGACGGCTCCAGCTGCTCCTCCTGCCTCTGGACAGTCTGGGCAGAACTGCAGCACCCAGTGGAGCAACAGAACCCCAGCTTCCCAAACCTGCACCTCCCAACCTCATGCCGCTCTCTCTGTGGAGCTGCTTTCGCTGCCAGAGCGTGTATGGTAAAGGGTCTGGGGTCTTAGAAACCTGCCGTGGTTTTGTGCAAACATTGTTTTGTTTGTTTGTTTTTGTGGTGCTGGGGATTGAACCCAGGGGCTTTGTGCTTGCGTAGCAAGCACTCTACCAACTGAGCTCTATCCCCAGCCCTTGTGCAAACGTTTTGAAGGTTGATAACCGCGCTAGAATAGAATTGTAGGTTGCAAGTGGTTCCATGTGGACTTTGGAAGGCACCGGGCGTCTGGCTCTCCGTGTTGCTATGAGAACTCTGAAACCATGCTGGTTCGGACTGGTTGTTTTTCCCCCTTTCTGGAAGCCTGGAGAGTCTTCCCTTTTTTCTCAGTGTTCTGAACCTTCCCAGTGATGGGCCATGATCTGGTCTATTTTCATCCCTCTTGCTCTGCCCGTGCGGGGCTCCTTCACTTTGTGGTTTTGCATTCTGCAGAATTACTCGAATTCACATTAATGATCTCCTCCCCGTTTCCCCAGTTCTCTTTTCTACAGCGCCTGTTATTCTGAGGCTGAATCTGCCAGACAGGATTTCCATTTATTTTCCTTCTTTCCTATTTTCTATTTCCTTGTCATTTTTGCTCTATTTTCGTTTCATTTCTTTCTTTTTTGGGGAGTGGGGGATACCAGGGATTAAACTCAGGGGCACTTGGCCACTGAGACACATCCCCAGCCCTATTTTTTGTATTTTATTTACAGGCAGGATCTCACTGAGTTACTTAGCACTTTGCTTTTTGCTGAGGCTGGTTTTGAATTTGCCATTCTCCTGCCTCAGCCTCCTGAGCCACTGGAATTATAGGCATGTGCCACCGTGCCTCAGTCTGTCTTTCTTTCTTTCTTTCTTTCTTTCTTTCTTTCTTTCTTTCTTTTTTTTTTTTTTCTTCCTGTACTGGGGATTGACCCTAGGGATGCACTACTGATGAACGACATCCCCAGTCCTTTTTATTTTTTATTTTGAGGCAGGGTCTCACTAAGTTGCCCAAGCTAGCCTTGAACTTATGATCCTCCTGCCTCAGCCCCTCAAGGAGCTGGATTTCAGGTGTGCGCCACCATTTCAGGCCTTTAGCTCTAATTTCTAAGATGTTGCCTAATTTGATCTTACAATTCTTTTATTGATTTTTTTATTTCAACTGTTTATTTTTAGGATTCTTTCTAAACCCTTGAATATTTTCTAATGGCACCCTGTTTTGTTGCACTTCACAGAAGTAATAATCTTCTCATGTCTCTCTGGAGACAAAATACTTGGAAAAAAAAAAAAAAAAAGAAGCCGGGCACAGTGGCGCATGCTTGTAATCCCAGCGGTTTGGGAGGCTGAGGCAGGAGGATCACGAGTTCAAAGCCAGCCTCAGCAAAAAAGCCAGGCCCTAAACAACTCAGTGAGACCCTGATTCTGAATAAAATACAAAAAGGGCTGGGGATGTGGCTCAGTGGTTGAGCGCTCGGGTTCCATCCACAGCACCAAAACCAACAACAACAACAACGACAAAAAAGAAGAACACACCACACTCCCTGCCAGCGTGCATTTCCTCCAGCTTGCTCTTGCTCTCACCCTGTTTGCTTGGTCTCTCTGATGTCCCCTCACTCTCTTCTCAGTGAAGTGCTGAGAAACTGCCGGCTCTGAGCACTTGTGAGGCTGTCGCCTGGGAGGCTCTCTGCAGGGTGATCCTGGTGACTGATCCTGGTGATCCTGGGAAGCCCTGGATGCCAGTGTCTGTGTCCTCCCTTAAGCTTGTCATCTTCCAATATCCGCCCTGGAGGGTGAGGGCGTGGTCACCAGAGCTCTAGGAAATGAGTTAAGGCTCCAGGCCGGGGCCACGTGGGCGTGGTTCCACCCGCACCATTAAAATCCGTGTGGCTCCTTCATCCCTCATTTTCCATGCAACACCCATGTCCTCAACTGTCCCTGGCATCCCCCATCCAGAGAAGCTGTTTTATCCCTTGGGAATAGTCTTCTGAATTTTTCCTGGAGTGTGGGAGTGGGGTGTTGAGGCAGGAGAGGGATCTAGGAATCTCACTGCTTCCTAAACAGCTCCCCACCAGTCCTCATTTTAGCGCCGCCCCCACCCCTCCAGGCTCAGAGGGACCTGGAGCTGCAAGTTCCCTTGTCTTTGGCAGAGGCCACTGTGTCAATCACACTGGTGCTCAGCCTTCCCACGGCTGCCTTGGACTTGGCCTTCCCACGCCTGCCAGCTCCGTTTCCACCGTCCTCCTCGTGGCTGTGGTTTCCCATCCTGTTTTTCTCAACAGTGTGGGTTTAGGCCTTTTTTTTTTTTTTTTTTTTTTTTAATTCCTCTTCCAGAAGTTGTAGTGGGGTTTCAGGAGAGAGCAAAATTAGATACATATGTTCTATCTGTTGTAACCTGAACTCCACCCTGAAATGCTGAAATTCAATCTGCCCCTTAAAGTTTGGCACGGGGGGTTCAAAGTTACGGAGAATTCACACATGCAACTGGTTCTGTGGCCTTTGTTGCACGTGAGCACACATCAGGCCCTCTGCTGATGTGGCCCCATCGTCACAGAGATCACAACACAAGATCACCGCCCCTCACCCAGAGTCCTTGGGGTCAAATGGGGTTTGGATCTCAGAATCGATCAGATTTTAGAAAGGTCACATAGGATGTGTCCAGTTACTCCCATAGCTCTTGAGTGGGGCACCTAGCTATTGAATACATTTCTGTTTTACTGTGAAACATGGCTATTCACATCAAGTAAGGTTTTAACAAATACTAAAAATAGCCTTGCATCCATCCAGGGCAAGACGTCAAACTAAATGAGTTAGCAAACCAAGTCCAGTTTTCAGTTTAGGGATTTCCAAGTACCTGATAAGGCCTGAGATCTCTCCATCTTAGTCCCTTCACTGCTAGAACAAGATGGCTTAGACTGGGTGACTTATAAACAATAGAACTTCAGTTTCCACAGTTCTGGAGGCTGGGAGTCCAAGATCAAGATGGTGGCAGAGGGCTGGGGCTGGGGCTCAGCGGTGGAGCGCTTGCCTAGTGTGTGTGAGGCCCTGGGTTTGATTCTCGGCACCACATATAAATGGGTAAATAAAAACTAAAGGTCCATCAACAACTAATAAAAATATTTTTTAAAAAAGATGCTGGCAGATGCGTGTCTGGTGGGAGCTCACTCTCTCCTTGCTATATCCTCACCTGGGGGAAGGGGTGGACAGTTCCCTCTGCATCCTTCATGAGGTTCTGCCCCCTTCATGAGGGCTCCGATCTCCCAGCCACATCACCTCCTGAAGTCCCACCTCTAAGAGCATCCCGTTGGCAATTAATTTGCAACACAGGGATTTGGGGGACACGCGTTCAGAACACAGCACTCTGCAATGTGTTCGGCTGTGGAAAAGAAGGAAGCAGGCTGGGTGCAGACTTGGGGAGGGGAAGGCCTCACAGGGAGGTGACATCTGAGCTAGACCTTGATGGTTGAGAAGGAGCTCACCAGAAGGGAAAGGAAGCTCCAGGCAGAGCTCAGAGGCCCAGAGGCTTGACCATGAAAGAGTGTCCCTCTGTGTCTTGCCCCTGGAGGACGTCAGCCGCCAGCTTGGCCTGGGATCTTGAGCCAGGTCCCTTGCTGCACAGGATGAGTCTGCTCTTTCAGCCGAAGCGTCACGTCATGGCAGGATGGTGTGAGAGGTCAGCAGGGACAGGTCACCGACAGCCGCCTGGCCCCGCCAAGAAGGTTGGCATCTTTTCTCCAAGTGTGTTCTCCAAACACTTTAAAAGAGTCCGAGAGGTCAAAATTCCTTTTGTAATCATGCTGGTACATTATTTACTTTACTTTGTTGACACTTCTCATGACAGAACGAATGTAAAGTGGAGTGAGAAGGAAAGCTTTATTCAAGAACATACTTAGCAAAACAGGGAAGTCATTATTTTTATTAGGTCCTGGCCCTCAAGCACACGCACCTTCTAACACTCGGCAAGGGAAGGGCAAGTGTGCTTGAAGAAATGCCACTTCCTACCAAAGCACCTCGGATCGCTCCAAAAAGGTTTGTGCAATTGTTTGGAGGTGAAGGTGAAGCAAGCCATTTTTTCATGGGATGCCATTTTGCCTGAAAGAACAATTGCCAAACCAATTATAGGTATTCATATTGGAGTTTTTAGGCAGATATTTTCTTGAGAATAAATGCAGTGAGCCTGTCACTTCAAGAACAACAACTGAACCGGGTGTGGTGGCGCACACCTGTAATCCCAGCAACTCGGGAGGCTGAGGCAGGAGGATCTTGAGTTCAAAGCTAGCTTCAGCAAAGGCAAGACCCTAAGCAACTCAGTGAGACCCTGTCTCTAAGTAAAATACAAAATAGGGCTGGGGATATGGCTCAGTGGCTGAGTGCCCCTGGGTTCAATCCCCAGCACCAAAAAAAAAAAAAAAAAGAAAAGAAAAGAAAAGAATAACAACTGACAGTATTTGTTGCCAATGAGAAAATTTGAGCTTTTGAACAAAAATTAAAATGCTGGGAATTTGATGGTTTCCTGATCCTAAAAGCATTTTTTGATGAGATCAGTGGTAACATGAACAAATGATTTCTCAACACCCAACAATGCAGAGCAACATTAGGAAGATCTGCCTGAGTCAGTGAACCAATCTTTTCCCTTTCCACAACCCTTTTAATATTTTTATTTTGAGACAGGGTCTGACTTAGTTGCTTAAGGCCTCACTAAGTTGCTGGGGCTGGCCTCAAACTTGGAATCCTCCTGCCTCAGCCTCCCAACCTGTTTGGATTGTAGCTGTGCACCACCATGCCCAGCTTGAATCAGGATTTTCCACAAGATATTGCAAAATCATGCATAAGTGAAATATCCACTCAAACCAACAAATGGATCTTAATGTAACAGACTAAGGAAAGTGTGCTGGCATGGAAACCATATTCCACATCACAGCTAACCTTTGACCCATTTTGTCCCCTCAGTCAGATGTGGAAGACCTAGTAAAACTTAAATTGAGGGGCTGGGGTTGTGGCTCAGTGGTAGAGCACTCACTTAGCATGTGTGAGGCCCTGGGTTGATCCTCAGCAAAACATAAAAATAAAATGAAGGTACTGTCTCCACCTACAACTAAAAATATATATATTGAAAAAAACTTAAATTGAGCAACAAATAACCACTTGTGGCCTCTCTGAAATAGTTCTTGTTTACAGAACCAAAAACTTGGGACATAGTGGGTTAAGAAACTACAACTTGGGCTGGGGATATAGCTCAGTTGGTAGAGTGCGTGCCTCACAAGCAGAAGGACCTGGGTTCAATCCCCAGCACCGCAAAAAAAAAAAAAAAAAAAATAAGGAAAAACTACAACTTGTTGAGTTTTGGTGTTGTATCAAAAAAGACTATTCACAATGATATGAAAGATTATTAAAATATTCCTCATTTTTCTAAGTGAGATTCAGCTATTTTTCATAAATATATTCACATGCAATGGGTTTACTATTGTATTTTATATTAATACATAAACATTTTAAAATATTGTCTGTTTTCATTTATAATATGATACCTTTTTTTTTTTTTTTTTTGGAACCAGGAATTGAACTCAGGGACACTTGGCCACTGAGCCACATCCCCAGCCCTATTTTGTATTTTATTTAGAGACAGGGTCTCCCTGAGTTGCTTAGGGCCTCGCTAAGTTGCTGAGGCTGGCTTTGAACTCGCGATCCTCCTGAGCTGCTGGGATTACAGGCATGAGCCATCGCACCTGACCTTTTGATTCTTGACTATGCTAAGCACACTCCTAATGTGGGGGCCATTGCACTGGTTATTTCCTCTGCCTGGATTGCTCCCCACCCCACCCTGCTCACTAGCCCACTTGCTTCAGTCTCTGCTTTAGTGTCTACTGACCCAAGAGACCTTCCCCAAATTCAAGTTCAAATTTCCTTCCCACATCTATCTGCAACCTCCTCCCCTGATGCACTCTACTGTTTAGCCCTTATCACGCGGTGTACTGTGGATGTTATTTTCACTTGTCTGTGGGTATATTTCATGCTTCTCTCCACTAACGTGTAAGCTCTTTCAGAGCAGAGATGCTTGAAGTCTTTATCTCCAACACTTAAAATGAGTCCTGGCCCAGAACAGACACTCAGGATTTATTTGTTAAACAAATAAATGAATGAATGATTTGGTATCCATCATTTTTTTTGAAACAGGGTCTCACTAAGTTACTGAGGCTGCCCTTGGACTTACGATACTCCTACCTCAGCCTCCCAAGTTCCTGGAATTACAGGTGTGGCCACCCCACTCAGCTGGAATCTACATGTTTTTGTTAGGGGGGGAAAGTTGAGAAACCACTGGTCTTTCGGCAAGATGCTCTGTCTGACACAAACCCTGATGGTACAACAGCTAATATTCACTGAACTCTTACAACATACCGGCAAGCTCTCATTACTCTTTCCAGCAACCCATGAAGCCAATGCCATCATCCCCATTTCACAGCTGAGGAAACTTAGGCAAAGGGAGATTAAGTAGCTTGCCCAGGATCACACATTCTACTTAGTGTCACCGCAAGAGTCTGAATCAAGCCCCGTGGCCCTACAGTCAGCATTCCTATCCACTCTGCCTGGATCATTGAAGCTGGAAAGATTCTAAATATTAGCATGAAGGGGTCCAGCCACAATCTCTAAGGTGCTGGTTCTGGTTCTGTGGGCCTGTGAGCTTGAAGTTCTACCTATGCATAATATGCCTAGTATTGGTTAACTGACTAGTCAGTTAATTCATTTATTCAACAAATATTTACTTATTGACTACATGTCAGGTTCTGGATTAGGCATTGCTGAACATCTTCTTTAATCTTGAAATGTAGGAATTATGACGTCCATTTTACAGATGAGGAAACTGAAGCTCACAGAACTGATCCAGGGGGGTGGAGATATTAGTAGGGACAAGATCAGAACCAGGGTCTTAGACCTGCTTGTTTGCAACACTCAAGATCCTTCCCTGCTCCCAGCCTGTGTCTCTTGTAGCAAGGAGGGGGCCTTCGGGGCTCTACCTGCAGGGGATCCAGATGAAGTTACTGACAGTCCTGCAGGGATGGGGACAGGTGCTGCCTCTTGTCCTCCCAGGTAGGGTTTAGAGTCCGAGGGCACCAGTATGGTACAGAACGCTTGGCTGGGGAATTAGAAAAGGGGAACTCTTACAAGTCCCTTTATCCTCGTCCTCTCCTTCCGCTCCAGCCTGCTGTGGTCAGTCAATCACTGTCACACATCTTGTGCCTCCTTAGCAGAGGACCAGCCCGTGATCCCCAGGTAGTTTACCAGCAGGGGCCCCTGACCCTCAGCCTGCACCCTCTCCAGGACCGCTTCCAAGCCGGCATGGCAGGACGCTCTGCAGAGGCTAAGGAGAGAGTCAGGAGGGCAAAGGGCCACAGACCCATCGATCCAAAGACTCGCTTATTCAGGGACCCGAGCAAGGAGGCAGAGCGAGACTGGCTCCAGGGAACTCAGCCCGGCCTGGAAACAGGACAGGGTCACGTGACGGGCGTCCCCCAGGCTGGCAGAACAAATGGAGTCACAGGCACAGCAATACCCGGATTGCAAACGCTCGCGGCCCGCACCCATTTCGTGGCAGGAAGTCCAGCGTTTTGCTAGGGTTTTCCAAGAACGCCCAGGGCGTGCTGGGCCGGGCCGGCCGCGCTGCCAGCCCGCGGGCTGCTGCCGAAGCGCGGTTGCGCCCCCTGGAGGCGGGTCCCCGCGGGCCCTTCCCCGGCGCGGAGACGTGGCAGGCCTCGGTCTGCGGTGACCGAGCGGGCCGTCCGGGAGGCACCTCCGAAGGGTGGGGACATTTTGAAAGGAGGGGAAGATGAAAACGTCTTTCCTTTGTGCTAAAAAGTCCCGCGGCAAAGATGCCAGGGCCCCCAGAGTCGCAGATGTCCACTTCATACCCGGCGGGTCCCCAGGTTCCTCCAGGGGGCGCGCGCGCGCACGGCCGGAGCCGTTCTGGGGTCCGCAGCCCACGTGCTTCATTGTCTCTCCGCCCGCCACCCGCTTGCCCTGCGGGGGGTGCCGAGCCGCGAAATAATCGCCCCCCGCCGCCCCCACGCTTAAGATTTGGGACCCGCGAGCCGGAGGACCCCAGCGGAGGGCGGGAACCGAGTCAGAGTATTCACTGCGCCTTCCCGCACCGTCCCCAATCCTAGGCGCTCTCAACACATTCCAGTCCCTGCAATCCTCACGACAGCTATATGAGGTGGACACCATACCGTGTCCATTTCACAGGAACTGAGGGCAGAGCACGACTCAAATCCAGGCCACCTGTGGGGACTCAGGTTCAGCCCCCACACTCTGGTGGGCTATGAGGAGTCCAGCTCCTGGAGGTGGCCAGTGGCCTGCAGAAGGGGACAGCAGAGTTGGTACGTGGATGACAGTTCCTTGTCTGCCTGGCTGGGCTGTAGTGGGCAGCCATTTGCTCATTCATCCAGACGTTCCGTGGATGTGATTCGGTTATAATCAGTTTACTGCAAGTAAGGCGATTATCCTAGATAATCTGGGCGGGTCTCCTTCCATCGGTTGAGAGATTCAGAGTAGAACTGAGCCTCTTTGAAGAAGAAAATCCGCCTGAGGATGGTGGTTTTACCCAGCCTCAGGAGCCTCCGCCTTCGAACCTGCCTAGCGAGTGCCACAAGCACATTAAACAATTTCCTGCAACAAGTGCTGTCTGCATACGGATGTGCAGTGGTCGCTCAGTGTCCTTAGGGATGGGTTCCAGGATCCCCACAGATATCACAGTCTGTGGACGCTCAAGACCCTTACATAAAATGGCATAGTGTTTGCATATAACACTCACATCCTCTCCATAACATAGACATGTCTGAATTACTATTTATAACACCTAATACAATGCAAATGCTGTGTAAGTAGTTGTTAGACTGTATATCATTCAGGAAATAATGACAAGAAAGAAGGTCTGGACCTGTTCACTGCAGGTCAGTTTTTTTCCAAATGTTTTCCATCTGTGGTTGGTTGACTCTGCTGATGTGGAACCCATGGATTGGGAGGCGGAATGGATCTACCTCCACCTAACTATTCCTATATCTACCTATCATCTGTGTTTGTCTTACTGACTCTTTGTCTCTAATGCATCTAGTTGAACCTGACTGATACTCTGACCAGGCAGATCCTGCTAGGAGAATCCATGACACCCCTCCACCTAGGACTTGGTTCATGCAAGCCCCTCGTGGCTAGCTGCAGCCCTGGAGTGGGGAGCTCTCCACCGAGGTTACATCCTTGATGGGAATGAAGAGTCAGTGAAGGGGTGTAGCCCAGTGGTAGAGCGCTTGCCTAGCACTGGGTTCCATCCTCAGCACCGCATAAAAATAAACAAGTAAAATAAAGACATTGTGTCTATCTACAACTGAAAGTCAATGAAGTAGTTCAGCTATTAAAAATAAAGAAAGTGACATTTTGGCACTATCGAGCTTCTGGGCTGAGATCCACCCTTACTATGCTGCTTTAACAGCCTATCCTACTTCAGGGACAAGGGAAGGACAGACAGCAACGGCCTGGGCAGCCACACTGTGGCAGCAGCGCCTCCTTCAGGAAGAGCACAGGTGGGAGGCATCTCCCTTTATTCAATCTCCTCAACTTAATCCTCCCAGGCACCTGTGAGGATGATGGCTCTTGTTGGTAGCAGGGATTGAACTCAGGGGCACTTAATCACTGAGCCACATCCCCAGCCCCCCTTTTTTGTATTTTATTCAGAGACAGGGTCTCACTGAGTTGCTTAGGGCCTCGAAAATTTACTGAGGCTGACTTCAAACTTGAGATCCTCCTGCCTCAGCCTCCCGAGCCTCTGGGATTACATGTGTGTGCCATCGTATCCTGCAGGAGGATTTTTTTTTTTTTTTGGTACTGGGGATTGAACCCAGGGGCACTTGACCACTGAGCCACATCCCCAGCCCTATTTTGTATTTTATTTAGAGACTGGGTCTCACTGAGTTGCTTAGAGCCTCACTAGGTTGCTGAGGCTGGCTTTGAACTCTCGATCCCTGCAGGAGGATTTTTTAAAAATATATTTTTAGCCATAGATGGATACAATACTTTTATTTTATTTATTTATATGTGGTGCTGAGGATTGAACCAGGATTCACACGTGCTAGGCAAACACTCCACCCCTGAGCCACAACCCCAGCCCGGGAGAATGGTTTGTAACCCCATTTACAAAAGAGAATTGAGAGCTGAGCAGAGGGAATAATGGCTCCAAGGTTCTGCAGCTGGTGAGTCGGGATTCAAGGCCCAGCTCTTCGCCTCCAGAGCTGCCCTGGACTGCTGCGGCTGCTGCTCTCCAGCGACATTCTGAATTCCTCTCCCAGACCCTGTTTCTCCCTCAAGACTCCCAGAGACCCTCACGTGTGTTCCTTATTTTCCACGACTGATCTCTGCCCTCCTGGCTTTGGCCTCATATCCTTCGGTCACCCAGGACTCACCGGAAGGCTCCCAGGCTGTCAGCCTCTGCTCCACACTGAAGATGTGTTGGCACCCCTGCCTCAGGCTGGGTCCTTGGTGCTGCCCATGGGACTCTCACATCCTGCCTAGCCATGTCCCCACTCCTTCCTCTGCCTGGCTTGCAAAATTTGCTTCCTACCACACAGACTAAAATACTCAATCCCAGGATCCTCGTACAGTTACAGTTGGCCACGTGACCTAAGGAGAGACTTCTGGGAAGGATTTCTTCTTGGTTGAAAGAGACTATGAGATAGATGGAGCGGGTGGAAAGGAAGGAGAGAGTGAAGAAACGAGAGGAAGAAAGTCAAGTTCTCTTGGCTCTTTCAACTGCCCCTCTGCTTCCTGGCTATGGGAGCAATTTGTATGGAAATGTGCTATCTGGAGCTGTGGCAGCCATGTTGCAACCATGAAGTAATAAACCTGAAGATGAGAAGGTAGCACAGTGTGGATTACAGAACAAAAGGACAGAAGAACTTGGGTTCTTGATAATATAGGAGAGCAACTGAGGCTCAGCACTAGAACTACCTGTTTCCAGCTCTCTTGTTATTTGAGGCAATTAAATATTTTATTATTTAAGCCACTTAATTTGATGGTCTGCTACCTGTAGCTTAAAGCCTTTCCTTTTTTTGCCATCATCCTGCCACACTGGAGCTCGGGGAAACACTTCCTCCCAACACACACAGTGTCTGACTCAGCAGGTATTTTTAAATGCTAGGTAAAAAATAAAGAAAGAAAAATGTTAGGTAACACAAGCAACAAAAGAAAAAACAGACACATCGGCTTCATCAGAATTAAAAACTTCCATGCATCGAAGGACATCATCACGAAAATGAGGGGACACTCTGCAGAATGGAAGAAAACAACCGCAAATCGCGCATCTGGCATGGGTCTTGGATCCAGAACATAGAAGGGGTTCTTAGACTTAAAACAAAAAGAAAACAACTTAAAGATAGAAAAAGCACTTGAACGTCCAGAGGAGTTATTCACGTCATTCAGTGGCCAAGAGGCAATAGGAACAGGGCATCGTCAGTCATTAGGAAATGCAAACCAAAGCCTTAGTGATTTGTCCAGGAGGATGCCTGCGATCGGAAACAGCAGGTGCTCCTGAGGATGGGGAGAAACGGGCACCCCTGCGCATGCTCAGGCTGCCGTGGAGAAGAATCGGCGTTTCCCGAAACAGTTAAACATAGAATTGCCACCTGGCTCTTCAGGCCACTCCTGGACATATGCAGGTTCCAAAGAATTAAAAACAGGCATCCATCACAATCGCAGCACCAGGCAAAACAGCCCGAAGCTGAGGGTGACCCAGATGGTAGGTTTCAGCACCACCGAAGGGCCCCTCAGATCCCGGGAGATTGCTTAGGTCACAACCCTGCACAGGGGCCAGTCAGAAGCCCAGGGAGAGAGTGACCCAGTCACAGTCATGTGGGGGTGACCCTGGGTCGGCTCCAGCCAGTCTCATCCCCGACCCAGGAATGGGACCACTTGCCTTTGGTTTCTTCTTCCCCAGGGCTCAAGAGGTGGGGAAAGAGGGGGTGTCCAGTTTCTATGTGGATCTAAAAACGAGGCCAGAGGGCCTCCACCAGTGTCACACATCTGTACAGTGTGGCCCCCCCACCCCCGTGGGCCAGCAAACCTCGACCCCACCCCCAGGTGACTGGGTCGCTGCATCTGCAGAGCACTGTAAGTGACAGGTCGTCCTTGGGGGTCCCATGTCTTGAGGTGGGGGTGTTCTCGTACACCAGGAACCCAACCATGCAATTCCCTTGCTAACCAAGGAATACACGTGCATCCACAGAGCTAAGAACTAGCCACGAGTAAGAGCTACAGCTTGTACCTGGCTTCCGTGAGAGGACACCTCTCACTTCCTTTCCTTTCATTTCACTTTCTGTGTTGGGAGAAGTGCTTTATCACTAAGCTACATCCCCAGTCCTTTTAACCTTTTATTTCAAGACAAGGCCTTGCTAAGTTGCCCAGGCTGGCCTTGAACTTGAGATCCTCCTGCTCTGGCCTCCCAAGTTGCTGGAATTTTAGATGTGTGCAACCACCCCTGGTGCTATTGGATAATTTTAGCTATAACTGTGATATTTAGCAAAACGATAAGATTCTTCGGTGGTAGTAACAACTAATAAGATGATGTTTATATAGCACCATGAGGAGCCTGTGCCAGACCTTGTTCTTAGTGTACTTTGGTGGAGTGGTCCCCCGGTGTCAATGGGCGATGCGTGCCAGGACCCCCAGATGCCAACATGGTGGCTGCTCCAGCCCTGTGTAAATGGCCCATATTTGCATATAACCCACACCCCCCATTACTCCAGATCACCCCTGGATTAGCTCCGATACCTAACACGATGTAAATGCTATGCAAATAATTGTTATAGTGTATTGTCTAGGGAATAATAACAAGAAAAGAGTTGACATGTTTAGCAAATGTCATCTTCTTTCCATGGGGGTTGACTGAAGCTAGGAGTGGCATCCGCGGAGACTGAGGGCCGACTGTGATGGCAACCCTTGGAGTGACTGTGAGGACGCCGCTCATCGCTCATTATCTGCATTTCACGGAGGACAAGCACAGGGAGCCCAAAGTCACACAGCTGGGAAGCGGCAGAGCCTGAAGACAGGCGGAGGCAGCCTGGCGCCACCATCGGGGTGTCAACCAGGGGTGACAGGGCCTCTTCTTACACTGCTCTTTAGCCTTCTAGCAGCCTCAGCCCTGGGCACGGCCAGGAACACCATCTTGTGCAATTAAGGAGGCTGTGCGGGGCCTGTCGAGAGGAGAGGGGCGCTTCTCTCCTGCTCAAGCTGCTGGTGAGGGGGTTGGGTGGCCACAACAGGGACAGGGGACTGAGGAGGGGCTCCGGAAAGCAGTGTGGTGTCATGCTCATGGGGTGCAGGGGCCACCTGGGGAGGCCAGGGGACAGGAGCAGGGAAGACTGCCTTTCCGGCATCTCCCCGGGCAAGCAAAGCAGGCAATGGCTCCAGCTCGGGGGACAGCCCTATGCCCGGCGCCTGGCCAGGGTGGGGAGGGCTGAGGACGGTGCTGCTGGGGCGCAGGGACGGCAGAGGGTGATGCGGGGCACCAGGGGCCTGTACATCGAGGGCATGCTTGGGCTTTTTCCAGCCTCTAGGAGTTGGCCAGCCCAGGAGGGACAGTGTCCCCCAGGCAGAAAGGCCTCTAACACATCCAAACCTCCTGATGCACAGAAGGTAAAAACTATAAGAGGATACGTAACAAACGACCCCAAACACCCACCATCAAGCCTGTGGGGTTCTGTGGCCCGGCCCCCGGGACTGCGTGCTGGCCTCCAGCCGAGACTCTTCCGAGGTGGCACTCGAGCCGTCAGCAGGACCACAGTCCCCCAGACCCACCAAGCAGGATTGCGCTTCCAGCTCAGCCAGCGCAGGTTTCAGTCCCTCTGTTCCTGGCTGTCTGAGCTCCTCCGCGGAGCCACTCACCCCGGGCCTTGGGCTACGTGGAAGGGAGCGAGCAGGAGCCAGGCAGTGTCAGTGAGACCCAGCCACAGGGTTTGGAAACAATCTTCGCATGGTGGTCAAGTATACATAATATGAAATTCACCATTTTTTTCTTTTTTCTTTTTTTGCAATGCTGGGGATTGAACCCAGGGTCTTGTGCCAAAATTCACCATTTTAACCTTGTTTCCCTTTAGTACCAGGGATTGCAGCCAGGGATGCTTAAACACTGAGCTACATCCGCAGCCCTTTTTTGTATTTTATTTAGCGACAGGGCCTTGCTGTGTCGCTTTAGGACCTCACTAGTTGCTGAGGCTGGCTTTGAATTCTCAATCCTCCGGCCTCAGCCTCCTGAGCTGCTGGGATCACAGGCGTGCGCCACCTCACCGGCCCCACTCCAACCATTTTTAAGTGTACCACGCAGAGGCGCGCTCTCTGTTGTTCAGACAGCACCATGATCCGTTTCCAGAACTTACTCATCATCCCTAACAGAAACTTGAAACCCATTAACCCATAATTCCCATTCCCCGGTCTCAGCCCCGGTGGCCTGTCGTGCTGCCTCTCCAGGACTCTGGCTGCTGGGGGGAGCCCGCTGAGGTGGGAGGGTGCAGGAGTCCTCTGTGGCTGACTGGCTGCTCCAAGAGCACGTCATCCTCGGGGTCATCGTGCAGCAACTCGGCCTGGAATCTTCTCTGGGCGGCTGGATCACGTCCCTGTGTGTGCTGCATTCCATTTGTCCCCCATCTGTCATGGACGTGGGGGCCATTCCCCTTGGGGCCGTTGTGGACAATGCCACTCTGAACCTTGCTGTAAAACCTCCGTCTGGGTCCCCGCTTTCCACTCTTTGGGGTGCAAACCCAGAAGTGGAGCAGCTGGACCTGCGGCGATTCTATGGTGACTCCTTAAGGACCCGCGTGCTTTTCCAACATGGCGGCACCACTGTCCATGGCACCAGCCTGCACGAGGGATCCTCTCGTCCTGCCCCCTCTTGCTATTTTCCAGGTTTTTTTTTTTTTTTTTTTTAAATTTAAGGTCTTGAAAGTGTCGCTCGTTTATCGTTTCCCTTTCATAACTCGACCTCAGAAATCACATCATTATTGCTTCTATTTATAAGATGCAAGTCATTAAGTCTAGTCCAAACAGAAAGGGAGGGGATTTCACTAGGACCTCGATACCACGCGGCAGGTGTCAGTGGGAGCCACTAGAGAAGGATGCCTATCACAACTGGCACAGCATGACCTGTTTATACTGTTTTAAATGCAAGGCAGTATATTATTGGATTTGGAGCTGTTGTGGATGGGCTTTGTGGCCAGACACATCTAGATTTAAATGCTATTCTTGTCTCTCCAGCTGTGTGATCTTGAGCAAGTTACCTGACTTCTTTGGGGCTTGATTTTCTTATCTGTTGAATGGAATTATTATCACAGGAAGTTGTCTATAATGTAACATCTATGTCTCCCACACATTGTAGGAGTTCAGTGGATGATCCCTTCACCACCATCGCTGTGTGTTAGTTTTCATCACTATAACAAAACACCTGAGATAAACAACTTCAAGGGAGGAAAGGTTTCTACTGGCGCATGGTTTGTGGTGGAGCAGAGCTGCAGCTGGGAAGCAAAGAGAAGAGAGTGAAAGGAAGGGCCTGGGCTCCCCAAGTCCCCTTCAAGGGCACTTCCAGCGACCTAATTAGAGGTTTCAACACCTCCCAATAACGCTGGGACTAAGCCTGAGCCTTGGGGGCACATTTAAGATCCAAAGCACAACGACCATCGTCACCACCATGGCATTGACAACTGAGTGGACCTGGTGGTTTCCCCGGGCAGCTTCTAAGCATCACCACCAGGGGGCAGCTGCCACGTCCTGAGCGCCTGTCCTCCCTGCCCAGGGCCGGTGTGCGGCCGCCGCTGCCCGCTGCCCACAGGTCGCCTCAGGAAGGGAGGACACACAAAGCCATTCCGCCAGGCCTCCAGGGAATTCTGCTCCTCTGTCTGGCCCCCGGCTGCAGTTCGGGCAGGGGACACACCCTTCCCCAGTCTCCCTGGCCTGGCTGGCACCCGACCACCCCGCCCCTCCTTTCCAGCCCTCCCCCAGAGCCCTGGGAGTGGGTCCACCCCCACGCCCCCTCCTCTCAGCGTTCAAGTCCACCTCTGTGGCCTCTGACCTCGTGGGCACGGCTGGCACCAGGGCTGGAGGGTGGCGCACCCTGCAAACATCTGCTGAGCTCCTCCGCTGCCAGGCATGGTGCTCAGGCTGCTGGGGACCCGTCCTCGGTCCTCGCGTGATCGACCTTCGCAGAGGGGACGGTGGCCCTGGACACTGAGGAGGCTCATTGCCAGATAAAGTGCGGGACGCACAGTTGATGTGGACGGCAGATGGAGGCCGGGTGGTTTTGAGGACTGGCGTCCTGTGCAGGCTGGGACAGTGCATGACAGAGTGGCCGTAAGGAGGGGCGGCCAGAGCGCTTCTGAAGGAGGAACAGGCAGGACGGACGGCTATGGTGCCAACCAGTGACCCTTCCGTTCCCACCAGCTGCTGTACTGGGAGTCGGGACCCCGCGGCTCAGACCAGAGCAGCTGCAGGGGACAGAGCAGGGCCAGGCAGCGGGGACCCAGGAACAGTGGGCAGCCCCGGGGCAGCTTCTAGAACACACTCCCACACCTCCTCTCCGTGTGTCCCAACACCCTGCCTCCAACCTGGACAGCCCAACCATCGAACAGAAGCAGGAGCCCTGTGGGAGGCCCAGCACCTAAGGAGAGGGAGGGGTTTAACAGAAGTCGCTCCATGTCCTCAGAGGAACAGCAGCGATGTGTAGGAGACCCTCGCCAGGTCCCCTGGCCCCTCTTGCTTTGGTTATGATGACCCGATTCTAACTGCTGGCAACAGCATTTCTGTGCCTGAGGTCCCCCTCACCCAGCCTGCAGAGCCTTAGTGACAACTGTGTGGCCTGGAGAGCCAAGGGATCGACACTCCTCCCCGGAGCAGTGTCTGGGTAGAAATGTCCTGAGCCCTCAGCCCTGGGTGGAGTCGCTGAGCAAAGGCTCACCTGCTTTCAGAGTCCCCGGGAGCATCCCTGATGGCCACGGGCTGCCTCTGGGCCTGGTCACACCCCCACTGCCCTACAGGAATCCTGGTGTGTCCCAAATTAGCCACTTGCAATCCCATAGCTTTGAAGGGCCTTATTAGAGAACCCTAACTAGACAGAAGCAAGAAAGGAAGGGCGGGTGGATTGAGTGGCGCAGGCCACAAATCCAGCTTCCCACATCTGTCGGAATGATTGATTGAAAGGAAGTAGTAGCCAAGAAATCACAGAAGGAAATCTCCCCGCACTGAAGAAACTCACCAGCCTCTGTGGGCGGGGTGAAGACAGGTCCCATGGGGACATCTGTGAGCACCAGGGTAGAAAGCAGACTGCCTAGCAGGCCACGGGTTCCCATGGGGTCAGAGATGACGTCAGCCACTCTGAATGCTGACCGACCCTGGGAGCCTCAGAAGTTCTGTGGGGAAGCAAAAGGAACTGAAATCCTCTCCAGGCTAAAACCCTTGACGGAGAGAAATCGGGACCGTTTTTTTTATTTGTTTGTTTGTTTGTTTTGGTCCTGGGGATTGAACCCAGGTGGATTGAACTTCACCACTGATTGAACTTCACCACTGAGCCACGTCCCCAGCCCTATTTTGTATTTTATTTTGAGACAGGGTCTCACTGAGTTGCTTAGGGCCTCGCTAAGTTGCTGAGGCTGGCTTTGAACTCGTGATCCTCCTATCTCAGCCTCCCAAGTGCGGGGATTACAGGCAGGCGCCACCGGCTAAATCGGGACCTTTATAAGCAGCTGGGGGCCACACCTGAACTCTCTCAGTCACAATGAAAAATGAATCCTGGAACAAGGCTTATGGGACAAAGAGCAGGGGCGCAGTGGTGCCCGCCTGTCCTCGGGAGGCTTAGTCAGGAGGATCGAGAGTTCAAAGCCAGCCTCAGCAACTTAGCCAGGCCCTTAGCAACTCAGTGAGACCCTGTCTCTAAATAAAATTAAAAAAAAAAGGCCTGGGGATGTGGCTCGGAGGTTAAGCGGCCCCGGGTTCAATCCCCCATACCAAAAAATAAAAAAAAGCGGGCTCCAAGTCCCAGCCACCTCAGTCTCTTTTTTTTCTTTTTCTTTTTTAATAACTTTTATGTCTTAGTTCCATGTGGTGCTGAGAGCCGCACCCAGGGCCTCACACCCGCCCGGCGAGGCTCTGCCCCTGGCCCCAGCCCTCCCGGCGCTTCCCAGCTCCACTCGCACAGAGGCTCTGGCAGCGCCGCACAGGCGGCCTCTGGGATTCTCCCGAGGTCACTCTGCCACCGCGCGTCCCTTCCGCGGCCTGGAGGCGGCGCAGACGTCTTCCCTCGGCGACGCCGGGTCCTGCGCCGCCGCCTGCTGCCCGAATTGGAAGTCCCCAGGCCGGGTCCTGCACGTCACCCGTGAACGCCTGCAAACCTGCCTGTCTCCTGCAGGGACCCCGCCTCTCCTTCCCCGCCAAGTCCTTCAAGCGCCTTGCCAGAGCGCCGTCTGCTGGGCTTTCCAGCTCCACTCCTCCCGCACGCTGGTGCAAGGCTCCTGGTGGCTCCTCCCGGAGCCCAGGTGCAGGGTTTAGCCCCAAACTCGCCTGTGCCACCGATGTCCTATTCGGTAAGGGCGATGACCCATCCCATCTTTTACATGGGAAACCAAGGCACAGAGAGGGGAAGTAACCTGCTGAAGGACTCACAGCAGGTGAGAGGTGCAGCCGGCCTCTAACCCAAGCAGTCTTGCTCTTGCATTTAACTTTGTGGCCTTTCTAAAGCCTCCCTCTTCTTACGCCTTGTCAGCCAGTAAAGCCCAGAGATTAGATAGAACATGAGCAGCACTTGAGAGGAAGCAGAGAGGAGAGAACTGGAGATTCAGGATTGGAGCCAACTGAAAGTGCAAATCAGTTTGGAAGATGGGGGTACATGATGGAGATGGAGCACCTGACGTGTAGATGTAGGGTTCCGAAGTGTATCTGTGCACTCATTTCACATGTCTCTTGGTCCTGATAGCAATACCAGGAGAGAGGGTTAGAAGGAATATTTTTTTTTCATTTTACAGATAAGTCAAAGGTTCAGAGAGGTCAAGTAACTTGCTCAAGGTCACACAGCAGGCACTCATCACTACAGCTACCTGACTCCAGGCCTGAGTAACTGGAGCATGAAGTGCTGAGTGCAGGCACAAAGTGGTCAGGGTTTAAGCAAGGTCTGGCAACTGGTCCTCTGTAGTGACAAACCTTTGGTCCTATTAATACCCCGATGGTTTGTTTGCCTTCTGGAAAGGGACCCCTAGTGTTTTGGGACAGGGCTTGCTAGGGGAAGGGTTTCCTCCCCCGCTCGCTGAGCCTTCTGCCCAAGAGACCCTGGGCAGAGGAGGAGATGAGGACCGAGCAGGACAGCCTCCTGGAGCCTCCTTTCTGTGACGGGAGGCTGAGGGCCGCCCCACTTCAGCCTGCATTTTTGAGGCTCTGCATCTTCTTTCATCTCCCTGGCAGTGGGGGTTGGCAGGGGAGGAGGGGCTGGGAAGAGACCAGGCGAGGGTCCCCGAGACGCCTCCAAGCACAGTGAACCAGGCCTGTGTTTTCAGAGATGTTGCTGGAAAACCAGTGGCCAGAGGCCTCAGAGCCAGAAGGCTGGTCCCCTCCTGGTTATGGGCAAGGACCCTGCAAAGGCGGCTCCAGGGAGGGCCAGCCTGGGAGCTGGTCCAGTCCCCACGCTGCTGCCCCAGCGTCCCTGCCCCTCCCTCGTCCCTTCTGACGGTGCTGGAAGCTTCCTTCAGCCGGCATTTCCTGAGCACCCAATCCTCGCCGGGCCTGGGGTTGACAAGGAGCCACGTGCACCTGTCAGTCTCTCCCAGGGTCGTGTGGGGACACGTTGGGTTTGGGACCAAATCGTGATTCAACAGCCTCCTAGTTTTGTGACCTGAACAAATGACTTGACCTTTTCAGGTCTCAGTTTCCCCGTAAAATAGAAGAGACCTAATAAGACTCACCTGGGTTGGGCTGTCCCAAGGCAGAGCCCGCCAGGAACACAGAGGCCCGGGGCCACCTCAGCCCCACCGGAAACAGACCAGGGAACCTCGCTGCGGGTCCTGGGAGGAGGCCTGCAGGGGAGGCGGCAGAGGCTGGAGCTTTAGAGCAACGGTGAGCAGGCTGGGACCAGGTGGGGAGGGGTAAGGGGAGGGAGGGGAAGTAGGACAGGCCCAGAGGAGATCAGGGTCAGGGCCTGGGGCGCTCCTCTGAGCCCAAGTTGCCCCTCATCTCTGCGCGATAGGCAGCTTCCTGCCAGGCTGGGAACTTGCTTTGGCCTGGAGTCTTTTTCCCCGGGTTTGCGGAGCCAGGTTCACTGCTGAGAACCTAGTTACCAACATCCCCAGCAGACCCAGGCGGCCCCCCGACCTCGCAGACTCCGGAGGGCACAGGACGGGGAGGAGAGGCCTGTCCCGGGCCCTCCTGGGGTTCCAGAACCAGGGCCGCTCCATCACAGGCTCATTCCTGAGAAGACTAGAGGGGACACACTGGGACACCCCACCCCAAATGCCCCTGGGTGCCAGGTTGGGAGGGACCCATGGGTCACCTGCCCTGCCCACTCAGGCACTGATGGGAAAGGGGACAGGTCTCCCCAGGGTCAGTGTGAGCATCACGGGAGCCCAGTCTCACCCTTGTGTTCTGGCAGAGGACAGAGAGTCACCACCTGCCACTGTCCCTTGGCAAGCTGGCCAGCGTGCCCAGAGGCTTCCTGTGAGCTGACAGCTTGGGGGGGGGGCTGTCCACTGCGCTCAGGACATGCTGACCTATAGCACAGAGAATGTGGGCATCTCTGTTTTCCCAGTGAAGAAATCGAGAGTCGGGGGCTGGGTGACCCTGCTGAGGTCATGCCATTGTCGACTGGACCTGCCTGGCTTTGCCCCAAGGACCATGTCCCTCCCGCCCGTTCAGAGGGTCTCTTCAAGGAGTCTGTCCAGGCCCCGACCTCACAGGCTGTGCTGCCTTTCGAAAACAGCTCATGTCCCAGGGCGCTCCTGTCAGTGTCACTCCACACTGCGGGTGTGGGTCTGCGTCGTTCCTGGAGTCCAGCAGTCTCTTGCATGTCTCCTAGGTCAATCGATTCGGGTTACATGGTGGCTTGACCTAACCTCCCGCACCGTTGGGAGCAGCTCAGATTGGGGGTTGCAGACCTGGGCTTGGTTCCCCTCTTGGGCATCTCTGTGTTGAACGACAGCGGGCCCCCTGTTGCCTGGTGCTAAGAAGCCCATGCTACCCACCATGGACGAGAGGTGGATCCCCTGAGAGCCCAGAGGATGAGGGGCCAGTAGGGAGGAGGCCCATGGAGTCTCGAGGCCACCCAGAGCAGCCAACCGCCCAAGTGCCCAGGGGCTCCTTGGGAACTCCAGCCATCGGAGGATGAGAAACCATGTCACTGTTGTTTCAAGCCACCGAGTCATGGGCAGTGCGTTATGCGGCACAGGTGACCAGTGTGGTTATCCACAGGACAGCACAACTATGCCACCCTGACAGCTGGCTGCTACAAACTTGGCCTGAGACCTGCGAAAGGCAAAGAAATACCAGATCTTCCAGTCCAGCGGATCCACTATCAAATCCCTTCCTCTCCTGGAGCCTGACCTGATCCAGAAAACCCGGCTCCTGGGAGTTTCGGATGGCGGGCCCCCCGCTCCAGCCAGGCTAGACCAATCATGGAAACAGGGTCTCAGAGGGCTGGCTCTGGGACCTGTAGCCAATGATGGGGATCAGAGGTGAGTCCGTGGTGGGGTTGACCTTGGAGGGCCTCTTGGTCAAGACAGGTAGCAACCCCTCTCTGCCCCTGCCATTGGGCCGTGACGCTGGTACTTGGTGAACCTGTCCACAGCTCTTCTGTGACACGAGGGGCAGAAGCTGCCAGTGAGGGTGGTGAGGATGGTGGAGCCCAGAGGAAGAAGCGGGTCCTTGCCAGGCCGTCGGCCTCTGGTCAGCTGCCTAGCCCTGCCGGGCCTCAAAATGTACTTTATGATCTAGCACATCTCAACAGTGATTCGGCCTTGGAGAACACTCCTGCTCACGCGCACGTGCTTGTTACTATTTCTATCCAGCCCACATCTATTTCCGTTTCTTCCTTTCTCCCATGGGGAACCACCCTTCCCTCACTCCTCTTGGTTGGCTCCCCCAACTCTATTGCCAACTCGGGGCTCAGAGCCTGCTGGGAGGGGCCATGGCTTGTGATTGACACAGAGCTGGGTGTAGCTCATTTGCATATTGCGCCCCTCCACCCACAGCTCCCACCTGGGGTGACCATTTTTCCTGGCCCTGTTAAGGGAACAGGTGCTTAAAGGATTCCTAAGGTTCATAGGTAGATCTGCCAGGCGGGGTGAGTGAGGCTGGGCTAGAGTGTGGGCCAGATCTGGGAGTGTCCCTGGAAGGTTCCAGCTGCTCAACAGAAACAAGTCTTCATCCGCACAGCAGCGGCTCAGGAGGCTGAGTCTGAGGATTGCAAGTTCAAAGCCAGCCTGAGCAACTTAGCAAGGCCCTAAGAAAGTTGGTGGGACCCTGTCTCAAAATAAAATATAAAAAATAAAGGTTGGGGATGTGGCTCATTGGTTAAGTGCCCCTAGTTCAATCCCTGGTACAAATTTAAAAAAAATAGTGTTTTCTCCTAATATGGGTTACTAACAAAAGCTCTTTCTTAAATATTTTCTCAGCAACATAGTAGACAAAGATGTATACATAATATATAATATATAAAAATATTTAAAGAATAATGCAATGCATTCCAAGGCACACACGGCTAATTTTGAAAAGAAAACATTTCAGTAATTTTGTTGTTGCTGTTACCAGGGGTTGAACTCAATGCAATGTGTGATCCTGGATAGAAAAAAGACTTCTAGCAAATCTCATATATGGCCTATGCATTAGTCCAGGTAAAAATACAAGTTGTATCAGTTCACAATAGATCAACTCTAGAACCAACCCAGAGGCCTTCAACAGACGAATGGATAAAGAAAATATGGTATATACACACAATGGAATATTATTCAGCCTTAAAGAAGAATGAAATTATGGCATTTGCAGGTAAATGGATGGAACTAGATAGTATCATGCTAAGTGAAATAAGCCAATCCCCAAAAAACTGAGGGCTGAATGTTTTCTCTGATAAGCAGATGCTGATCCATAGTGGGGGGTGGGTAGGGGAGAATGGAGGAACTTTGGGTTGTGCCGAGGGGAGTGAGGGGAGGGGTGGGGCGGTGGATGGGAAGGACGGTGGAATAAGACAGACGTCATTACCCTGTGTGCACGCATGACTCCACTACTGGTGTGACTCAGCCCCATGCACAGCCAGAGGAAGCAGAGGTCATGCTCCATTTGTGTGCAGTGCGTCAACACGCGTTCTCCTCTCAGTATAACCAGTTAGAACAAATAAAAACACACACACGCTGCAGCTGCCCTTGACACTCAAGACCACTGGTGAATCCAGCCGCTTCCCAGAGAGGGCCAGGAATGGTGCTGGACAACGACGGCATCTGTTCAGAGGCGTCTCCCGCTCGGACCAGCTCCTGAGCCAGCCGAGCCCTCCCTGCCGGGGTCCCACTGAAACTGGGGCTCAATGACGCTCCCTGGCTCTGGGCCTGAGGCTCCCCAGGCTGCTGGGAGGACACCCCCTCTGCTCCCATCCTGAGCATAGCCTGCTGCCTTAGCTCCACTCAGAGCAGAGGAGGGTCCAAGCTGAGAAGGCAGAGAGGACGAGGCCATCGCCTCCGACAGAAGGGCTCTTGGTCACCGGCTTAGGTCACGTCAGCTCTGCCCTGGTGGTGTGACCGGGGCCGGGGTGGGCCTAACTTCCTCTCTGCGGGGCACGGTAGGCAGGATTGTGATGGCACCTACCCGAGCAAGTTATGTGAGGCAAGGGAGCAGGGGACGCGGTGCCCAGTGAGGGAGGGAGTGGCATTTGCCCAAGGTCGCAGAGCTGGTGATCAGGCCGCAGCGGTTCCCCCGACCTGTTCTGGGAAAGGGACGCCACGCATGCGGGCGCAGGAACCCATCCTTTCTGCCCCACCCTCCCGCTCCTGGAGGCTGGCTCAGTCCCTAGGATGGAACCCAGGCGGCCGCTGAGGAGGGCCACTAGGGAAGGGGCAGACGCCGGGGCAGAACCTGGCAGCCCGAGGTTTCTGTAAGGAGATGTTGGTGTGGATCTGCTGCAGCTCAGCCACGGGGTGCCAGCGGGCAGGGGGCCCGGGTCCCACGCACACACCCACCCCTCCTGCCATCTGCCCCCGGGCCCAGCCTTCCCCAGGTGAGGGGCGCCAGGCACGGAGGGGAGCACCTGCCCCAGACCCTTGACCTCGGGGAGCGGGGCTGGGATCCAAACTCGGGCAGGGGGGTCTCATTTCTGCTGCTACCTGACGCTGTGTCTGAAGGTATTATTTTTAAAATACACAGTTTTCTGTGCTACAGGCTATTTTAAAAATTTCTTTATATGCTTTTTAAAAAACAAAAACATACAATGGCCTCTCCCTGGTCACGCCAGGTGGGAGCCCCAGGGGAGGAAGGGATGTGCGTTTGGGACTTGGGGGCTCCCACTCCCACCCAGCTCTGCATGCATTGCAGCGCCATCTTGGTCGGCCCCGGGGCCTCCCCGCCTGGGCTCCCATCTGGAGAGCCGGATGGTGCCCGAGCGGCTGACCTCCAGGCCGCTGCGTGAGGATCCTCTGTCTTCCTCTGATCTATTTTTGCCTGACACCTCTCCCAGGGGCCTGTGGGCCTGAGCTAATTTCCCTGGCTGGCCCCCATCCAGGCAGCTCAGGTGGAGAGTGCCCAGCTAATGAGGCCAAGGTCATGGGCCAGTTACTATCTCCTGGAGGAAACTGTCTTTGCAGCCGGACTGCAGCTCCCCCACTGGTGGCTGGGCTAGGACATAGGCAGGCCCCGTGGCAATCCACGAGGGTGGCACTGGATCCTGCAAGTCAGCACTTTCTGTAGGAGCCACTGGGAGCCAAGGTGACCATGGGGCAGCGAGCCCTGGAGTCCTGTCAACACACCCGTGGGACTGGAAGGGGGTGTGGGGCGAGGGGTGGGGTGGACCAGATGGCCCATCGAGTGCATCCCTGCCAGAGAGTGGAACTACACCTGGTCAGGCCACAACGGCGAGCCCCAATTGTGTGTCTTAAATCTAAAACAAAGGGCAGCTCCACCTTCCCCAAGGCCACCCAGCACACGGCTTCCCTGTTCCCCCAGACCCTTCTCCTCCTCCATGAGTCGCTCCCACCTCCTGGGGAGCTTGCTGAGGTAGAGCAGGCTTCCTCCCAAGCACCACGGCCTGCCGTGGGCACAGGCACTGTCTGTGTTCTTCCCGAGACATCCCTAGCACCTCCATCACTTCCTGATAGATGCAGTGGAAGCGCAATAAGTATTGCTGGAGTGACTCACATTACCACTGTCCCCGAGCGGCTGTGACTGTATTTGGATGGATGCAGCGCTGCCTATGGATTCTGCTGCGTTCCTTCCAAACACACCTGTTTCAAAGAGTCCCCGGAAGCTTGTTATTGAGAGAGTTTGGGTGAGCATTCCAGAAGAAAATAAGAATAATTTCTTGTATAATGTGCCGCCACCCCCTGATTCGAACATCTTGGAAGTTTTAAGTGTCTCATTCTAGGTTTTAAAATTCAGTTCAGTGTCTGTGCGTTATTAAATATCATCCTATTTTGCAATTGATCGTTGAGTTCTCACTACGATCCAGGCTGGGAACCAGGCACGTCCCCGTGGGTGGGTTCCATGTTCAGGACGGGCACTGCCACTCTCCTACTGTGCAGACGGGAAAAGCAAGGCAGACGGAGGTGAAGTCGTTGGTTCAACCTCACGTGGGTAGAAAGTTCTAGAGTTTCGAACTCCAGAGTCCACACTCTGAGCACAGCTGATGCTGCTCTTCAGGACCCAAGCACGCAAGCGTCTGTGCAAAGGCGCTCACGGTGGGACGTCTGTGACACTGCTGATGGGTATGGTGGCCAAGTGCCTCCAGAGAACTGTGCTGAGTGGACAGGCGATCCCCAAGAGCTACACATTGTGGGCTTGCACTCCTGAACCTGAATGCAGAATTTTTTTTTTTTGAACCAGGGATTGAACTCAGGGGCACTCGGCCACTGAACCACATCCCCAGCCCTATTTTGCATTTTATTTAGAGACAGGATCTCACTGAGTTGCTTAGGGCTACGCTAAGTTGCTGAGGCTGGCTTTGAACTCGCAATCCTCCTGACTCAGCCTCCCAAGTCGCTTGGATTACAGGCGTGCGCCGCCATGCCAGCCTTGAATGCAGAAATGAAGAAGGGATTAGCAGTTGCCAGGGCTGAGGGGTCTGGGGGGCGGGGGTGGGGTGCAGGGGGAGTGGGTGTGTCTATGAAAGGACAACCCGGGGATCCTTGTGGCAATGGAAATGTTCCACACCTTTATCATATCAACGTCAATATCCTGGCTGCGACAGTGAAGAGGCGGTCAAAGTCGAGCGCAGTGGTGCACACCTGTAATCCCAGCGGCTTGGGAGGCTGAGGCAGGAGGATCACAAGTTCCAAGCCAGCCTCAGCTACTTAGGAAGGCCCTAAACAACTTAGTGAGACCCTGTCTCTAAATAAAATATAAAAAGGGCTGGGGATGTGGCTCAGTGGTTAAGTGCCCCTGGGTTCAATGCCTGGGACAAAAATAAAAAAGGCAGTCAAAGAAGCAGCCTTTGGTACACATACAATCAGCAGCCGGGAAGCCCAAAGCGGAAAACTGGCCAATTAAGCATTAAAACTGTGTGTTTGTATAGATAGCAATTGTGTCAGCTTTGTGTCACTATAATGAAATACCTGAGACAATCAGCTTACAAAGAGCAAAGGTTTATTTTAGCTCACAGTTTTGGAGGCTTCAAGTCCAAGATCATTTGTCCCCATTGCTCTGGGCCTGCTTGTGGTGAAGCAGCACATTCGTGGCAGGACCATATTGGTGGAGTGAAACTCCTCCTCTCGTGATCCAGGGAGCAGGAGGAGGCCCAAGAAGACACAGGTCCACAATGCCCTTCCAGGGTACACCCGCTTGAAGGGTCTCCCACCTCCTCTTGGTGACACATGGGGGAGCAAGCCTTCACCCCATGGACCTTTGGGAGACACTCAGCATCCAAACAATAGCAATGAATTGTCACTGTCCCTTCAGTGCTGGAGGTGGGACCCAGGGCCTCACCTCTGCCACCGAGCTACACTCCCAGCTATAAATGCTTAATTTATTTGTCAATATTTAAAATTTTTGCAAGATGTTGGCAATAGAGGGAAGTTAGACAAAGGTGCCTGAGGTCGCTCGGGTTTATTTTGGCCATCTTTCTCGCTGCTGTGGCTAAAAGACCCAGCCAGAACAGCAGTAGAGGAGGAAAGCTTATTTGGGGGCTCACTGTTTCAGAGGTCTTCCTCCATAGAAGACCGGCTCCACTCCTTGGGGCTTGAGGTGAGGCTGAAGATCATGGCAGAAGAGTGTGGCAGAGGGAAGAAGCTCACATGGTGAGCAGGTAGCAGAGAGAGACTCCACTTGCCAGATACAAAATATATAGCCACGCCCCAATGCCCACCTCCTCCAGCCACACCCACCTGCCTACAGTTACCACTCAGTTAAGCCCATCAGGGTTCATTCACTAATTATTTTAAGACTCTCACAACCCAATCATTTCTCCTCTGAACCCTCTCACATTGTCCCACACATGGGCTTTTAGGGGACACCTCACCTGTGTTTAGGGGACATAACAGTGTCATTTCATACGAATGCAAAATGAAATGCTTACTCAGAAGTAAGAATGAGCAGCTCTGGCCCTGGGGGAGCTCACCTCTAGGCAATGAGACTCCTCGCTCTTCCCATCTCTCAGATCATTCATCGTGTTAAAAAATGATGGACAGCTGGGCACAGTGGCGCATGCCTGTAATCCCAGCACTTGGGAGGCTGAGGCAGGAGGATCGTGAGTTCAAAGCCAACCTCAGCAACTTAGCGAGGCCCTAAGCAACTCAGTGAGACCCTGTCTCTAAATAAAATACAAAATAGGGCTGGGGATGTGGCTCAGTGGCCGAGTGTCCCTGTGTTCAATCCCCAGTACCAAAAAAAAAAAAAATGATGGACAAATGATCTCTTCACATTTTTCTTAAAGCCTCGTGGCTTGTCTGGTGGAGCACCCGATCAGAGGAGACAGATGAATGAAGGTTCCCTTGCCAACCACCACCACCCATGCCTGGCCCAGTGGTGCTCGCCTGTAACCCCAGCACTTGGGAGGCCGAGGCAGGAGGATCTCGTAAACTCAGGAGTTGGACATGATCCTGGGCAGCACAGAGTCCATCCTAAAAGTAATCACCCTCGAGAGCAGGCCTCTTTGTTCAGCCTGTTGGATCACCTTTCACATTCAGTTTAGTCAGAAGGCAGATGATAATGTGTTGCCTGTAAAGAGATTCTTTCTCTCAAAAATATTTGAGTGGCTTTATTCTTGGGATGGTATTAATAGCCTTGGTGGAAAAAGTGAGTGTTCTGGAGGTGGAGGGTCCAACCTTTGGATCTTAACTCTATCACTTACTAGTAGTGATCACACACGACCTTCAGTGTCCCTGAGCTGCAGACCCTTGGGCTCTACAATGAGGCTGAAACTGAACAGGCCACTAATACCAAACCCACGGGGCCGTGGTGGGGATCAAGGAGAAAACATCTGCCAGAGACCTAGAACAATTCCTGAAAGGTAGCCATTGCTCCATCCGGGTTACTCATTACTGTTAAAAATGATTGTAGTTTATGTAAGAAAGTAGAGGTTCGCACCTTCACAGTGCCTCAGGTAGCCCCTGGCCTCCAGGAGTCTGCTCCCGCCATCCAGGAGCGTCTGGGTCTCGCTGCAGTAACAAACAAGCCCAGAGCTCAGCAGCTCACAACTGCAGTTAATGGCTCTCTCAAGCTGCGAGTCTCTCATGGCTCAGGTGCACTTTGGCTCCTGTCATCTTCCCTCCTGGCCCTGGGACATGGCGCAGGCAGGGAACATCGATGGTCGTCACAGTGAAGGCAAAGAGCCTTCTATCAGCATTGCATGCTGTGGCTAAGAAATAACAGACTATTTCCATTCAGAGCTCATTGCCCAGAGCTGGTTATGCTTCCCCCACCACCTGAGCCATAAGGAGCCAGGAGAGTGTGGTCAGTAGCTCTAGTGACATCTTCAGTGTTCTCGAAAACCACAGCTCAGATCAGAGGGACGGAGGCTCAGTGAGATCGCGGGAGGAACGTAAAAGCCAGAGAAGAAGGTGAGGCCCAGGATGGAGGCCCCTCCTGTCAGTGTGTGAGGCTGAGACCAGAGGAAGGCTGGGCCCCTTTCTCATCTGGACCTGAACCCAAACAGACCCGGGCCGCCCTGTGCTGCGGCGACGGCCAGTCCCGCTGGGGGAGCCACGGGTTCCGCGGGTGGGAGGGCTGAGCCCCGCCTGCGGCTCTCCTGCCCTCTGGCTCCTCCTCCTGCCCGGTTGGCTCCCAGAACCCACCCCATTCTTCTGCTGGCTTTGGAGCCCGGGGTGTTTCCGGTCTTGGACTTTCTACCACCCCCTTCCGGGCGCCAGTCGCCCGCCCCTCCCTGCTGACAACGGACTCAGCAGCAGCTCTGCAGGCGACAGTCCCCCAGGTCCCCGGGGTTGCGGAGGCAGATCCACGTCAGATGTCTGGGCCGACAGTGCCACCTCCCGACCCTGCAGGCCTCCGTCAGCCCTCGCCAGAGGACGCAGCCCAGGTCCAGCGCTTTCCATGCTGACCCGGGCTGGCCTTGCTCACATTCTGGACCCCAGGTCTCCCTGGCCTCCTCCCAGCCTCTGATGCAGCTGCAGGGACACCTCGTCCCGCCCCCACGCCCTCCATCCCCGTGACCCAGGTGACCCAGGGAAGCCAGCTGCACTCCTCCCCTGAGTCCAGCCCCGGCATGCGGTCTGTCCCCTGAGTGTGGATTGGCCAGTAATGATGGGGGTTCTGGAAGAAGACACGCCCAGGGTCAAAAGCCTTTCCAAACAGCTACCAACTTCTTGGGAACCCCGGTGAGAGCGGCTGCTGGGCCCTGGCCGTTCATGGTGCTGCGCACTGCGTCGCCCTGAGAGGAGAGGCTCTCCTGGCCAACGCCTCGGCCTTGTGGGGGTCCTGTTTGTCCCCATAAGCTGATGTTAGTGTCTCCTTTGTTCTCTGTGTGTCGCAGACAGCGCACATCTTCCTGGTGGCCAGGAGAGGAGCCCTTTCCTGACCCCGCAGAGCTGCTGCCCTGGAGGGGGCTGTCCATCGCCTGGGTTTGAGTAGGCATCTTCCCTCTCGTGGACCTTCATTTACCGCATGGGAACAGTGTCTTTTCTTTCAAGGATTATCTGAGGGCGGGCGGGAGGAAGCATGCTCTTCCCTGCCCCTTGGGGTCACTGACTGGTGAGCTCTGACTGCTGTCACCTCTGGGCACCAACCAGAAGAACCCCCTCTAAACCAAGACGCACATAAAGGGAAACTAAAACCACACCAGGAAGGCCAGGAAGGCCCCACCTGACCTCAGCCCCACCCTGGACTGGCTGACCCAGAGGATGGATCAAGTCCAGCCAGGCGCTCCCAGCCAGTCCCCTGTCCTCCTAGGTACCTGCTGGCCCTCCCACACTGGCTCTGTGACCTCCTGTGTAGCCTTGGTTCCTTTCTGGGCTCGCCTCCTGCACCCTGACCCCCAGTGGGAGCCCCAGCTCTAAGCGGTGGCCTGGAATATAACCTGCACTCAGCGAATCCTGCAGTGGCTGTTTCAGGTTTTCTGCTTTGTTGTGTTGTGACACAAATGCCTTGAGGATGATGTCAGTATAATTCAGGTGACCCAGCACAGTAAGGTTCTGAAACCTACGTGTCACAACTTTGGACACAAACAGCCTTCTTAGTCCAGAAGTCCTCCCCTCGCCTGCAGCCTTGCTTTCTGAGCTTTGGTTACTGGAGGTCAACTGCAGTCTGAAAGGATGCAGTGAGCATTTTCAGAAACACGCAATTCATAAGTTTTAAACGTATGGTATTCTGAGTGGCATGATGACTCTCATCATTCTCTGTCCATCCCACGTGGCACGTGAATCCTTCTTTTGTCCAGTGTATCCGCACAGTATATGCTACCCACCCATCAGTCACAGCAGCCACCTCAGTTACCAGATCAGCCATATAGTAGGACAGCGCTTGTCTGCAAGTGACCCTCATTCTGCTTAAGGATGATTCTAAGCACGGGGCAGTGATGCTGGCAATTTAGATATGCCACGGAGTAGCTGCAAAGTGCTTCCCTTAAGCGAAAAGGTGAAAAATTCTCAATAAGAAAAAAATAGCATATATATGGTTCAGGGTTAGCTTCAGTTTCAGGCCTCCACTGGGGGTCTCAGGATAGGTCCTCTGTGGATAAGGGGAGATTGTTGAATTTGGAAACTTGGCAAAAATTCAAAATCTGCAGACCACAGGGCCACCTTTCTTTCCTTTGGTCACAGCAGTCCTGGATAGATTCCAGTTGTTCCCCATAAGTTGTGGCTGGCTTAGCCGCACCCAGAACCTCTGAGCTTTCCATGATGTTAGAGTTGGTAAAGCTGGAAATGTGGGTGAGGGGGGCACAGAGACATTCCCCGCTGTATTCAAGCGGTGGGTCACTCAGGAAGGCTACACTCTGGGTCTGATTTTAATTTTGATAAAAATAATCTCTGTTGGGGCTGGGGATGTAGCTCAGTTGGTAGAGCGCCTGCCTCGCGAGCACAAGGCCCTGGGTTCAATCCCCAGCACCGCAAAAAAAAAAAAAAAAAAAAAAAAAAAAAAATCCAACAACAACAAAACCTTGCTAGGGGTGGGGGCACACACCTATAATACCCAGAGGCTGAGGCAGGAGGATCACAAGCTTGAAGCCAGCCTGGGCAACTTAGCAAGACCCTGTTTCAAAATAAAGTAACAAGGGCTCGGGATGTGGCTCAGTGGCAGAGAGCTTGCCTGGCACATGCGCTGCCAAGGGAGAAACAAAAGCTCTCCCGGACCCATGTCTCGAGGAAGGATCAGGGCTTGGGACTTGAGGTGACCAGTGTGAACTGGTTGTGACACTAGGTATAGCTGCAGCTGGAGATTGAACTGGGGAGGATCACCCCAGTGTTATGGGGGCCGTTGTTGTGGGGTTCTGCAGGTTTCCAGGGCCTTTCCCAGCCCCCATTTCACAGAGTACAAAACTTCAGGAACCCAGAGACCGTGTCAGATCAGAGACAGCTGAACTGATGGTCACTGAGTGCCACCTACCTGCCTGTAGGCGGATGTCTGATATCATTGCCAGAGAATCTAGGTCATTCAAAGCCCCAAGCAGGCACCCCTTCTTGCAGGAACCCTCTGGATCCTTCCTGGTGGAACCAGTTGTCACCAGCACAGGGGTTCCTGACTTGAACCTAGTCACATGCCCTTTCTCCATGTCTGTCACGCTCCATGGTGCCATGGTGAATTGAGCAGCTATGAACATAGACATGGCTGCGTCCCTATACTTTGCTGATTTTAAGACCTTTGGGTATTAAACCGAGGACTGGGATAGCTAGGTCAAATGGTGCATCCATTCCAAGTTTTCTGAGGAATCTCCACACTGCTTTCCAGAGTGGCTGCACCAATTTGCAACTCCACCAGCAATGTATGAGTGTGCCTTTTTCCCCACGTCCACGCCAACACTTGTTACTGCTTGTATTCCTGATAATAGCCATTGTAATTGGAGTTAGATGAAATCTTAGGGTGGTTTTAATTTGCATTTCTCTAATTACTAGAGATGATGAGCACTTTTTCATATATTTGCTAATAGCCTGTATATCCTCCTATGAGAAGTGTCTGCCCAGTTCCTTAGCCCATTTATTGATTGGGTTCTTTGTATTTTTGGTGTAAAGTTTTGTAAGTTCTTTATAAATTTTGGAGATGAGTGCTCTGTCTGGAGTGTGTGTGGAAAGGATTTTCTCCCACTCTGTAGGCTCTCTTCTCACATTAATGATGGTCCTTTTGCTGAGAAAAAGCTTTTTTGTTTGAATCCGTCCCATGTACTGATTCTTCCTTTTATTTGGTCCGTAAGCACCACAGACTCTTAAACCACACGTTGTGGTTTGTCCTTGAAGCTATGCTACTGCAATGCACCCCCAAGGTGAGGTCACTCCAAAGGGACCCCAGGCAAGGGGATCCCTGCAGTGCTCTTCTGTTTCAGGCTCTGGTGGCAGCTGGGGACAAAAGCCACCAGCTTTTGTTGATGGAAGAAACTCACAGAAAGCCATTCAGAACCTCAGGAAACCAGGAGACAGGGGACCTCATTAAAGGGCTAGAAAACACCCTGCCAGCCCCTGATTCTATAGGCAGACAAAACATCTTTCACAAATGAAAGCAAAGTGATGACTGAGGAATCCATTGCCTCCAGAGATGAGATGCGGCCGAAAGACACGCAAAAAGGAGGCTCCTCCGTTAAGGAGGAAGGTTACCAGAGGGAGAATCAGGTCTCCAGAAACAGATGAGGCACATCAGAAATTGCCAATAATTGGCCAGATGTGGTGGTGCACACCTGTAATCCCATTAACTCAGGAGACTGAGGCAGGAGGATCACAAGATCAAGGCCAGCCTCCCCAACTTAGGGAGTCCCCTGTCTCCAAATTTAAGAGCTGGGTGGAGAGAATGTGGAGAAAAGGGACACTTTACACTGTTGGGATTGTAACTTGGGACCACCACCATGGAAACCAGTATGGAGGCTCCTCGAAAGACCAGGCATGGAACTGATATGACCCAGCCATGCCACTGCTCGGTATTTATCCTGCAGGATTGAAGTCCTCACTCTCCAGCGACACAGGCATATCCATGTTTACAGCAGCGTGATTCACAATAACCAAACTGGAACCAGCCTAGGTGCGCATCAGCAGGTGAATGGATAAAGAAAATGTGGTATATATACACGATGGACCATAAAGAAAAATGAAATTATGTCATTTGCAGGAAAAAGGGTGGAACTTGAGACGATTATGTTCAGTGAAATGAGCCACACTCAGGTCAAGAGTCATATGTTGTCTTTCATATGTGGAAGCTACAGAGAAAACAGGAAAGAAAGGTGGGGATCTCATGGAAATCAAAGGGAGGTCAGTAGAGGAAGGAACGGGTTGGGGTTGGGGAGGGGAGGGAAGTGCTGGGGTGATATTCGCCAAATTACATTGTTATGCTACCTGCATGTATATGCAGCGACAAATCTCACCTCTGTGTGCAAACAGAATGCACAACTAAAAACTGTGGAAAGAAAACAAAAGCTGGATTGTAGCTTAGAGGTAGAGCGCCCTCTGGGTTTAATTCTGAGTACTGCAAAAAATTATAAATAATCAAAGACTATTTTTTCTTAATTTTTAAAAAAGTGAGTGACTTTTTAAAACAAAAGGTGAAATGTCATCTTGCAGGGGTTAGAACGTGCACAGGACAGAACGGCCTGGGGGAGGGGGGCAGGAGGACCCGGGTGGCGGCAGGATTTCTACATTTTACGGGAAGTGGTGAAATGATGGCTGAGTGAAGCGAAGAGTGCTGGAGGAAGCTCGCGGAGTTGGGGAGTCTGGGTCACACTGAGGGTCAGGCAGGTCCACAGAGGAGCTTGCTCTGTGCTGAGTGGCCAAGGCAGGCAGGAGGTGGCCAGGGGAGGGAAGGGCTCGGTGTGCCAGGTGGGAGAGGGGAGGTGCCTGGACAGGGGGCATCCTGGGGAGCAGGGGGAGCCTAGCATGTGAGAGCTGCTGGAGCAAGGGGTGAGGCAGGGACAGGGACAGGATGAACATGAGCAGCCCCGGCTGGAAGCCAGTAGTCCCCACATGGTCCTTTTGAAGCCAGAATTGAGGACAGGCAGTTAGTGTAGACTAGGGAATCTGGTCAAATTGAGGAATGGAGACCATCTCAGTCTGAGAAGTTGGAGACCGCCCCTGGGAGATTGGAATGTTGGTGTCTCCAGAGCCCTAGATCACCATGGTTACCTGCCTAACTGCCCCTCCCAAAAGGCTGAGGCAGGGAATTGCTAATTAATGCCCCCTGGGCCCCTACCTGCCTGAATCCTCCCTGTGGCTCTTCCCTCTGCCATCTGCTTCTCAACTTTTTGCCATCTCACCAGCATCTCCTGGGCCTAGTCAGTAGGCAGGAAGGAGAGAGATAAAGGGGAGTGGGGGGAGAGCAGAAGAACAAAGGAGACTCTAATCTATAAAAGATGCAGGTTGGCAGAGTGCCTGCCTCATAAGCACAAGGCCCTGGGTTCAATCCCAGCACTGCCAAAAAAAAAAAAAAAAAAAAAAGAATTCTTCAGATAAGAATCATGCCAGCATGACTTTGTTTACCTAGTTTCTTATACCTGAAAAGATGCAGGGCTGGCTCACTTCTTGAGATTCCAGAACACCAGTCATGGCCCCCTTCTCCCTCCTGGGAGAAGACTGTGTTACTACCTTTACATAAAACCTGCTTCATATGCCGCCTCCTGTTGCACTGCCTTGGTTTGCAAGGCCAGAGGGTCCATCGCTTGTTGCACTCTCTCAATCTGCAACGTTGAAGGGTCACAGGGTGTTGCGTAAAGGTCCGAGGAGAAAAGCTTGATTCAGGGGAGATGGAGCACTTGTCACAGAGGAAGCTGCTTCAGCTTGATTCAGGGGAGATGGAGCACTTGTCACAGAGGAAGCTGCTTCTGTCTTTACTGCGTATAGCACTGTCTTTTATTTATTTATTTATTTATTTATTTTTGGTGGTGCTGGGGATTGAACCCAGGGCCTTGTGTATATGAGGCAAGCACACTACCAACTGAGCTATGTCCCCAGCCCTAGCACTGTCTTATCTGCACGCAGTTAAGCTAGCCATACATCCTAAAGGTCAAGCCTTGTGTAAGCAGTTACTAGCTTATTTGGCAGACTAAACAGAAAGTAAAAAACAACCATGTGAACACAGAAGGTGACAGTTTCAGACACGGAAGTACTGTCCTACAGACCACAGAAGAACATCCTGTTCACAGAACATGGGAAAGGAGGATGGGGCCCTAGTCCCCAAGTGGCCGAAAGGCCACATAGTCTCCTTCCAGGGGACAGGGTACACAGACTCTCGAGCTTCTCTGGTGTCCTACTTCAATGTCTGAGGAAGCAGAACTCGTCACCCATAAATGGCAGTTCACTCTGCGTGTGTGCACATATATGTCAACTCGATGCAGCTCCAGACAGGATAGGACCCTGTCTGATGTATCTCTGAGTCCCCAGAACCTCGTAAGTGCTCAGCACATAGAGCGAGGGTGTCCATGAGTGTTTGGTGGATGAATGAGTGAGGGAAGGAGGTGGGCTGCCTTTCAGGGCCACTTCTCCAACCCCATCTTGTGGCCTGCTGCCTGAACATGTGGTCCCTATGTTCACCCCTCCTTAGATTCTTTTTGGGGCAACACTTTATCCCAGTTCTGTGTGTCATTTGCTAGATGTTAGTGTTGTAACCTTGGAGTCAGAAGTGCTGATGGGAGAGAAACAGATCTCAACTGGATGTTCTAAATATTCATAAGAGCGGAGGTTCTGGCAGCTGGGTGAAGAGGAAGACAATTCCAGAAAGACTTGGGCAATGGCCATGATGAATTCAAACTCTCAGTGTGGCAAACTGGATGTGGGGTGCAACTGAAGTTGGGAGATGCGTTGCCCCATCAGCTGCTCCTTCCCAAGAGTGCCTCCCTTGGCCTTGAGCTTTCAGATCTTGGGAAAAGTGTGTGGCTCCCGTGGCAGCTGGAACCTTCCTTCCTGCAACCACTGTGCATCAGAGGCTTAGCTCACACTGCAGGGCCCCCTCCTTCTCAGTCTCCTGCAGGGCTAATGCTGTTTTCTGGATCAGAGCACCTTCCCTCCTTGTCTGTGATTTTTGCTTTGAGATGTAGGCTTCGGTTTCCCTGATGTTACATCTGGAATCCATCTTTCAAGGGTCCGCCATATTGAGAGATAGCAAGTCAAGAAGTATGGTCCACCAGATTCTCCCACCGTAGAAAGAATTAGTTCCTGGAGTGGGGTGACTTCACAGGGGAAGTCTTCTCCCACCAGCCTCCCATCTAACTTTGATCTGAGCTCCACCCAGAGTTTCCCTGCCTAGTCCTCTTGAGTGAGGCCAGTCTTCTCTGGACCTCTTTCCAGTCCAGTCCCACCCCTCCATCCTCCCACATAAGCTTCTCAAAGTACAGGCCATTCCTACATCCCCATCTCCCTCTGAGTTCCCACAAAACTCATGAATTAACTTTTGAAATATTCTGATCTTCCTACTTGACTCTGCACACATCTTAGCTGT
>JAJEJO010053703.1:0-97976 GCA_020662805.1 Glaucomys volans
CTGTATTCCCAGCGCACAGAGCAGTGCTCATCTATGTGCATTGAGTGGCAAAGGATATGGCTCAAATGGACATGATTGCCAGTGGACATCACAGACTTTTATCTCTAAAATGGAGATATTAACACCTTCTGAGGGTTACTGTGGAGATGAGATCAAGTCCTGATGTAAAGGCAAGTGGCTGACATGTAAATGAAATTATTCGAATAACCAATGAATCAAATTGTGGGGCTCAGGAATCCCAGAGCATCCCACCTTTCTGAACATAGAGTTTGCGAATGCCTTTGCGTTCCACAGACCCAAGCTCCTGATGTGGCAGGGAGCCTTGCCGGGTAGGGTGGGGTGGCACCCCATTTCACCACAACCCCTTCCACCCATTAATTTTTACAGACAAGCATTTAAGAAACACCTTTTTCTTGTCATAAAAAACAAGAAAGACAACACCTGAGGGGCCAGGTTGCCAAACTGCCCTGCTGAGATTTAACAAGCAGAGTCAGGCCTGTCCTGGGAGGGAGCAGTTTTGCCAGAAGGGTGATATATTTGTGCTGATCTGGCCTGTCCCTCTGTTGAAAGCAGGAGGTCCCTAGTCCCCCTACAGGTCTCACCGGCTGCCTCCACCCAGGGGAAAGGGCTGCCTCCCAGAGAACACACTGGCTCTCTAACTCTCCTGGCAGGGCATATGCTCATCCTTCAGACCCCAAGCAGGGCCCACTGGCCCACATTACTACAGACTGAGTCCTCTCTGGGCACAGAGCAAATGCATGGGGGCCAGGGTCTCTGTTTTCTGCAGATGCACAAAGTGACATTCCATCATGGCGTGAGGAGCTCCATATCTTATTTCTCATTGCCGTCTGAAGACAAGTGCCAGGTGGCAAAAGAGTCCTGGAGTATGCAGGAGCCCAAATAAACACTCTAGCACTTACTATGTGCATGAGCTCCTCGGGGCTCTCATTTACTCACCTGTAAGATGGGAGTAACCACAGTGCTAAATTCGCAAGTTATTTTAAGAATTGCATGAAAGAACTCTGTGGCAACTGGTCAGAGCTAAGGTATTCCATGATTTATTTGTTCCATATGACATTGTCAGACAGGCCAATGTAACCAAACTCAGTCATCCTGACCAAGATCCGCCTTCTAACCTTTCCAAGGCCATGGCCAGCACCTGCGGCTGGTTCTGATCCAGCCCGGCTGTGCTCTCTCCAGAACAGGCCTGTACTGCCTCCAAGTCCACCAGATGCCACTATTTTAAGAAATAACTTATCCAGTAAAATTAAGATATATTATGCTTCTTTATGGTTTAAAAATCCTTTGAGGGGCTGGAGCTATAGCTCAGTTGGTAGAGTGCCGGCTTTGCAAGCACAAGGCCCTGGATTCAGTCCCCAGCACTGAAAAAAAAAAAAAAAAAAAAAATCCTTTAATAGTTGCTCACACCCTTTGGCATAAAAGTCGAAACTGCTTAAGGTGGCTTTCAGGGTTCTTGGTGATGCGCTCCCTCTCTTCCACCTCTGTCCTGCCAAATCCCCTTAATGGTCAGTCCTCAAAGGCCCCCATGTCATCCTCACTCCTCTGCACAGGCTCTTCCTTCTGCCTCTGTTTTGAGCCTCTGACATATTCTGAAGGATCCTGGCTCAAGCCTTCTTCTCCACTGCAAAGGAAGACCCTCATGATGCCCCTTCCACACTTTTAAGCACCTCCAGAGTGCGTCCGTGTGTACCACCCTGTCTTGCAATCATTCATTTACATTTCAGTCCTCCTTATGAGAAGGTGAGCTCTTTGAGGGCAGGGGCTGTGTCTTGCTCATCTTTGTATCTCTGGCTTCTGTCACAATCAGTGAATGAAGGCCATTTCTTTCCAGCACAGCTTTCTGGATCAGAAGGAAATCCCTGTCCAGTCTGCCTCCAACACTCCACCATCTCACACTAGCTGGTCTCTCCTCCAGGTCCCAGATCCTTCCCCTGACCCCCACCCCCGCTTAGTCTCTTTTCCAGGCATCTCAACAATTCAACCCATCATCCACCAGTTCCTGCTCGAATTCCTGCAAACGAATATTCATGTATCTAAATTTGCATCCAACTTAATTTGCACTTATGTTATGTGTGGGCAAACTCCAGGGCTGCTAATTATGGGTATTTGTCCACAGGTTCTCTTGAAAGTTGGAGAATGTATTCCATAGTTATAGAACAAATAAAACAGATGGCTCAATCAGAGCTTGAAACCACAGTTTCATTATCATTTTTTTAAAGACAAACCAAGTGAATACCCCAGAGATGAACCCCATTGCAGTCTGAACGTAGCAAAAGTAATGGGTAATAACAATTTTATAGCCCTAATAACCAATCAGCCTAGAATAATGATGGCATCTGTTGAATGCTTTCTCTGTGCTGAGCAGAATACTAAGTGTGTTACACGGGTTGATGACATTCCAACTGTAGAAAGGATCTGCCATTCAGAGACCTGTGTGACCTTCTTTTGCCTCCTTTTCCTCATAATAAAACAGGTAGTCATGGTACCTACATCATCATAATGGAATTAGTTATCACATACAAATGCTGAGAAGAGGGTCCAGCATGTAGTAAGACTCCCCCAGAATGACCCTCCCCTCCCACAAAGTTAATCTGAATCTGAGGTTATGAGCCCTAACCACTAGGATCTCCTGCCTCAGAGCTTGCTGCGTGGCTTAGGCTTCCGAAAGGGTAGAACAAAAATCAACTGGTGAAAGAAACAGGAGGAAGATACCTACTCATTAAAAAGGTGTTTTTCTAATAAAGCCTTTAAAGTCATAGTAAGCAGCAAATTTACTTCTTATCTACCTTTAAGAAACTTACACATGTATAAGGAGGGATAGATAAAAATATGCTTAAGCTTTGTTAGAAACAGTGGAAATCAGAGCAGCCTTTATATCTATCAATTCAGGAATGGCTAAATAAACTGTGGCAGGTCCAACCTATAAATTACTAAGGAACTGTGATGAGTAATAATGTAAATTTATTGCTATCAACAGTGTGTGCCAAGCATGGTTCCAAGTGCTTACGTAAATGAATTCATTAAATTCTCACAAAAACCCTATGAATAGAAGTATACTACAATCCCAGTTTACAAAGGAGGAAACTGAAGCTAACGGAGCTAAATAATTCAGATCACACAACAAGCAGGTGGCAAATTTGTGATCTGAATCCAGGTGTTTTGGCTCCAAGACCCAAACTCTTAACCACTGTGCCGATATATTGAGTGGAAGATATGAAGGGGTGGGAGGACAAAGTATACCGTTTAGGAAAAATATACACATGATACAATACCTTATGGCTTATAAATATGGACATAAAGGTGAGACAATGTTCAACAAAAAAAAATCATCAAATTACAACCTCAGTTTCCTGTCTGAAGAAGCCAAAGAAGGAAGGATTGGGAACAGCGTGACCAGGAGGAATATTGCCCTGACCTAAAATATCTTATGTGTTTACAATAGAAAGTATTCCAGTATGGTAGAATGATGAAAAATTTTTAAAAAATAGAAGGAACCAACAACTTCTAGATTTAAATGAGTCCCCTAATTCAAAAATGATTAACTTTGGTTTCTACTCTTAGGGGACTCTATACAGGGGACTGAAACATCCACGAGTGGTTGGAGACCCACCCCAGCTGGTTGTCACCTTAGGCAAATAAACTCCGTATGCCCCAAATTTAAAACACCATCATTTATCACAAAACTTCCTACCTATATTCCCTAGATCCATGAATACCATTGCTTACATTTACTCAAATGTGATCATAATTTCTTTTTTTTTTTGGCAAAGAAAATGATTCATTTATTGTTGTATTTTGGTTAATAAATAATAATTTTATCTTTCCACAAAACAAATCTATTCATCTTGGATTAATTCTTTTTTTATTTAATTTTTTGATTCATTGAACACAAATGAAGTACAGCAATTGTTTCTCTGGTTGTACACAAAGTAGAGTCACCCCATCTGTGCATTCATACATGTACACAGGGCAATGATGTCTGTCACACATACTGTTATTATTCGTACCCCCCAACCTCAACCCCACCTCTCCACCCCTCCCTTCCCTCTATGCTCTCTATCCTTTCTCCATTCTTGCCATCATTCCACCCCACATTATGCATCATCATTCACTTATCAGAGAGACCATTCGGCCTTTGGATTTTTGGGATTGGCTAATCTCACTTAGCATAATAGTCTTCCACATCATCCATTTACCTACAAATGCCATAGTTTTATTCTTCTTTATGGCTGAGTAATATTCCATTGTGTATATATACCACAGTTTCTTTATCCATTCATCTATTGAAGGGCATCTAGGTTGGTTCCACAATCTAGCTATTGTGAATTGAGCAGCTATGAACATTGATGTGGCTGCATCACTGTAGTAATCTGATTTTAAGTCCTTTGGGTAAAGGCCAAGGAGTGGGATAGCTGGGTCAAATGGTGGATCTATTCCAAATTTTCTAAGGAACCTCCACACTGCTTTCCAGAGTGGCTGCCCCAACTTACACTCCCACCAGCAATGTATGAGTGTACCCTTTTCCCCACATCCTCGCCAACACCTGTTGTTGCCTGTATTCTTAATAAGAGATATTCTAATTGGGGTAATGTGAAATCTTAAGGTGATTTTGATTTGCACTTCTCTTATAATAAGGGATGTTGAACATTTTTTCATAAATCTGTTGATTGCTTGTAGATCTTCCTCTGTAAAGTGTCTGTTCATTTCCTTGGCCCATTTATTGATTGGGTTATTAGTATTCTTGGTGTAAAGATTTTTGAGCACTTTGTAGATTAATTTCTTCATAATTTCTTTCTTTATAATTTCTGTTCATTTTTCTAACTCTAACTTCTTTACTGACACAAAACAATTTTTTCTATTTTTCTGAAGCCCTTTACTCATGAAAAGAGGGCTAAATATTTCATAAGTCTTCTCTTCTACACGCTAGCTGTGGTAATGATGGTGATGAGAATGACTGATAGTGGTGATGGTGGTGGTGGTGGTGATAGAAGTAATGGTAAGAATTCCTCATGGTAATAGTAAGGTGGAAGTGGTGATGTTGGAGTTAGTGGTAGAGATGACAATGATCAAGGTGTTGGTGGTGGAGATGATGGTGATAGAGGTGGTAAGCATGGCAGTGGTAGAAGGAGGTGGTGGTAGTGGTGGTGAAGATGGTGGAGGTAGAAGTAGTGGAGGTAGCAGTGGTGCCAGTGGTGCTGGTGGTAGTGGTGGTAGTGGGTGATGATGATGATGGTTCATGGTAGTAATATCAGTTGATGATGAGAATAAGTAGAAGTAGCATAATAATAGCACTGGTGGCAGTAGTGGAAGTGACAACATTGGTGGTGCTAACAGTGGTGGAGGTGATAGTGGTGGTGATGGAGATGGTGGAGGTGATGGTGGTGGTGATGGAGATGGTGGAGGTGATGGTGGTGTAATAATAGCAAGAATGAGTGGCATTGGTAGACCTGGTGGTTGTGGTGATAGGGATGGTGGTGTTAAAGTTGAAGGGGTTAGTGGTATTGATGGTAATGATGAAGAGGCAGTAGTGGCAATGGTGGGGATAGTGATGAGGATGATGATGATGATGATGATGATGATGATGATGATGATGATACAGAGGATAATAGCAATAGGGTCCTTAGCATTTGTTGGAATATTGAAATTAATGTCAACATAGACATGTTGGCAATGATGTTGGTAATGATGAAAACAGAGATGTTTAATTCAAACTAAGTACAAAGAGAAAAGCAATTCTAGATCTATTGCTAGTTACCTGGCCACTCAGACCAAAGTACATGGAAAGCAGATGAGCATACAGGCAGCAAACAGAAAGATGCTGCCCAAGATCAGTGCCTTGTGGGATTTCTCTGGCTCCTTCCCAGCCATGGTAATTTGATCTGGATCTCAGCCTTCCATGTCTATTCCATTTTGGATCTGCCCAGGATGACAATTTTCAATGTGCTTTTGAAAGAAAGAAAAAAACAAAAAGAGAGTAAAGTAAGTACTCCAAGGCAGGGCCTTGGAAGTTCTCTTAGCTCACCTTCAATAAGCTTTGTCTGTCAAAGCCAGGCCACATTATTTGCCATGTGGGAAGGTCAGCAACTTCGAGTGTGAGGCTGCATTCCAGTGGTGGTGGCAAGGCTCCACCAGCCACACCTGTCCCAACACTCCCACGGACACAGAGCCTTCCCTGCTCAGCGACACTTGGCTGTTCTGCCACACACAGCAAGGTGAGCAATTAGGCTAAGGAATCAGAAAGCAATTTATTTTTAAAAAAAAAAAGCATTGTGCCTACAACAGCTTTTCCAAGCACAGAGTAACCACAACAGTCAGGGCATCTCTGGAACTCAGTGGCATTTCTGAAATTCATTCCAGCAAAGACAACAAATAATTTGGACTTAAACCAGGCTAATTCCAGCTCCACTCACCAAGGGTTTGGCTGAATCATGGCCACTGTTTCATACTTGATTCATTGAGGATTAGGCACAATGAGAGCGGCAATTAATGTCACCCTCTCTAACACCTCCCTGGTACCTTCCCCTGGATTTTACTGGGTTTCCCAATTCTGACATTATGCTGAGCAAGGTTAGGGATTAAGTGTGGCATCCATAAATCCTATCCTTAATCAATTCTGAAATGAAGATGATAATAATGGTGATTTTGGGCAAGGGATCTCAAGGACTGGATAACCTACTCACTGGGGCAAACTCATCCTTCAGTGAAATAACATCCTCCTAAGGTTCCAAGATGCTAAGCATCTCCTAAAATTATCCGTTTCCTCATATTCTTCCTCTTCTTCTCTTAGAAGTCTGGCCACCTGCTCCTTACTGGGTACAATCACCCTGGTTAGGGTTTTCCCACTGAGTTTGGTTTAGCCCACATTTAATGTGATAGACGCTGGACTAAATGCTAGAGGTTCAGCAATATGTGAGTTTTAGTCCTGTCCTCAAGAAGTTCTTAGTACAGCAAGAAAGACAGATGTGTATCACATAATATAAACACAGTATGGAAAGGGGGCTTATGCTTTTTCCAAAAGTTTAAAGTTCAGAATAATGTAACGACACAAAGAGAGGGCACATAATCTAGTGCTGGAAGAAGTTTCATGGCAGAGATAATATCTGACTTGGCAAGAACCTCCTTTTCATCCAATCCAAAGCAAGTGTGAGTAGGGTTCCCAAAACCCAGCATTCCCTGCTAAGGGGAGTCACCATAGTCTCATAAATTCTATCATGGAAGTTTAATAACTTAGCTTTAATTCCACCTTCTGAAGGTCCTTAATTTTCTGAGTTCCTCGGAGATCCCCGCCTGGAATATTCCCAGGGTTGAAGGACAAAACCCCAAAAAAGTAACTTTCTGTCCCAATTTTTTTTTCTTTTTTTTTTTTTTTTTTTTTGCATTGCTAGGAATTGAATCCAGGACCTTGTGCTTGCAAGGCAAGCACTCTACCAACTGAGCTATGTCCCCAGCCCCCAGAATCTTTTGGCACTGGGCTCCCCACATTTCCCTCAACGCAATGCCAATGGCCATGATGGGAATGTGTCCATCAGACAAGGGACAAATCAGCCTGCCAGCACTTGTGAATAAAGAATTGTGAGAGATGAGAAGCATCAGATCTTTTCCTCATTTAATTTACAGTCTTACCAAAGCTAGAAGGAACTTCAGAGATCAGCTATCTCAGTCCACTCATTTGTATAACTGAGAAAACTAAGATCGACTGCATGGGGGAAGCCATCCATAAAACCTAGCCCTGTGCCACTGAGCTGAAATGTGTGATCCACAGAGACAGAGATGGGATTCTCTTTCTGTCTGTTTTGTCTCTGTCTAGAGCAGTGTGTAACAGCTAGATACCTCTCAGAAAATATTTGCTGATGCTGCTATAGAATTGTATCAGACAGGATATCAACAGGCTCAGTTACTTTTGAGTGTGTGACCTCAGCAAGTTTTTTATGCTCCTCATACCTCATCCCTGTCATCTATAAAATGTGGACAGCAGTATCATGGAGGATGGTGAGTACTTGAATGACACACAGCACAGAACCTAGAGCCAGGCACATGCTGTGTGCTCAACAAATGGCCATTGGTTATCATTGGGGATAACAGCATTGAGTGACTCAGAGAAGAAAATGGGAACAAACTGGACAAAAGGGACAAGACCAGCCAGACCCCCAATCCTACATCAACCAGAGAGAAGACAAACCCATCAGAGGCAATGCCCTGACCACTCCCCCACCCTCATCCTCTCACTGATGCCTGACACTCTACCATCCTTATAGGTTCATCTTTGTTTCCATCATTATGACCCTTATAAACAGTGTGGCCCCCTAGGTGGAGACCCACTCAGAACTACTCTCAGAGGCCCATACTCTAATTTAAATGAATTGCACAAGCTTTCTTTGGTGAGTTCATCAAAAGCCAACTCTTCCCCCATAGTTTGCCCATTTATTATTTAATCCTCATCAAAATCCTCAAAATATAAGCAAATCAAACTCATTTTGCATATAAAGACAGGGTGGGTAACAATGTGGTCCCACAGCTATAAAGTAATAAAACCAAGCTTCCTCCTCAGGTTTCCTGACCTCAATTCAGTCATTAATGTTGTACTACCACCCAGGGAGCATTTCCAAAAATGAGCTAGAAACAGGATGAAAGTGGCTGGGAGCACTACAGGTAGGACCAGGGCCTTCAAGGACAGGGTGCCTCTGGTCTTCTCTAAAGACGCAGGCTCTGGGCCAACTCCTGTGCCTCCAGCTGCCCCAGGTCCAACAATGGGCTTCAACAGAGAGAGATGGATCTGCTCTCAACTCCCAAGCCTCCTCCTGGCCCTTGACTGAACCCAGGGGCAGCTCCTACACCACACATCTGCATTTCCCAGGAGGATGTCTAGAACCCTCCACAGGGCCCATGCTTTCATCTACTGTTTCCTAACCCTTGATAATTCACATACTTCCTCCACATCGTTTCCCATATCCAGGCACCACCTGTATTAGTACTCATTTAATACTTTTCTCTAGATCAATTCGCTATCTTTACTTTGCCAAAATCATTTTAAAAGACTTCACCACAGCCAGACATGGTGGCACACACCTGTAATCCCAGCAACTTGGGAGGCTGAGACAGGAGGATTACAAGTCTGAGGCCAGTCTCAGCAACTTAGCAAGGCCCTAAGCAACTTAGAAAGATCCCATCTCAAAATAATAAGAGCTAAGGATGTGGCTCAGTGGTTCAATCCCTGGTACCAAAAAAATAAATAAAGACATTACCACAATGCTACCTTCTTTTACCTCATCCTAAGCAATAATAGTCCATAAATCATAAATCTAAAGTGCTAGTCCTAATGTACATTAAAAGCAATAATAGCTGTTAGAAAAAGGTTTGTGACTCACTAGCAGCAAGCACACTTCACTTTATGCAACTCTCCTGCAATCCTATGGGATCCAGTAGGGATTACATGGAGTAAAATGTCCTAATTAGTTATGAAGTGCAATTAAATGCCATGAATAATTTAATCAGATACTGATATCACAATCATGTTGAAATGAAATAGCACCAATAATTTATAAACCTGTGTGTCCACTACCTACCTTAAAACTTCTAAAATGCTACATCTCATTTATCTCCTCCTTTGGAGGCCAAATAGGTCTTATAATCTCTTGCAGTTACTAGAATTATATCAGAGAGCCCAAAGTTGGGCATGGACAGAGTTACTCTCACTAAACTCAAACCAACATTGTTCTGAATCTGGATACACTTCTATCCTTCCTTTTCTCTCTCCCACCATCCATTTTATCTCTCATCCTTTCTTTTTATCTTTTCTTTCAACAACCACTGACTCAAGGCCTGATGTGGCCACAGCCTCCAGGCTTATTAAGAGTTGCAATGTCATCCCTGCTCCAGAAGTAAACAATCTTGTTGGGGAAGAAAAGAGGATGAAGGTTTAATATCCTCCACACCCAGGCCAAAACATCTAATATGCAGGTCACTAACAACCCAGAAGTGGGCAGATGTTCATTCATTTGTCATTCATTCTACCAGCATCCACCGTGGGCTGTGCCAGGCATTGTGCTGGGTGCTTGAGATTCAGGGCAATGAACAAGACCTAGTGCCCCCTCCTAGGAAATGGGGTTATTGAGCTACAAGATGAAGTGCTTCCTCAGTGACTGGGAGGCTGAGGAAGGGTTCCTGGAGGGACGGATCTGATGGGAGTATTGAAAGGTAAACAGAAGTTAGACGAATTACTAACAGGGCATTCACAGATGGAGGGGAAAGCATGGCAAAGACATGAAGACATCAGATACGCCTGTCTTGCTGGGGAAAGTGAGGTTGTCAAGTTTGGGCAGTGAGTATTGGGCAGAAAATGAACAATGAAAGGCCCCTTGGCTAAGAAATCTGGGCTTCATCATGATATGGAGATGTTGAAGATGCACAGAAGAAGAATGACATCATCAGGGCAAATCTGCAACATGGCTAGAGACACAGGTGGTGGAGAACGATGTGGGTCAGCTCTGCAACATCATTTCTATACAGTAACAATGTAGTTATCATGGACACCAAGGCCGACAAGTAAGAATGAGAGCAGCCCCTGGGCCAGGGAGGAGGCCAGCAATCCTGGAAGAAAGGGAACTGGTTCTTGAGAAAGAGTGGATGCGAGGAGAAATACTAAGACTGTGGAGGGCAGGAGTTGTGAGGAGATAAGAAATGCACACACATCACACAAAGACATAGGTACACACACCAACACGTGTACACACATATACCCTGACATGCATACACATCACACACGTGAAAACATGTACATTCATCACACACACACAGACACATGGGCACACACCACATGCACACAGACAGGCACACACATCACACATAGACACAGGTACACACATACACATAGTCATGTACACACATCACACACACATTGATATACAGACATACATTACATATACATCAAATGCATAGACATAAATGCACATATGCATGGTCACATGCATACACATTGATATATGTCTGCATTGCTCAGACATACACATGCATTACATGGATGCACACAGTTAAACACATTCACATGGAAAGAGAGTGAGAGCCAAAGCCCAAATGTGAAGAAACCTATCTCCGGTTTCAGTTTTCTAATCCTAACACAAAACTCACCTCTTCCAAGAGGTTCCAGTTGCTTTTCTTCTTCATCTCCTACCCCTCAGGCAGTCAGCTACCCAACATTCTACGTGACCTCTTCTAAATGCCTCCCGACATCATTTGCTCCCTCTCCTTCCTGTCCTCATACCCCCTCACACAAGCACCAAAAGGTGTTACTTCAGAACACACATACCCAAGGGATCCGGCCCAGAGCCTGTAAAGAGAAGGTAGCATTTAAGGAAACAAGATCTCCTTGTCTGGTAGAGTGGTAGAGTGTTTGCCTAGCATGTGGGAGACCCTGGGTTCACTCCCTACTATTTCAAACACATACACACACACACACACACACACACACACACAAAGCAGCAGAATAAAAGAGACAAGATAAAAACAGCATTTGAGGGGAAATCAAAGAGTCTGTGGAGCTAGACAGTCTGGGGCACAAAGTGATATACAAAGGGGAGCCAAGATCAAAAGGGATGGTGGGGGAAGAGACCGAGCATTTGGCCACACTGTATATACAAAGGAAGACACAGTCCCTGCTAGCAATAGGGCAGAAAGACAGTCAAGACTCAAGGAAATTCAACAGAGTTCTTGGGGTACAGGACAGCTCAAGACCTAAGTAGTAAAAAGGGGAGCAGACAACAGAGTAATGGCCACTAAAACTAATGATTTTAGCAGCCACAGAGTGACATGGGCGATGCCAGCCACAATGGCAGTGTCACATGGAAGGTCGGCATCCAAAATTAGTAGTTTATATAAAAGGAAAGTATAAAGTAAAAATTAGAAGAAGAAAAGAATAAGATAAAAATACCAAATGTTTAGTACCAGTCATATTTGAATTACAGGTGACTTCTTTTTTCTTTTTTTCTTTTTTCTTTTTTTTTCTGCTTTTCGATTTTGTAATAAAGTTCTGTTTTCTTTTTTTCTTTTTTTTTTTTCTTTTTTTCAACAGAATGATTTACTGGAGCATAAGGGGAACAGGCAACTCCACCTACCACCAGAGGATTCACTGCCCTGGAGCACATACATGGGCATAGACATATAAACACACCACACAAACTAATCCTGCCTCTGGGGTACAATGTGCTAATTGCAGGAGGATCTAACTGCAGTCTATCCACTTGCCTTTATTAATCCTATGAAATGACATCCACCCTTGGTAATGACACTCAGCACAGGTTATTCACAGCACTCCAATTTTCCTCCCCAAACTCTCTTCCTATACCCCTCCCTTCTCCTCCATACTCAGCTCAGGTGGGGAAGTGCTATCCAATAGGAAAGCTCCCAAAATTCCTCTGATTAGAGGCTGGCACCTACGAAAGAAAGAGGTTTCCGTGCTGTCTTCCCAGGGGCCTGTGATTCTCCCATCACACATAATTTTTTTGTCATTGCCTGGCCAGAGAGGGCACATGGGAAGGAGGAGCTAAAAGGACTGGAACAGGAGTGAGTTAGGATGACTTTATAGCTGGAGAGACCGAGGTCTGGGTGACAGAACCTGGCCAGAACTCACAATCATTAGTGGTCAGGTCGGGCTTAGAATACTGCCCTCTCCGAGACCCCAAGAGAGCAGAGGAAAGATTCTGATCCCATCCTTCAGAACAGACCAGAGACTACTGAACCACACAGCTCCCAGCTCTACTTTAGGCCTGACCCGGATAGCTGACTGTTGGACCATAGGCAGCCAGGGTCTCGAAGAAAGCATGACTCAAAGGATAGTCTAATGACTCAAAGGATATTCTGAAAAATAATAAGCAGTAGACAAAGGAGAAATGGGGCATCTCACATGAAAAGTGGAAGATGGCAGGGGAGAGCAGGCTGCAGTGGTCAATTTATTTAAACTAGTGTCAATGGGAAACTAAATCAGATTCTATTTTCCCCAAACTATGAGACTAAATTCTTATCTCCTTGGTTTATCAACAAATGTTTATCAAATATTTACTCTTGCATCCAGCTCTGAGTTAGATGAGGAGGTGGAGATTTGAGGGGATCCAATGTTACCTGCGGCTCCTAAAACAGAAAGGAAGGGACTAGGAACCAGATATGGATTGTGTTTCACAGTTTCTTGCCTTGGGATCTCTGAGTACATGAACAGGACAAAAGAAAGAAGTCACTAGAAACCCACCAAGCAAATTGTGATGATTCTCACTTTTCTAAGCAGTGGGAAGGTTTGCCCCCCAAGTCATCCACCTGACTTCAACAGGTTCAGTGACTGAAATATGAAGTATAATTTGAAGAATGAGTAAAAATTAAGGATGACCGACAAGTCTGAGGAACAATGTTTACTGGCCAAGGCTGAGATTGGCTCTAGATTCTGTTCTTCAGTTATAAATCCTATTAATAGATTGTGGGAGAGAGAAATCTAACACCCAAATCCCCCTGCAGCCAGAGGACATTCCTGAGAGGAGTACTTAGCATAGAAATGGAAGGAGCACTTACCTTGCCTTGCTTTTCAAAGATCCACAGCAACGGGGAAGTAGGTTGGCATAAGTCATCTAAGGTGGCACATGGTTAAAAGACATGGGTTAAAGTTTTAAGGTCAAGAGCCTGAAAGTCTCCAGGTTTGAAATGTGTGTCTTTTTTCTTTCTGTCATATTGATTTCCAGATTCTGTTTGACTTAGGACTCAGGTAAGACATCATGGATAGTCCACCCAAAGGATATTAGTGGACCTTCTGGTTGAGAAGCCAGGAGCATTCTGAGACCACCAACAGCCATTATGCACCTGAAAGGCATCTCAGAACAGGACTGGTGACCTCCAACCCCACATACTGCTCCTCCTTGCTCCTAAAGTTTACACATGAGGATGTAGGCCCTGAGCCCTTGGGCTACACAGCAGTGTTTATCTGTGAAAGCTGGGCCTTACCATATCAGCAATTTACTTCTAGGCCCAGAGGGTAGCTCGCCCAGCTGACAGCTTCCTTTGGCTTATCAGGCTCATCTGTGAAACCTTTACTATCGTTTTCATTGTTCCTGTCTCACACTACTATAAGAGGCACTCTTCTCAGGGAGAAAACAGAAAACCACAACTCAAACCTACAATAGTGGGCCGGGGTGGTGGCACACGCCTGTAATCCAAGCAACTCGGGAGGCTGAGTCAGGAGGATCGCCGAGTTCAAAGCCAGCCTCAGCAACTTAGGGAGGCTCTAAGCAACTCAGTGAGACCCTGTCTCTAAATAAAATACAAAATAGGGCTGGGGATGTGGCTCAGTGGCCGAGTGTCCCTGAGTTCAATCCCCGGTTCCTAAAAACAACAACAAAAAAAAAACCTACAGTAGTGGAATAAGTTCTGAACTGGGTGTCCAGGGATCCAAGTTCTAGTTTTGACCATGTTTTATGGCCTTGGGAAATAGTTTATCCTCTCTGAGCCTTGGGTTATTCATCTGCTTTCACAAATGAGAGCTTTGATTGAAAGATGGATACCTGCCCTTCCAGCACCAATGCATCAATGCATAAAACTGTCCCAGAGGAGTTGGGGGCATTCACAAAAGCACACTCCCACTCCCTGCCTCTCAGAGAGCCTGACTGGGAATGCATTGCCTTGTTTTATTCTTACTGATCCACAGAGGAGAGGTACATTGTGCTTGGAAAGAAAGCAAGATTTACAATCCAAACAACTGGCACTGACTCCTGCCTTCACCACTTAAATGCTTTGTGAATTTGGGCAAATCCATTAGCCTCCACAGGTTACTTTGTCTTCCAGAAATGAGCATAACATGGCTGAGCACACACAACGGTTGAGAGGATCAAACATAGTGACAGCGGTCCATAAACTGAAAAGTCTGTCCACACGGCATGTCCAGGTCTAGTCAAGAGCAGTTCCTGAGTGTACTGGTCACCCTGTGTGCATCTGTAAGTCTTTTGAGAATATTTGAACAATGCTGCCATGGTTCTGACCCTTAAGTGAATAAGCTCCAGGAACACCCAAAGGAAGACCAGTTTGAGTCCACATGTCCCATGTCCTGATAAAATCCCAGGACATGGGGATCTTAGGATGCAGAGTGAATAACTAAAAAGGAGCCTGCCCCAAGGACAACTATAACTTGCAAGAGACAAATTCAAATTCAATGGATGTGTCAGGACAAGTCATAACCTTGGAAAGGGAAAGAGACACAGGAGAGGGAATCAGCAACTGGGATAAATCCAGAGCATCTTCCTGGAGAGACCCATGGCAGAGCTGCCCAATCCCAGACCTCCAAAGGGTCCTCCCCACTTAACACCCAACAACAACCACCCCTTCAAACTGCCAGCCAGGAGGGCTGGAGAAAGGAGGTAAAGGGTAGACCCAGCTATTGCCTGAGGCTCTGAGAGATTTCAACTTCCTGGGCCAACACTGCAAGAGAAAAGTGTTCCCATTCCATATAAATATAAAGGGACTCCAAAGTTCTACTCACATCCTGCTAAGTTACCAAGCCTTTTTCCTGTGTCCATTTTATCCTTTTCAAACCACCTGTTACCCTGTTAAATTCAATTACCTAAGTGGTCAGCACTGGGTCAGGAAAATGCATGTGAGTAACTTTGGCTACTTGAAGGTGGTGATGAGAGCTCTCATATCAGATGGGAGCTCCCTAAATCAAGAGCTGTAATCTTGCCTCAGTCTGGGGCCCAGGAGGACAGGTGCTGTGTGCCTCCCACCAAAGAAGCAGCCTTCTGATTCCTCCCTTCCAAAGTCCTCTCCAACCCAGCTTGTGAAGATTCTCACACTATCTTCACTGCCTCCTTCTCTCCTGCTCTGAAGAAGATGCCTGTAGAGGAAGCTGCCTACAGAGGCAAGACAAGAAGCAAGAAGAAGGCCTCTCCAACTTTTTTGAGATTTATGAATTCAAAGTTGAGTTTTCTCCAAAGGATGTGTATGTGATTATAGATAAGCCCTAATGTATCCTTAACATTCTCAATTGGCACATCTTTCTGAGGAATTGCCACCACTCACACACACACACACACACACACACACACACACATTCAAGCACGCACACACCTCCGATATGGGGCCTGCCCATCAGATAGATATTGAAAGGAGCACCAGAAGAAAGATGAAACTCCACTAGCAAATGTCACTTCTATAGTGACCCTGGATTCCCTGCACAAGGCTTGTTTATGCTGTACAATTGCTGAGTTTGCCTGTAGTTTCAAAAATAAAACCTCTCACTCTTAATCATGTAAGAGGATCATCTTTCAACCACTGTCAGTCAATAGGTCTCAAGAGTTCCCTTCAGCTCCCACAGGACTTACTAAGCACTGTTAAAATGCCTAACACTACATTGGCACTTCAAAACTTTTGCTAAGGACCTATCTCCTGTACAGATACAGGTATAAGCAGGAACTATGTCCTAAATTGTCACACTGCACAAGTCAGACGTGCTAGCAAGCATACATTTCAGGGTTCAGTGTCTAAAGGCTATAAATCTCTAAAATCTGGCATTCCAAGTTTTACAAAATGCTAAATACCTATGTGTCATAATCCTATAAATACCTGTCATTTCCTAACTGATATGATTAAAACTGATAATCAGTTGCTATCTACCCATATGTGCCAAGACTTCTGGTCTTGAGGGATAAAATTGGAAAATAGTCTATTCATACTTCATGAAAAGCTAGCTCAGGACTGAGATCCACAAATCTAGTGCCACTGTCAATATCATGTCATACCTCCCTCCTTTTTGTTTTGTTTTGTTTTTCCTGGTAGTGGAGATTGACCCAGGTACACCTGACCACTGAGCTACATCCCCAGATCTTTATATTTTTTATTTTGAGACCAGGTCTCCCTAAGTCACTGAATTGCTCACTGAGTTGCTGAGGCTATCCAGCCTTGAACTTACAATCCTCCTACCTCAGCCTCCCAAGTTTCTGGGATTACAGGTGTGTGCCACAGCACCTGGCTATGGACATTCTTTTGCTCAGACTTTATAAGAACTGGTGACCACACACCAGAGGCCAACATGAGCCACTCAAGATCAGTGCTGACAGCTGTGGTCCAAACATCCTCCTCTTCTCTCTCACAGCCCAACTGAACAAAATGGTTCCTTTTTATACCTATGGTAATCACAAGGTAGGTACTGTTTCCCTGCAAAATCTCCATGGTACCTCAGCTTCAAGGGGAGAAACCTGCCATTTCCAACAGATCCTGGCTTCTCCTTCCTGGTTATTCTCTAAGGAGAGAAACACCCAGGTTCTCCTAGGTTCACCTGGGTTCATGCTGTTCAAACTGAAACTAGTGCCACAAGTTTCTAAAGGCCACAGTCTAATCAGGATCATTTGGATCATTAAAACTCCACCATAATTAACAGCCAAATTCTTATTGGAGCTGTTGCTTCAACATATTGCTAGGCAGAACAAAGTTCAAGTGTGGTGTCTTAAACAACAGCAATTGAGTTCTGGTGATGAAAGAAAGGGGGTATGCTTTTCCTCATTCACAAAGCTGATGATGCTGGTCTAGGATCAATAGGGAAGTTTTGAGTCAGTCTTCCAGAAGAGTTGAGCTTGCCTCAAGCCATCCATGGACTCTGTCCAAGGGCAGGCCAAGTTGGAAGTAAGAATGTACTGTTATGTCAGAAAACAACAAAAAGATAGCATCACCTTCTATATTGTACATAGCTATTCCCTCTTCATATGCCTGCAAAATAAATATTGCAATTCCTATTTGATAGACAAGGTAATGATCATTCAACAAATACTTGCTGAGTACCTCCTATATGCAAGAACTGCATTAAAATGCAGTTGCCCAAGGTGATACAGGTGATAGGCAGCAAAAGGAGCACCCAAACCCAGTCACCTAATCTCAAGTTCATTCCATTCCACAGCTGTCCCTCTGAATGAGGTCAATGTCAATGTCACCAAACACTATGACAGGACACCAGAGACAAAGGGCCATGGTAGAAAAAACTACATGGTCCATCTCTTTAGTTTGTGTCTCTGCAAGGAAAGTCAGTATTGATGATCATCCTTCTCAAACACCAGCTATCTCAAGGGACAATTCAAAGTAGCCCCAATATCAAATTAGTTACAGCACTGTCCCTGGTGAGCAATTCATAACTGGGAGCTGGGAGCTCATGCACCCTCACAGCCCAGTGAGCAAGACAGAAATACCCCCTACAAAGCACTCATGAGACTCCAGGATAGAAATTTTGGCAAAAAGGGGCAGATTCAAAAGTTTGAGAGTTCCCAGAGCAACGGAACCAGACGTCAAACAGGGGGATTTGAAGTCCTACCCCTTGAACCACGGATTGAGACCTTCATTTTGCCTCTCTTAAGCCACCTCAAGACCTGTGGCTTGCACCTATTCCTTAAGCACAGTCCTCTGGTTATGGCACATGCTCCACACCAGGGGTTTTGGAAACAATGTCTGCCATCCAATCTGGCTGGCCATCCCCACTGACTGGCCTGTCCCCCACAGTTGCATCAGAGAAGGGGCCAGTCATACACTGGGCTGACTATCTCAAGAATGCCAAAATCTCCATGAATGGGCCAGCCTGCACCTGCAATCTCAGGGAGGTGGGGCCCATAGCTACCAGTCACGTAAGTGGGGCCAAACACATGAGGCTGAACCAATCAATAAGTGAGTCAGAGAAGGCAGAGTATAAAACCTCAGGAGCTCCAGTGCTCCTCACATCACCAGCATCTCCTTTCCTCTCTCACCCTTCCTGGTGCTTCAGGTAAGTGTGGGTTCTACTGGCTTTCTCATCTTCCCAGCTGGTCTTGCTCAGGCCTACATGTGTCAGTGAGCAGGGCCTCTCTTTCTTTGGAAGCTAGAAGACCTCTGCCTTCAATACTGCATTCATAATGAGAAGGGATTCAGGAAAGGGATGGAGGGCAGAGTTGCAGATAGAGTTGCTTGTCCTCTGGCCAGAATGTAACCTCCACCAAGACAAGACTATCTTGTGCCTCTCTGGCATCCCCACAGGGGCAGGGGCAGTACCAGCACACACAGGGACTCTGCAGTGGCTGTCCAAGGCACCCTGTGCATAGGCAGGATGAACCTCATGAACCTGTCTGGAAGAGAGGCTGAGCCCACTCTCAGAGAGTCGGGAGGATGGTTCAGAGAATGCTGCAGATAAAAGGGGTTTTAGGAGCCACAAAAACCTAAATCTTGTTTTACAAGGCAGATGATCTGAAAGGGTAATGACTTGTGAAATGCTGTGATACCAATTCCTACTAGTTACAGTTCCCTCTGCCAAATTTGGACTTAGCATCTCTTAAAAGATACGTCTGATATCTTCTGGTCCAAGATGCTGGTCCAAAGGACCATAAGGATCCTTTTCCTGTCTCCAGACACAGCAGAGCCTGCCATTTCTAATAACTAGTCCTTGAATCATGTCCTCCTGACATGTTCCATGTCAATGGAACAGAGCAAGAGTTTAAATTATCGACTTGTAGAGAATGGAATGCAACAGCCCTCTGACATCCCAACAAACCTCCGCCATCCTAGGTAGAGATCTATGGTAATTTTCTGTTTTAACTCAGAAAACCAGTGTTGGGATTGGAAGAGACCTAAGTGTCAAAGTGTTACAACCGCCTCATTTTACAGATGAGAAGCAGGAGCCAGTGGGGGTGATCTCCCCACAATTCACAACAGAGATCAGACAGAGCTAGGAGAGAGGGCAGGCATCACTAACTGAGCTATTCAAAGCTGGGCAAAGACTTTCTGATGGATAGACCCTTCTCCAAAAGTGGCAATCCTGGGAGTCCCAGCTGAGACACTTCTGGGATCCGAACAGAACTCGGAGCCCCGCCCCAGAGAGCACTAAGAGCATCAGGATGCGGTCATGATGCAACTGCCTTCTTCGTTGCCTCCTATTGTCGCTGCTCCAGTGATGCTCTTTTCTCTTTCCAGGGTCCCCTTCCTGCTTAGACAAGATGTCCCACCAGAAAAAGCAGCCCACCCCCTGTCCCCCAGCGGGTTGCGGGAAGACCTCTGGCGGCGGAGGCGGAGGCGGCAGCGGCGGCGGCGGCGGCGGCAGCGGCGGCTGTGGTTTCTATAGTGGCGGCGGGGGTTCCAGCTGCGGTGGAGGCGGTGGTTCTGGGGGCGGCTCCAGCTGCGGAGGTGGCGGCGGCGGGGGCTCCGGAGGAGGGATCAAGTACTCCGGAGGCGGTGGCGGCGGTGGCTCCAGCTGCGGCGGCTACTCCGGGGGCGGAGGCGGCTCCAGCTGCGGCGGCTACTCCGGAGGGGGCGGCGGCTCCAGCTGTGGCGGCTATTCCGGCGGCGGAGGCGGCGGTAGCTCTGGGGGCTGCGGCGGCGGCTCCGGAGGGGGCATCAAGTACTACGGGGGCGGCGGTTCCTCCGGGGGCAGCGGCGGCTGCTACTCCAGCGGCGGCGGCGGCGGCGGCGGCGGCGGCTCCAGCTGCGGTGGAGGCTCCTACGGGGGTGGCAGCTCCGGTGGTTGTGGTGGCGGCTCCGGAGGTAGCAAGTACTCTGGGGGCGGAGGCTCCAGCTGCGGAGGCTACTCCGGCGGCGGCGGCTCCAGCTGTGGCGGCGGCTCCTCCGGCGGTGGCGGCGGCTCCTTCTGCGGCGGCGGCTCTTCCGGGGGCGGCGGCGGCGGCGGCGGCGGCTCCAGCCAGCAGTTCCAGTGCCAGAGCTACGGAGGCGGCTCTAGCGGCGGCTCTTCCGGGGGCGGCTCCAGTTGCGGCGGCGGCTCCTCCGGGGGCGGCGTCTGTGGCTACTCTGGTGGCGGCGGCGGCTACTCTGGCGGTGGCTCCAGCTGCGGCGGAGGCTCCTCTGGCGGCGGTGGCTCTGGCTACTACTCCTCCCAGCAGACCACCCAGACCTCGTGCGCCCCCCAGCAGAGCTACGGAGGGGGATCTTCCGGCGGCGGCGGCTGTGGCGGTGGCTCCTCCGGAGGCGGCGGAGGCTGCTTCTCCAGCGGTGGGGGCGGCGGCGGCTCCAGCTGCGGAGGGAGCTCTGGAGGTGGCGGAGGCTGCTTTTCCAGTGGCGGAGGCGGCAGCTGCGGAGGTGGTTCCTCTGGAGGCGGCGGCGGCTCCAGCTGCGGCGGTGGCTCCTCTGGGGGTGGCTCTGGGGGCGGCAAAGGAGTCCCGATCTGCCACCAGACCCAGCAGAAGCAGGCGCCTACCTGGCCATGCAAATAAGGCCCCCAAGATGCCGCGGAGACCCAGGAGGTGGATGTGTTCTCCGTGGGCGCCAGTGGGCTTAGCGATCTCATGATATTGCCCAAAGTTTCCAAATCCTTCACGTCTTAGCCAACATAGAAGAAGCCATTGAGTTCTCAGGCTGCATCTTATTCTGCAGTTTTTTTCTTCTTGGTTTCTGTATGACTACCTCCCAACTCCAACACCTCCTTAATCAATAAATTTGCAATTCATGAGAATCTCTGGGTCTTCCGCAGTCTTTGTAGCTTTGAAATTCATCCTTTCCGTTCTTTTCTTTCTTCCATTCATTCATCCACACTTACATTTTTTCAACGAATATTCTATTGCGGAGTGAGAGGATAAAGGGAATCCGCAGGGGAGTAAAGGCTGGTAAACAATGACCAAAGATGTGAAAATCTGGTTTGTGGCTTACCATCATGAAGTGATCCCAAAACACAAAAATCCTGGAAAGCGACTTTCACTAAACACCCCCAGTTGGGTAGCCACCCTATCCCTCATCTAGGTTTTTGTTTGGTTGGTTGGTTCTTTGTTTATTTATTTTTGGAGACAGGCTTCCCTGGAAAGACCTCTTAATAGTCCAGAGCTTTCTCAGCAAGGTCTGATAATAGGGTAGCTGTACACAGGAACTGTAGCTGCCCAGACTCACAGGAGAAAGAGGAGCCTATGAGATATCAAGAGCCTCTGTAGTGTGAAAGACACTCCACTAGGCACCGTAGGAACAGAAGAAAGTAAGGAAGCTATTTTCTGCCCTCTGGAAGGTGTTTCACCCAGCTTAGGAAGACACAGCATAAATGTATGAGATGTTAAACATCAGTACCAGGGAGGTCACAGGAAAACACAGGAAACTTTCCAGTTAACAAGGAAGAAGCTACAATGGTTCCAAGGGATGTGTCAATTGCATAACCCTCAGTGAAGAAGTAAATCATCAGCCTCACCAGGTCCTGTTTTATATCATGATTTTATCAGCTTTAAGTACATCTAATTGATTGATTTACTCAAGCAAAACTGTTCATCAAAAAGTCAAGATCACCTTCCCATCTAGTCACTACTAGAAACAAAAAGACAAATTCTCCTCCAATTCTTCATATAGAGTCACCAACACCTTCATCATTTTACATCAGTAACACAAATCAAAAGAGGTAGCAGCCTTCACAATATAGTAGTCCACCTCCTGTGCTATTTAATATTATTTTAAACAAATGAAAGTCAGATCTTCAGTTCTGGACAAGAAGGGATAGTCATATATCTCCCAATTGTTTCTGTTAATTAGAGATAAAAATCTGTAGACATAGAATATAAAACAAAAATAAAAAAGCTTAGAAAGGAAGCAGAGTAACTAAAGTCCTCAGAACTAAAGAATTAGCACAGAGATAACTTAGTAATTCCCTGAGTTTTCTTTTTGTCCACTCGGTATACTAGATTGTGCACTAGGATTCTACAACCAAGAAATGTTGACAGATGTAAACAACAATAGTCCCTCAAAAAACCTTTATTTATCCAAAGAATCAGGAAAGGGATGACTTGATTTGCCAAGTCCACAGGAGACTACCAATACCACAGGAGAAAAATGGATAGAAATCCTGACCTTCCACCATGGAAGGAGTTCACATGGACTTATTCAGAGGGAAGGAGATGGTACAACTCTCCCTCCAACCACAACACACACAAACACTGCTATGGCATTAGCAAAGATACAGGGTTTCGTAATACCCAAAGTGTTCAGCACACAATAAAAAAAAATCACTCATCATATCAAGAACCAGGAAAATTCTTAATTTGAATGAGGAAAGACCTAATCAATTGATGCCAACACTGAAATGACAGAAATTTGAGGATTATCAGTCAAGATTTTAATAAGAACGCATTTTAAAATGCTTCAATAAGAAACTACAAAGAATTGAAACAAATAAAAAAAATTAGAAAATCTCAGAGAAGACATAAAGAGGAACCAAGTGGAAATTTTAGAACTAAACTAAAGAAATGTAACATTTTGTAGAACTGAATTTTAGAACTGAAAAAATTTTAAAAACTCACTGGATAGCCTCAATAGTAGGATGAAAACAGAGTCAAGAATTAATTAGCTAAAAAATAGATCAGTAGACTGAACAAAAAAAGAGTAGAGCAGAGCCTGCAAGGTAACAAAACAGCTATCGTTTGTGTCAATAGAGTCCCAGAAGGAGAGGAGAAAGGACATGGAAATGAAAAATATTAGAAGAAATTATTTCAATATTACCCAAAAGTGGTGAGCCAATCAATCTTTTGATTCAAGATGAGCAAACTTCAAATGGTACAAACCCAAAGATAGCCACATCAGGAAGCATCATAATCAAATTTTGAAAACTGATGGCACAAAAAAAAATCTTGAAAGACAGTAAAGAAAATAACACAAACAGCACCTTACAAAGGAACCATGACTTAAGTAACTGTAGATTTCTTGTCAGAAACCATGAAGTCCACAAAGAAGGAGTACCACATTTTTCAAGTACTAAAAGAGAACTGTCAACTCCAAATTCTGTTCCCAGTGAAAATATCCTTTAGAAATTAACAGTCCATATGAAAGAAAACTATGAACATTTGTTGCCAGCAGACCCATCCTAAAAGAATGCCTAATAGAAAGTCTTAAAACAAAAAGGAAATGATAAAGTGAATCTGCAATATCAGGAATAAAGAAAGATAAAAGGGATAAAAGTGTGGGTAAATATAGGACAGTATCCTTTTCCTTCTGAGTTTGTTAAAATTATGTTTGATAAGCCGGGCGTGGTGGCGCACGCCTGTAATCCAAGCGACTTGGGAGGCTGAGTCAGGAGGATCGCGAGTTCAAAGCCAGCCTCAGCAACTTAGCGAGGCCCTAAGCAACTCAGTGAGACCCTGTCTCTAAATAAAATACAAAATAGGGCTGGGGATGTGGCTTAGTGGCCAAGTGTCCCTGAGTTCAATCCCTGGTTCAAAAAAAAAATTATGTTTGATAGTTGAAGCATGAACCGTATCATCAATGTGTTCTCAATGTATGTAGAGAAAATGTTAAAAACAACTATATTATAAATAGAGGAGTAAAGGGGCCACATGGAGGTAAAATCTGCATTTCACTCAAGATGATAGTTTCCCTACCAAAAACAAGTTTTGTACATATAGTGTAATACCTAGAGCCACTGCTAAAAATATGAGTATATGAAAGAGATTCACTCAAGAACACTATAGATAAATCAAAAAGAAATAATTTTAAAATGCTGCTTGGTGTTAGGGGAGAAATGACATGCATCATGTAAAGCTATCCTTCCTACACTCCTCAATACATCTTTTATTATGGCTGTGCTATTCCCAGGTACCATAATCTCTCTCCTGGTTTATTTAACATGGATGGTTGTTTCTGTTAGGGAGGGGAAGTTGGTGGTGGGGGACAGTCAAGCACTAGACTATTTCTCCATCTTGCTAATGTCCATCCAAAATTATCTTGTATGTGTTTTGTGTCTAGCTTCTTTTGCTTTGAATTAAATTTGTAAAATTCATTCATGTATTTTCTTTGAGTAGTAGTATTTTAACTTTTATATGGGTTAGCAGTATATGAATATACCACAGTTTTTCTACTGTTGATTTACATTTGGGTTGCTATTTTCACTTTTTGCTATCACAAGATTTGTACATGTTAAGCTTTGATGGATAACTGTCAATTTTCCCAAGTGATGCCTCAGGGTTCCTGATGGTGATGGTTTGCAGCTCACCAACACTTGGTTTTGTTTTTTCTATAGTGTTGAGCTATACTTAGCTTTCTACAAATCAAATGTTCATATGTTCTGTTTCTATTATCACTCATTTCAATACCATTGCCCTGGGAATCAGATTTCAACATGGTCTTCAGAGGGGACAAACATCTTCCAACAATACATCTTTCAGTACATCTTCTGGGAAGCTCAATCAAATGAAATTTTCATTTGAAATACTGTACTTTTTATTTCCAGAATTTCCATCTGTGACTTTTGTAAGGTACCCATTTTACTATGGAGATTTCCCATTTTATTATTCATCTGAGCATTTTTTCTGTAAATTCTTTAACATACTAACGTTTGAAGTCTGCTATCTCTACCATCTGGTCATCCTTCTTTTGATCTCCTTCTTTAGACTATTTGTTCTCTTGATTATGTGTCATAGGTTTTTGTTGTTTGTTGATGATTTTGTGTGTGTATGTGTGGTGCTGGGGATTGAACCCAGGGCCTTGTGCTTGTGAGGCAGGCACTCTACCAACTGAGCTATATCCCCAGCTCTTGATGATGTTTTTATATTTAGTAATGTTGAGTTTTCTGGTTCTATTTTCCTCCCTCCTAGAAAAGCTGCCATCTATTCTGGTAGGCAGGTACTTTAATAGCAGACTACCTAATCCTTATCTAAAGGATTTCCTTTAGGCTTGGTTATAGTGAATCTGTATCTGTTTAGACTTTATTTCTAGGATGTTACCCTTGTTCTTCTATCACAGTATTAACTCGTAAGGTGTAAGTTCTCTGAAAGTTAAACAAAACAAACAAGATTTTTACCAAGGTCTTCTAGTTTCTCAGGACTCATACTATAAACTCTGTCCCTCCAGTATCTGAAGCCAGTGAAGTATCTGCTCAGCTCCTAGCTTTCCATCTGTTAATGCCCCTATTACACATGACTTTTTCTAGCATCCTGCCTGCTTTACTTTCTGCTTTTTATTGCTCTCAAAGGTTCAAAAGATTTTAAAAGCAATTATTTTTCATATTTTCCCAATATTTATCACTATTATTATTATAAGACAGTTAAAGCATTTTAAAAAGCTACTTTGACATCAGAACTGAAACCTATCCATAATTAGCTCTACATGGTTGTGTTTTTGTTTGTTTGTTTGTTTGTTTGATACCTGGAATTGAACCCAGGGGCAGTTAACCACTGAGTCACATTCCCAGACCTTCATGTTTTTTATTTTGAGACAGGGTCTCACTAAGTTGCTGAGGCTGGTCCCAAGCTTGAGATCCTCCTGTCTCAAGCTTCCCAAGCCACTGGAATTACAGGCATGTGCCACCACCCCCAACTATTGGAATCTTAATAAGCATACTTATTATTCAATTTTGCAGGGGCATCTGTCAATAAAAGCTATCTTCCCCACCCCATGCACATACTCATTCACTAAAAAATAAAGGGCTGTTCTTTTTTTACAAATATACTTGCATATCCTGTATACCTGCCACACATAAGTAGTCTAATATCATTTTTTTTTTTTTTTTGGAACCAGGGATTGAACTCAGGGACACTTGGCCACTGGGCCACATCCCCAGACCTATTTTGCATTTTATTTAGAGACAGGGTCTCACTGAGTTACTTAGGGCCTCGCTGAGTTGCTGAGGCTGGGTTTGAACTTGAGATCCTCCTGCCTCAGCCTCCCAAGTGCTGGGATTACAGGCGTGCACTTCCGTGCCCGGCATTCCAATTGACTTTTGTTAGATGTATATTCTCAGTGACAGGCTAAGTTCTTTTCCAAGAATTTTTAAAATGGTGATAGAGCCACAATTTCAACCCAGATCAGACTAATTACATGAATTGAGCTCTTTGCCCTGCATTGTCATTCCTTCTTTATGGGAAAAAATGTAGCCGGATTTTTTGTTTTCCTTTTTGAATTATCAAATATCCTAAAATATCCTCTATATGGTCAGAGTATGTATTGTATAGTTATGGTCTAAAAATAATAATAAAATAAACACCTCGTGCATCCAATACCCATCTTAAGAAACAGATAATCAACAGTGGTTTGGAAGCCTGCTGGCTGCCTCTTCCCTGTCACAGTCCCGATTTCACTTTGCCTAGAATTTACTTCATAAACTTCACTATATACATATACTAACCTAAATGGTAAAATCTTTCATTTTGACCACATTTTTAATTTATATAAATTCATACTTCATGTTCACTTCTGGGATATACTTATTTCACTCAACATTTTTTTGAGATTTATTAATGTTGAAGCATAAAACTATTTTTCATTAATTTTACTGTGTTGCAGTCTACTTATAATTTTAGTACTGTGTACTTGTTTATTGTATTTTTGATGATATGCAAACTGTTCAGTTTTTACAATGTTACTATGAGCATTTTTTTTTTACTATGAGCATTTTTATACATATTTCTTTGCACATATGCAAAAGCATCTCTGGGTTTAGCAGAACTGTCAAGTTCTAGGATATACCTATCTTCAATTTAGTAAATTGCCAGTGCAATTTCCATCTCCACCAGCAGTTTATAAGTGTTTCTGTTCCTCCATATTCTAACCAACACTTGGTATTGCCAGATATCTTAACTTTTACTAATTTGTGAATATAAAATGGAATCTTATCATGCTTTAAACTTGAACTTTACATTTATTCTACTGTTCTTTTATGCTTCTAAAATTATATATTTAGCTCAATTGTTATCATAATCACTATTGAGACCAAGCATATTTATATGAATATCAGACAGTCCTATGTTCTCTACCGTAAAATATCTTTTCAAGCATTTTATTTTTTGGGGGGGGGTTGACTATTTATAACTGAATCACAAGAGTTCTCAGTATGTCAACCTTTGTCAATTATACGTATTGCAAATATTTCTCCTTGTTTATGGCTTATCTTTTATGGCTTTATAATATTTGTAATTTTTTTGATATTTGATATTTTCAAATCAGAGCAGACAGGCTGTTTACTTAAAGTGACTATGGTTCAATTTCAAATAAAAAGAAACCCTTTTCTCTTTTAAACATTCTGATTCCTCAGGTTGGGACTAAGAATGGGTAAGTGCACTGCCTGCAGCCCATTCATAAGACTCCAATTTTAGATTTAACAAACTAATATGTTGCCCAAATCCTATAATTTCATAAGACTCTACTGGATTTTCTGTGTAGACAGTTATATTTTTGTGATTTGTGCCAGCTTTGTTTATTCCTTTCCAATTATTATGTGTCTGACTTTCTTATATTGCTTTACTGGTTGAATGTACAGTAATAGTGAAATATCTGTCTCATTTTTCAGAATTAAAAGAATATAGTTAACATTATATCGTTCACCATAAAGATCACACTGGATTTTTTTGTACCTACCAGTTAGATTTTAGTTTTTGTTTCTTTTAATAGGTTGCTAAGAATTCTTATATAGTTGCCCAAAATTAGGATGATTCCATGAATTTTCTTTAATCTATTAATAGAGTGAATAATATTAATGTATACTTTTTGTTTTGAACCAACTTTGCATTCCTGGTGAGAAAATCAACGTATTGCATACCATTTTTATGCATTTCTAGATTTGTGTTACTGACAAGTTTTTTAGGATTTTTCATCTGTATACATAGGAGAAATTGGTTTTATTTTACTGTCCATCTCTGGATTGGTGTCGAGTTAATCTGGCTTTCTAATATCAAACCTTTTATACTCTTAATAATTTTTATGTATCTAGAAAAATCAGTTTCTGGAACACTAGGTAGAACTTTTAGATAAAACTGTCTGCATTTGATGTTTTGTTTCATGGGAAGATTTTTAAACTCTTCATAGTTATATAACCATTCACATTTTATATTTCTTTTTAATTCCATTTTCAATATTTACATTTTCCTGAACATGTCCCCATTTTATTTGCTTTTATATTTATTGACACAAAGCTGTTCATAACATCTACTTTTAAATTTTTGTTGAATATGTCTCCTTTTCATTCCTAATGGGGTTTTTTTGTTTTGTTTTGTTTTGTTTTTTGGTACTGGGGATTGAACCCAGGGGCACTCGACCCCTGAGCCACATCCCCAGCCCTACTTTGTATTTGATTTAGAGACAGGGTCTCACTGAGTTGCTTAGGGCCTCGCTAAGTTGCTGAGGCTGGCTTTGAACTCACAATCCTCCTGTCTCAGCCTCCCAAGTGCTGGGATTCAGGCATGCGCCACCGTGCCCGGCTCCTAATAGTTTTATTTATCCCTTTTCTCTTTTTGATTTATCTTAACAGATAAAATTCTATTTTATTAGTCATTTCAAAGAACTAATTTTAGGGGTTTTTTGGATCTCCTCACATATTCTTTTCATTGCACTAATTTTTTGAAAAGCATTTTGTGCATGTGGTCAACATCTACAATCAACTGACCATTAAGTAAGGAGATGATCCCCATGGTATGGATGGGCCTCATCCCATCAGTTGAAGTTCTTAAGAGTTAAAACTGAGCTTTCCTGAAGAAGAAAGAATTCTACCATGAGCCTGTAACAAAGAAATCCTGATTCTCAGCCAGTTGACCTGCCCTACAGAGTTTGAACTTAGAACTTTGGATTCAATTCTTTCCTGAGTTGCCAGCCAGTCTGCCCTAAAGATTTCAAACTTGCCAGCCCTGACAATCACAAGAGTTAATTTCTTCAAATAAATACCCCTACTTCCTTTCTTGCCCCCACCCTTCCCTGTCTCCTCTTGGTTCTCTTTTTCTTGCAATACCTGCCAGATGTACCCATGCTGTTGTCAGAGTAGATACTCAAGGCCTCCAGGGTTTAGTAAAAATCCTTAAGCCAAGAATTTGCTTTGGTGTTCAACTTTCTCCTGGTTCTGACTTTCTTTTACTCTTTAAATATAAAAACAGATTGCACATCCTGCCACCCCACCTACTCCCAATATCCTTCTTGGTAAGGAATACTACAGCTCTCTGCTTCCTTATGGCCACGTCCTCAGCTGCTTTCCCCTTCCATACCTGTCCTCCATGTTGTCCTTCATCACCTCAGTCAGCCGTCTAGGAGCTGAGACCTCTGAAAACGTTTTTGGATTGAATGGACTCATTGGTGGGTTCTCAGCTGAGGTCTCCCAGGCATTAAGTCAGATAGAGGCCGAGGTTGGAGTCCCGTGAAAGTTCAACTGAGCTAGATATCTGAGGTGCTTCAAGCCCGTCCATTTGGCTCTCTCTGCAGCAGAACCACTTTCCTCCTGAAATACAACCCAGGGTTCCAAAAGAAGGGAAGCCAAAGATGCCTGGACACCAAAGGAAGCAAACGGATAGGCATTTCACTGTTGTCAGAAATACCTTGTAAACTGAGGATAGGACTTCACACCCAGAGGCTGCTCCACTGATCAGAATGAAAAACCATTTTCAAGAGAACCCTTGCCATCACTTTGAAGAGCACTCCGTGGGTGGCCACACCGTGAGCCTGCATAGGAAGGGCAGCAAAGCCACGGGTGAATATTTGCTCTTCTGAAGTTGGAAGCTGCGAAACCTTTCACCAGGAGACTGACTGATGGAGAAACTGAAATGGCTATGACGTCAGTGATTTCCCATAGTAAACAATAATGGATCATCAAAAAAAATCTATGATCTGGAGGTCAAGGTGGCAGAGAAAGGAAGCTCTGCTCAGCGGCTCCTCGCACCAGACTTAATAAAATGGGAAGACGTCTCAGACCTCAGGGAGATGAGTAACAAAGGAGCCTCATTGAAACATAATACCGACTTGTAATAAAAAAAAAAAGTTTATAAAGCTACAAAAAGTTGGTCATTCGAGCATAAGATATAATACCCTAGGAATAAGAATAATAACCTAATACCCGCCAGCTCCCGCCACCAGCAGGGTGGAGCCAGGAGCACAGACAAGAGAGACGTAGGGCGGCGGATAAAGAAAGTCACCTGCGGTTTACAGAGGAAGGCTGATTTTAATGGACACGTGTTGTAGGGGAAGCACCGCAGTGGAAACAGTCCTCCGGCTGAGAGCAGTGCGCACTGGGGGCGGCGAGCCCTCTGCAAGGAGGGGTGGCGGTGCGGAAACCAACCCCCACCAGCAGCGGCGAGCATGCTGGCCCGTGAGGAAAATGCTTCCCGGAGCTGAAAGCTGTCCCCATGCAACTCGCACAGCTGTGGATAGAGAGATTGGAAACTCACAAAGGAAGTTACCAGAAGCCGGCAAAAAATTCCCAGAGGGTGCCTGAACCGGAGAGGCTGAAACAGGAACAAAGATCATTTTACCTGGACCATTCAGCCTCTGGACCCCAAGGAAGAAAAATTCCATAATGGCCCACACCCTATAAGGGTTATGGTGAAAAGACTCACTGAGGCCAGGCAAGCACATCTGCACTCCAGAGCCAATATCCGGGTTACACAATTCATAGCCCACCCTATACCAGGTGGTTGGAAGCTGAGAGCTACTACAGCCCGCTAGCAGCTAGTGGGGGAACAGGACAGTGGTCAAACTGGGCACAGTGCTCCACGACTGTAATCCCAGCGGCTCAGGAGGCTGAGGCAGGAGGATCACGAGTTCAAAGCCAGCCTCAGCAAAAGCCAAGTGATAATCAACTCAGTGAGACCCTGTCTCTAAATAAAATATAAAATAGGGCTGGAGGTGTGGCTCAGTGGTCAAGTGCCCCTAAACTCAATCCCCGGTACCAAAAAAACAAACAAACAAACATATGAAGCCAAAAATTAGTGTAGAGACTGAAAATTCATCCCTGCCAATAGATTTGACTACCACAGTAGAAACAAGCCCTTTATCTCTCATTAAGGTTTTTTCTTTTTTACTTTTTTTAATTTTTCCTCGATATTCCTTTTCTTTTACTCTTTTTAAATTTTAGCACTTTTTTTTCCATTTTTTCAAACATCACTTTATTGCATTATTCTCAATTTTTTATTACACATGATTCTGTGGGTGTATGAGTATGCATGTGTGATCATGTATGCTCTCACCGCACAGATGTTTGAATATATATATATATATACACATATCCATATGTTCATATAACTTTATACATTAATAGCTCTCTCCTGCATGTGTTCATTATTTGACCTACATTAGACTTAGATAGGGTACAATTATATGAGGATTCCAGTTGTTCTGATCTTACATCTTCTGGTTATTTTATATCTAGGTTCTGGGCCTTCCCTTCTCCCCTACTTCACTCTCTTTCCCCAGTAACAGCCAAAATTCCCTGTTTCCTCCTTCTCTCTTTGCCCATCAATAGATAAATGGATTAAGAAATTGTGGTATATATTCCAATGCAAATTCAAACATCAGCTGTCTGTCAAAACAACTTGTAAGACAAGTTGCTTGGCATATCGCTGAACCTAAATTTCCTAATTGTAAAAAAAATAAAGTGAAAGAGATGAATTAGATTAGTGTCTCTAAATATTTATGTGCACATAAAAATTTCCTGTACTTTCAGTATTAAATGCAATTCCCAAGCTTTACCTCTCTGATGTAAGAAGTCTGAAGTAAAATCTACAAATTTACATTTTAATGATTATCCAAAGTATTTCTGGTGCAGGTGATCCAATGTTCATTCTTCAAAAAACACACAGATTTTGTCTAAGGATGCCTCCAGCCTTGACCATCACCTGATCATCATGGGGAGGAGCTATTTATAGCTGCAACTATTCAATAGTAACTTGGTGACCAAGGTAACAAGGCATAGCAAAAAGTACAGTGATCTGGTGTGAGAACTGGACACATCACTTAATTTCACTGAAGTTTCTCCCTTAAAATGCAAATAATCATTCTTATGGAAAGGAAGGGGTTAAACTTAAATGAAGTAAGTTGAATACAAGTGCCCTACACATTGTTGGTGCTCAAAAAAATAGCAATTTATCAGAAAAGCTTAAAATTATGCTCTATGTTAATTTTGGACTACCCTCACCTTTAACTCCAACTCCTCAGCTTACCATTGAAGGCCCCCCACTCTGTCACCTGTTTGGCTCAATTTCCCACCATTGCCATTCCCATTCTGCTGCAGCCATGGTGCATGCTGCCCCTTCCATGAACCTATGTCCTTCTTTGATGGTTAATCTTCCTCCAAAAAACCCTTTCCATCCTTCACCTAGTTACTTCCTACAACCCCTTCAGGCTTTAATGAAATGTGCATTTCTTCTAGGAAGTCTTTCCCAATCTCCCAACTCTTTCCCTTGGTCTCCCTTACAGCCCCATATGCCTCAAGGCAAACTACCCAGCCTGCATCATATGCCTACTTCCATGTCTCTCTTATTCACCAGCCACATATTAAGATTATGGTATCATTTAGAATAAGGGAGCCTGAATTCTTGAATGACTGGATGGAAGAGAATACACCTCAATCCACTGCAGACTTGTCATGAGTGAGAAGTTAATCTGTTCATTTATGCCACTAGGGAGCCTGTCATTTGGAGGACAATTTTAATTACATTAAAATGTAAATGTAAGTTTGGATAGGAAAAATAGCCTATCTTGACTAATTCAGCTTCACACCAACAGCATAGAGGAAGACATCCAAATGAATATGGGGAAAAGTTCAAATGTGTCCAAAGGCCGGGCGTGGTGGCGCACCCCTGTAATCCAAGTGACTTGGGAGGCTGAGTCAGGAGGATCGCGAGTTCAAAGCCAGCCTCAGCAACTTAGCGAGGCCCTTAGCAACTCAGTGAGACCCTGTCTCTAAATAAAATACAAAATAGGGCTGGGGATGTGGCTCAGTGACTGAGTGTCCCTGAGTTCAATCCCTGGTTCAAAAAAAAAAAAAATGTGTACAAAGAACAGAGAGGCGTATAGATATAAACCAAACCCCCAGTGCGATGATGGTATTTGGAGATGGGCCCTCTGGGAGGTAATGAGGGTTAGATGAGATCATGGGGAAGGGTCCCTGGGCCGGTGAGACTAGTGTCCTTCTAAAAAGAGACACCAGAGAACTTGAAAATTCATTCATTCTCTTCTCCTCCTTCTCAAACAATTCCTCCTCTTCCTACTGCTCCTCCTCCTTTCTTTTCTTTCTCTCTCCTTCCCTTGCACCCCCGCCCCAACTGGAAGATAGGAAGAGAGCTCTCACAAGAATACAACCATCCTGCCATCCTGATCTTGGCCTTCCAGCCTCCACATATGTGAGAAATTTTCTGTTGCTTAAGCCACCTGTCTGTGGTGTTTTGTTATGGCAGTCTGAGCAAAGTCATGCATGGACTTTGTGACTACTTAGCAAATAAGTAGCACATACTTGATAAATGAATAAATAAAAGACTTCCCTAAATTCTGCAGCTGGACCTAAGACGAACAGCACTCACTGGACAGTTCCCTTCAAAGCAGATGCTTCTGTGCCTGAGGAAGGCATTTGGAGGTGGTGAGTTCATTATTGCTAAAAATTTCAAATAGGGTTGAATAATCCTTTGGTTAAATAGGAGGTAGAACTAAGTATGGGGAAATGTCTTTATTAAAATATACATTTTTGAAAGTGTCAGGTCTACCAAAAAGCCAATGTGATGTGCCAGAAAGAATCCAAAATACAAAGTGAAATAATTGTGCTGGTGGGAGTGCAAGTTGGTGCAGCCACTCTGGAAAGCAGTGTGGAGATTCCTTAGAAAACTTGGAATGGATCCACCATTTGACCCTGCTATCCCACTCCTTGGCCTATACCCAAAGGACTTAAAATCAGATTGCTACAGTGATGCAGCCACATCAATGTTCATAGCTGCTCAATTCACAATAGCTAGATTATGGAATCAACCTAGATGCCCTTCAGTAGATGAATGGATAAAGAAACTGTGGTATATATACACAATGGAATATTACTCAGCCATAAAGAAGAATAAAATTATGGCATTTGTAGGTAAATGGATGATGTTAGAGACTGTTATGCTAAGTGAGATCAGCCAATCCCAAAAATCCAAAGGCCGAATGGTCTCTCTGATAAATGAATGATGATGCATAATGTGGGGGGGAAGGGTGGCAAGAATGGAGGAAGGATAGATAGCATAGAGGGAAGGGAGGGGTGGGGGCGGGGTGGGGGGTAAAAATAATAACAGAATGTGTGACAGATACCATTGCCCTGTGTACACGCATGAACACACAGATGGTGTGACTCTACTTTGTGTACAACCAGTGAAACAATAGCTGTACTCCATTTGTGTTCAATGAATCAATAAGTAAATAAAAAAAATTAAATTAAATTTAAAAAAAAAGGTCAGTGTACCTTAAAAAAAAAAAAAAGTGAAATAATTGGATTTGAGATCAGGGATTCCAGAGCTAGAGCTAAGGCAGATCACTCCACCCATGAGAGCTCTGTAACATGGGGTAACAAAGTCCACCTCACACAGCCACTGTGGAGCTCACAACTATAATCCTTGCTTAGAAGAAAGAAATTCGTCCTTGCTTTGTGATCTCAACCTAGCCGAGTCTCTGATTCAGCACGTCTGTGCACATGGCCTCGCCTGCCCCCTACTGGTGAACATCAGCATTACACTTCATGTTTCATCGTTAAAGGTTGACTTTCATGTTAGCAATGGTTTTAGTCAGTGCGGTGCTGTGTAGGTAACCTTGTGAGCAATCGACACTCTCTGACACAGGATCACTGGAATCGTTTTCACAAAATTAGTCATAATTTCCACAAAAGGATAGTGTGTCCCTATCTCCCTTATGGACATTAGCGGTAAATAAATAGCCTAGATAAAGGAAAGTACACAGGCTTTGAACTTAGGCTTGACTTTGCAGATCTTATTCCGTTATCTGAGCAGCTAGGTCCCCTTGGCTTCTCACTGGCATTTATTGCGAGGTGCTTGCTTATCATCTTTCTTAAGCCATTTGGTATTTTAAAGAAAATGTCAAAATATTAAGATATGAAAAACAAACACCTCTTATTACTAAACATATTATCATTCCATCATTGCAGAAAACAGAGCAGATTTCCCACAGCAACATCTTAGAGATTCAGATGAAGAAATTCAGGTTCAGCAGTATTAGTTAATCTATCCAAAGACACCAATTTTATGTTTATTTCTACTTCTATTGTTGTTTATTTTACCTACATTATCACCTTAAACTCAAAGGAAACCTATTACAGTAGAAGACAGTGGGAATGTTTGGGAATAAGATCTGGTGGGTTTATCATTGCTAAAGAAAATGGGGACAGTAAAACATCACGTCCCTGAGCTTTCCCTTTCTGTTCCCAAAACCCTAGCCAAGTCAAGGGCAACCCTGGGCAGGAAAATCCAGATATATATTATCTTGAAGAACACTGCCTTTCTCTCATGAACACTGAGAATTAAGGCAAGTTAGTGTCATCTGCAAAAAGCGAACTTTTTGCTTGTCTGCTGGGAGAGTTGCTTCTTGGGATGCTGGTCAGACAACCAAACCAAGCAAGGTGACACTAATGAAGCCTCCTCTTCTGCAGCCTGAGATATAAAACCCACCTCCTAATGAGGACAAGTGTGGTACCAAGGGAACTATGGAAAGAAGATGTGTCATTTGTCCAGATGGCCACAGGACACTGTGAGAGAGAGAGGCCCTCCTGGGCAGTCACCTAAAAGGCTGGAGATGCTGCCCCTTTATCACCACTGAGCTCCTCCTGGAACAGTTGCTGGTCTCCTATAAGCTTTACCCCAGTAAATCGTAGGTCTCCCATGCTGTCTCCAGGTACTTTCTTTGGCCTATCTACAACCTACCCCACTGCCCTTTTACAACTGGACTGTGGACGAGACAGAGGGAAAAACCAGGAAGTCATTTCCCTTGGAGGAAGATAATTCTGCTTCAAGGAACCACTAGTAGATTCCCAGCTCCCAGACTGAGTGGCGTCTGACAGCCTAAGAGCCCCTCTCCCTAAGGAGGTTTTCACCTAAGAGCTTCCCCTTGGCCACATCCACAGTGAAGTTTGTATTTGATTTTCCCAAGGTATAAAGCAACTCACATAAGCTCTTAAACAACCACCATATTCAATAACTGGCCTGGATCCTAAAGACACAGAGATGGATAGCACACATGTCCCAGTCCTTCTGGAGCTCAAGTTCTAGTGGAAAAGAAGCAGATAAAAAATTAATGATACCATTAGTTCATTAACCATCCCACAAATGTTCATGGATCTCCTAGGAGTCCGGAGCACAGCTCAGAATAAGAATCTCAGCCTCCACAAAGCTCTTAATCTCACCAGAAAAATAATCTCCAAACCCAGCACAGGATGAAACACGAGAGTTCTCAGGATCCCTAATTAGGGAATTCTTCCCTAATGAGGGAAGACTAAGAAGGAATAAAAGAAGATGTGAGGTACTGGGGATTTCAAGAAGTATGAAGTTATCCAACACAGAGGCACAGTCAAAGGCGCTGACCTAAGAGGTCAGGGAACAGGTCTATTGGTTGAGTCAGGAGAGAACAAAGAAAGGGAGTGGATGCTGGAAGAGCGGTCTTAGTGCAGGCGAGGCAGGGCCCAGTGTGCCAAAACCACACAGTGGCTTATGGGGACACAAGGGCCAGACAAGTCAGACGTGGTTTTTTGTTTGTTTGTTTGATTGTTTCTTTTGTTTTTAAAGAAGATTACCACATAAGCCGTATGAAAAATGAAAAGCCAATAACGTAACTAATGAAGTACTTGGGTAAGAATAATGAGAATATAACTCGGGCGGTGACATAGGAAAGAAAGGTAGAGATTACAGTCAGGAAACATTTCTGAGCTCAAAATCATAAGGTTTGCAACTAATTGGTTGTGAACAATAGTTCATAAATATTGATGCCTATTATCTTCTTGGTGACCATTAAATACTTCACCCTGCATTATTTCACAATAGCCTGATAATTTCTGTACTTCACATCCATCTTGCAGATCTGGAATCAGAGGCTTAGTTTTGGTCCCACTTCCATCTGGATCCAAATTATACATGCTAAACCAGTAACAATGCAACCTCCCATGTTGAATGCAGATGACAAAGAGGGGGAAAGGGTGACATGGAGATTTGCAATTTGATAAAGGCTTTTAGAGAAAGGAGGTGCCGTCACTGCTGGACATGTGGGAACTGGCATGTCCATTTCATAGTCCATTGCACATTATAGATCTGATGCTTAGAGAAGATCTCGGCTGCACCCAGAGAATTAAGCATTATCAGTATAGGAAAGGGTAAAACTAGGACTACAAGTGAGATTATCTATGAAAAGGTAGAGGTAAAATAGAAGAGGATAGAGTTCCAGGCAATTTCAATGTTCTTAGCAGGTGGAGGAAAAGAACTTGGAGAGAAGAGTGATAAGAGGCAGCCAAAGAAGCAGGAAGAAAATCAGGAGCCGCATGTTCCCCCTGCCGTGATTCCTGTCAGTTTGGATTTTCTTGCCAAGGAAAACTCAGTATTACCTGCAAATCTGGATTCCAGAATACCAGTCCAGAGATCAGTCCGATAAACAAAAACTACATCAGACCTGTCAGCCCCAGATGGGTCTCTATTACCCCCAGGATAAAATTTCAATGAAAACATTGAAATTGCACCAGTATAGGCGTCAGAAATCTCACTTCTCGGATTTTTTCCTTCTGGAAGAGCTCTTATTTCTGTACTGAGGACAGAGAACTTGGTAAATAAAAGAGTTTCCACTGGTGCTACATTGAGTTATTGGAATGCTGTCATAATGCTTTTCAAAGTCCAAACATAGTACATGTTCATTTGTCCTCCTTTAGAGAGACAGGCTGGCTTCCGCTCACAGAAACCTTCTTGATTCCCTTTGCTGTGCCAGTCACCAGTCACACATCATAGATACAGGTTGGTCTGGATCAGCCGACTCCTACAGAAATATCATGTCCACCCCAAAAGAGAGTCACAGATACACAGAGGTGTACAGATTGAGAAGGAAGCAATAGAGCTATGTGTTGTCACCAAGTAGGGAGTTCATCAAAGTAGAAAAATCACAAAGAATCTACAGAAAACTCCTGGAAATAATAAAAAGAGTAAAATCACATGATACAAAGTTAATTTAAAAAGTCAATTGCTTTCCTGTTACCAACAATGAACATGAGAATTTGAAAATTAAAATAATGCCATATAAGGCAGGCACAGTGGTAAATGCCTATGATTCCAGCAACCTGGGAGGCTGAGGCAGGAAGATCACAAGTTCAAGACCAGCCTGGGCAACTTAGAAAGACCCCATCTCAAAATAAAAGTTAAAAAGTACCAAAGATGTAGATTAATGGCACAGCACCCCTGGGTTCAATCCCAAGTCAAGAATAATAGTTTACAATGGTATCCAAAACAATAAAATACTTAAGAATAGATCTAATAAAAACATATATGATTTATATGCAGAAAATAACAAAACTGATGAAATTTTTAAAAATCTAAGTGGAGAGTCTGCATTTGTAGATTAGAAGACTCAACAGTGTTTTTTTTTTATTTTAATAGTGTTAAGATATCAGTTATTCCCTATTTGATCTATAGATTTAAATGTAATCTGAATAAAAAATCCCAGATAGCTGGTTTGTAGATATCAACTAACTAATCCTAAAGTTTATATGGAAAGACAAAAAAAAACTAGAAGACCTAACACAATACTGCAGGAGAAAAACAAAGTTGGAAAATTTACACTACCTGATTTTAAGATTTGTTATAAAGCTAAAGTGACCAAGACTATGTAGTGTTGGTGAAAGAACAGACATAAATAGATCAATGAAACAGAAGAAGGAGCCCCTCCACACACAAAATAATCAGCTTTAACAAAAGAACAAGAGAATTCAACAGAGAAAAGATAGTTGCTGTAAGAAATTGTTAATAACATTGGATGATGAATATGGGAATAAACACAGATCTAGACACAGACACCTTTCACGGAAGTTAACTCAAAATGGACCATAGCCCAAAGTGCAATATGTAAAACTACCAATTTTCTTGAAGAAAACGTAGGGGGAAATCTAGGTAACCTTGGGCATGATGATGAGTTCTGAGATAACACCAAAAGTACAATTCATGGAAGAAAAATTGTTAAGTTGGACTACATTGAAATTAAAAACTTCTGCTCTATAAACCACAATGCTAAGAGAATGAAAAGACAAGCAACAGACTGGGATGAAATTTTTGTAACACACATATCTCATAAAGAACCTACATCCAAAATATGCAAAGAACTCTAAAACTCAGTGATAAGGTTGTTTTTTCCTTATCACACCACTACTATGGATTAGGATCACATTTATCAGAATGAATAGAATTTTTTAAAAAGCCGGCACCACCAAATGTCAGTGAGGATGCGGATGAACAGGAACTCACATTCATGGCAGCAGGAACACGCAATGCTAGACCTCTTTCGGATGACAGATTGGCAATTCCTTACAAAGGTAAGCACAGGCTTGCCACATAATCCAGGAATCATACTTATAAGAATCTACCCAACTGATTTGAAAATTTATTTTCACACAAAACCTGCACACATCCTGTTCAGGTTGTTCTGGTCTCTAGGCACACTCCCTTACTCCACTTTCAAAACTTATCACTTCTACCTTCCAAATTATTGTTTATATGTAAAACATCTTTTTTAATACCAAGTTCAATTTTTTTCCAAGTTCAAATATGAAATATGTATTTCCCTCTCCACTTTGACATCTAACACATACCTGATCCAAAGACCAGTACCTGATCTCTTCCATCAGATACTGCTCCAGCCAGAGTTTTCCTTGGCTCAGGAAATGGCAAAATCCTTGGGGGGTCACCATCGATTCCTTTCTCATCCCCATTCTCATCTTCAGGTTGATTCTACCTTCAAAAGACATTCAACAATTCACCTCTTCAAAGTACCTTCCTACCCACCTATCACTCTGGTCTGAGTCCCCATCACCTCTTACCTTAAGCTATAAGAGCCTCCTAATCAACCCCTCACTATCTGCCATACACTCATTGAATTGTTCAATTCCAGCAAATACAGCAGAATTAGCGCTGCTAACTCTGTGGGAAGCAACTTTATTAAGCAGAGTACAGTGCTTACCTATGGCTTTTTTTGCCTTTAATTTTGCAGAATCAGCTCATTTCCGAAGCCATTTAGGTCAGCACCCATGCCCCTACTCCTGTCAGTCAGATTGTTTCCCACATTTGTAACATGGTTAGTGTTTTTTTAAAAAATCACATTCTGTACTTTATCCTGAAATTTCTCCTACCTCCTGAAGAGTCTTTTAAAATTTGCGTACATTTAAAGATCAGTTAGTGTACTACAAGCCAATGGATTTTGATAATTGCAGAATGTAATGTTTTTACAATTGCATAGCCTATCCTTTTCCTCACCTAAGAAAACTATAACTCATATCCTATTTCATAAAAAAATTTTAAAACTTCTGCTCCTCATGACTCATGCCTGTAATCCCAGCTACTACCCAGGATACTGAGACAGGAAGATGGCAAGTTGGAGGCCAGCCTCAGCAACATAAGGAGACCCTGTCTCAATATTAATATAAAGGTCTGGGGATATAGCTCAGTGGTAGAGTGCCCCTGAGTTTTATTCCCAGTACCACCAAAAAAAAGTTCAAATGGTAAACTTTATGTATATTTTACCACATTAAAAAGTGCAGTAAGTTAATTATGTTACATGTAGCATTCACATGAGGCAAAATAAAAATAATTTGAATTTTTTAAAAGAGAGGAAAAGGTCAGTGATGGCGCTGAGGTTTCAGGGTTTCTGGTTTGCGCATTTAGAGCTTGAAGTACCTGTGAATCTCCCAGAGATGCCCAAGGTGAGGATGTCATGTGCCTCTGGTTCTCTGGAAGAACTCTGGGTGGGCCTCCAGACCTATAGATCTTCAGAATACTGGGGATGAACAAAATGGTAATGCCAGGCAGGGAAAGCATATGGAGCAAATACATAAATATTGGGTGGAGGGAAAAGAGCCCCCTAAGGAAAACTAAAAGTAAAAAACTGAAAAGAGAAGAAAAGAAATCTGGAGGGCATATTGTCACCAGGGCCACAGTAATGAAAGGCTTCAAAATATCTAAGTGAATATCTAGAAGTGTCAAACACAGTAGGTAAAGGCTGGAGGATGAAGACTGGGAACTGGTCCCTTGCACTTGATTTTTACAAGGCCTGGAGGAAACTCAGTAAGAGCAACCCCAGAGCAGCAGGAGGGATGGAAGCCATGCTGAGGAGTAAATGAAAACTGAGAACTAGGATGAGCTTTCTAGACATGTGAGTGAAAAGAATAGAAGACAGACTAGAAAGCAACTAGAGAAAGCTGGGGTTAAAACACGTTCATTTTTTTTTTTCAATTATTTTGTCATAAATGAAGATTCTTGGGTATATTGATAGACTGTGGGTATGAGCACAGAGGAATTGGGAAATTCAACAAATTTATTTGACAAAATTTTTTGAATACCTACTATGTACACCAGACGCTCTTGGGAGTTTTTGTTTTGGTTTTTACTTGTTTGGGGGTTTTGTTTGTTTACAGTACTGGGGATTGAACCTGGAGTACTCTAGTACTCTACTTCTGAGCTACACTCCCAGCTCTTTTTTTTTTTTTTTTTTTTTTTTTTGGACGGGGTTTCTAAAGATTGGTGGGGGTCTCCCTAGGTTGCTGAGGCTGGCCTGAACTTGCAATTCTCCTGCCTCAGCCTCTCCAGTCACCTGAATTACAGGTGCCAATGCACCTAGCATACCAGAGGCTTTCCTGAGGTGCTGATGCTACAGCTGAAAATCCCCACCTCCAGGAAACTCACACTCTGGTTGGAGGAGACAAACAATAGACAAGAAATAAATAAATAAATAAATAAATAAAAGACAGTACGAAAGAGAGTGCAACAGAGCAGGGAAAAGACAGAGAACTGACAGAAAGGTAGCCATGGAAGATCTCATGGAGAAAGTGGCATTTGAGTAGAAGCATGAACAGTGTGAGGGAGGGGAGCTATGTATATGAGGGAACAGCCTCACAGGCAGAGGGAAGAGCAGGGCAAAGGCCCTGAGGCAAAAGCGTCCCTGGAGCAGACAAGGGACACCAAGGAGGCCAGGGAGGCTGGAGCACAGTGAGAGTGGGAAGAAATGGTAGGAGATGCAGTTTTTCCAGAGGAAAAACGAGCAGCTGAATGATGTAGAACCTTCGAGGCCACGGTAAGGACTTTGGCTATTAATCTGAGTAACCATCTGAAGCCATCAGAGGGTCTTGAGCAGAGGAGAGACCTTAACAGAGGAGAATCTCATCCCTTCCAAGGCTCATGTGAAGAAAGCTTTGAGATCGCAGATGCATGGACATTTGCAAACCGGAAGGCAGTTGAGTGAGACCCTGCCGGATGGCCTCAATCTCCTCTGCCAAGAGTAGGGGGTTGGAAGGGAAGCTTGAGGAGAGAGGTGAACTGCAGAGACGTGGTAACAGTGGAAGCAGGAGGCATCCAGAACAAACTTGTCCTAAGGAAATGCCGGGGACCTGCGGGAGACAGGGCTTGGTTGCCCTGACCTTGAAGTCTCAGACCCGCCACCTTCTGGCTCTGCACCCTGGCGTGTCAAGAAAGGTTTGGAGACCGGAAGTCTCAGGACGCCAATACCTGACCCAAACCCTGTAGCAATTGCCCCAACGGGTTTCCACCTCCGGCTGTTCTCCCTTCCTTCCTGGCCTGCATCAGCGGGGCACAGCCTCCTCACCCAGCAGGTCCAGGGAGTCTCCGGTTACTAAGGAACCTTCAGCTCTGCACCCAACGCAGCGTGCCCAGCCCACAGCCCAGCTCACCTGCACCACCTACCGGCCGGCCGGGGTAGGACTCCAGCTCCCTTCTGCTGGGGAGTTAGGGACCAAGGCATCTCAGACTTGGAAAAATGTTCAAATCACTTGCTTCAACCCATTGCTATACGGAGAGGATGCTGAGGGCATTCATGCATCCCACACCTATTTATGAAGTTACTACTATGTGTTAGTGTAGCTGACACCATTCAGAAGCTAGAGATTCTTTGGCGGGATCCTTATCTTCCTGAAGCTAACAGTCTAGTGAGCAAGACTGATATAAAATAAATAACCATAGAACTAAAGATTCAGTTCCAAATGATGGGATGTTACAAAGTGGCAAAATTGCTTGCCTTTATTTTACTCAGCTTGATAATGTGTATTTTATTATCCAACATATTTGTAATATTGCAAACTCATGTCTTTCCTTTAAAAAACAATCCAGAGCTTTAAAGGAAAAAAGCTCACATCTGTAATCCCAGCAGCTCAGGAGTCTGAGGTAGAAGGATCACGGGTTCAAAGCCAGCCTTGGCAATGTAGCAAGGTCCTAAGCCATTCAGCTAGACCCTGTTTCTAAATAAAGAGCTGGGGAGGTGGCTCAGTGGTTAAGCACCTCTGAGTTCAATCACAAACCCTGCACCAAAAAATAAAATAAAAAGCAACCCAGAGAATTTCATTATTTCCTAAGTTTGTACCCTTGGTTTCATTGAAACTAGAAAGCACCTGTAACCTCCTCAGATATCAGAAGTGTATGGATCATGAAGCTCTGTCCACTCTCCACAAGCCATAAATCAATCAGAAAAGTCTTTATGCAGAGGGCACAGTAGTGCATGCCTATAATCCCAGCAATTTGGGAGATGAGGCAGGAGGATCACAAGTTTGAGGCCAGCCTCTGCCACTTAGTGAGACCCTTCTTCAAAATAAATAATAAAAGGGACTGGGGATGTGGCTCAGTAGTAGAGCCTCCCTGGGTTCAATCCCCAGTAGTGAAGAGGAAGAGGAGAGGAAGGAGTCTTACACATCATACTTCCCATACTGTATAAAAACAGTACTATTAGGGCTGGGGATATAGCTCAGTTGGTAGAGTGCCTGCCTCGCAAGCACAAGGCCCTGGGTTTGATCCCCAGCACCAAAAAAAAAAAAAAAAAAAAACAGTACTATTCACTACATGCCTGGCTCAGGAATAGGTGGTTTGTGCAAAGTGAACTACAAGGGTTAAGAGGCCACCATCTCTGGGTCAACCAGCCACAATACCAGAAGATGCACACTTGAAACAAGAAATCTGTCACATGTGTAAAGACTATGAGAGGAGGGTAAGTAAGAATGGAGGTAAGAGATATTCTCATCTTTTAGTGACAAACTACTCTAAAAGTTCCAGAGTTGGGACTCATTAGAAGAAGAGTGGGTGACAAATGAAATTGATGACTGTGGGTGCTCAATAATGAAATGAACTAATTGATAGTAACGTGTAGTACTGGTTCAACACACACACCCACAAGCATGCTCCAGGGATTGTACGACAGACAGCACCTATCGATACCTTTGCGGTTGGCAACAAACCAAAGCAGAGATTTATGCCTAATGGATTATATTGTCATCCTGAAGGGAGATCTCGGCAAAAACAACACAAGGTAGCAATAGTACAGGAAAGCAGGTACTCAACCAGTTACACATCTATAAAATGGGGACAATGCGCCCTTCCTGTTCACAGCAGCATTCCTGTGAGGGTCAAGTGGGGCGATCTATGTAAAAGTGCCTGGCATGCATTACCCAATGCATACAGATGTTTGATGGACAGATGATAATACAGGATTTGAATATAAATGCTGAAGAAAAAGAAGTGAGCAATGAATCACAGAGAATGACAAAATTGAGATTTAAAAAGGTTTCAAAAGATTTGAGTTATGGGGAAAGACTGCTAATATGACTCTGAATCAAGACAAACCGGAGTTCAGCAGCTGGGTTGAAAAACAGGCCTAATGAGGGCACAATGGGGTGAGAGATGGGTTAACAGCAGTTGTGGTGAAGTGGGGGCCAATGGTGATACAGCAGCCAGACCAATGCAATCTAGGGCCACATTGCTGTGGTGATTATTTTTCAGTATTGCTCTGTGAATCCAGAACTACAATTTACATAGGATTTTCACATGCATTGCCATTTTAATTGAAGAACATTGTTGGACCAAGAGAAGCAGGTCCTCCAGTAAACTCTGCAGGGGTCCATTTCCAGTCATCAACTGTGAAAGGCTTGTGAGCACCTGGAGGACAGCCAGTGTGGATGAGGACAAAGGCCCAGCTCAGCTCAGGCATGCTCTTACTGTGTGACCATAAGGAATTAACTTAATCCCTCAGATCCCAACTGGTTTCCTCAGCTTTCAAATAGGAATTAATTCCCGCAGAGCTGTTTTGAGGATTGAGTGAGATCACATACGGTAGTATGTGCCTCACAGAATCTGCATGCGGAAAGGACAACCAGATGTCATTAGGCACTCAGCCCTTTCAGTCCCCCATTATGGGATCTGCTCTGTGGATCTGCTACAACCTGCTGATCCCAAGTCGATTTCCTGCTGATCCCTCCATCTTCATAAGCTGGACCCTTCCCCCGCCACCACCCAAGGGGGAGCTGAGTGGGGACAGACCCATGCAAACCAATTGTACTGGCCACCTGCTCCAGGCAAGTCAAAAGAGAGTTGCAGCTCCTGCTCCCCAGACCTTGGGATTCAGACTGTCTGAACTATTGGCTGAGCTTCTAGTGAGCACCAGGATCAAGGAATAAACAAGATGATCTGGAAAGTTAAATAAATATATTTAATAAATATAGTTAAATAAATATACATATATTTATGTGTGTATATATACATATGTGTGTGTGTGTGTATATATATATATATATATATATAGAGAGAGAGAGAGAGAGAGAGAGAAAGAGAGAGAGAGAACATACATAAATGATTATAAATGAACAGAGTGCCAAAGAAGAACAGAATACGAGAATTCTAATTTGAGACTGTAAGAACTGGACTTTCAGAAGCAGTGGCATGTGAGTTGAGCACTGGGGGGTGAATAGGAAATTTCCTTCACCCCCTCCTTGGCCGGCAGCCACATCACTCTTGTGACTACCAGCCACTCTGAGAGGGAGCTCCCAATTCCACATCATCAGAGGGGTACCAGTCACTCTAAGAGGGAACCCCCAGCTCCCCGCCCATGGGGAGACACTTCTTACTCCAGCCCACTGTGGAAAGTTGCCTAAGAGGTCACTGACATGCCTCCCAGGAGCTCCACCCCCACCCACCATCCCTTCTACCTAATAACACCTTGTGCTCTTTCAGAGCTCAGCTCTAATTAGAGCCCTTCCCCATCAGAGCTGCCTGGCAGAACCTGCTGGGCCAGAAACACATGTGATCCTGCTCTAACTGGCTCTAAACTTCTGGAAAATGTGTGCCTTCCCCAGAACCACCCTGTTCCTGGCCCTCCACCCATCTCCTCCCACTCCTGGCACCCCAGTAGCCCTGGGGCAGGGTGAAAAGGTGATTTTAAAAATAAATAGTAACTTTATTGAGATGAAATTTACTATCACAAAGTCTACCCTTTTAAAACAGTATATAACTCACTGGTTTTTGCACACTCACAAATTGTGTGTTAAACTCCCCTAGCTAATTCCAGAATGTTTGCATCATCCCCAAAAGAAATCCAATCCCATTAGCAATTGCTCCCATTTCTCCCCCTCCTTGCCCCCCACCCAACTCCTGGTGATAATCTACTCTCTGTCTCAGTACATTTCCCCGTTCTGGACATTTCCCACAAATGAAGTCATATATATGCAGCCTTTTGTGTCTGGCTGCTTTCACTTAGCATAATGTTTTCAAGGGTCATCCATGCTGTAGCTTGTATCAAAACTCCATTCCTTTCTGTGGCTGAATAATGCCCACTGACTGGGTATGCCACATTTTGCTTATCCACATATCCAAGGGTGGACGTTTGAGTTGGCTCTGCTCTTTTGTTTTTATGAACAAAGCTGCTACGTACAAGTTTTTGTGTGAACATGACTTTAATTCTTGAAGAGGTGATTTTGAGGTGCAGAATGGAGACAATTCATGTGCTTCCACGGGACTGAGGATTAGCACTGCCATCCCCTTCCCCACTATTTTTTTCACACTAGCATATTCTAGAAAAAAGGCAAAGGTGGGAACAGACAGAGCAGGACAGGAGGAGACAGAAAATGAGAAGGACTAAGAGTAGAGAGGGAGGCATCGTGATAGAAAGGATGAGAGACAGAGAGAAGCAAGGAGGTGGGAGGGGAGAGACAGAGACACAGAGAATCTACAGAAAAAGACGGGACATATAGAAAGCAAAAAATCAAGGGACGATGAGGAAGAGCCCAGGAAGCATGAGGAGGGTATGTGCAGGAACCCCAGGAAGAACTTTCCCGAGTGGGCCAGTGGGAGGGAGGGAGCATGGGGCGGCAGCAGAACACATGTTCTGTAGGACTGTGGTCCCCACAGCAAGAAGGTCACAGACGCCCGAGGTGGGGGACACATTGGGGCTGGAGAACTTGTCTTCCCCCATATCTCACACTGGTGGGAAAGTCACCGGTGGGTGGGGATGATGGCCGGCCTGGAATTAAGAAGGAATTAACCTGTAAGAAATCTAAGCAGGCACAGCAGTGGGCTGGGGCCGTGCAACAGGAAGACACAGGAACTTTCCATCCTGTGGCAAGACCAGTTGAAAGAAAAGCTGCCGCCCTCCCCTGAGGACCTCACCTGCCTTTCATTCCAGACACTTGGGTGGCCCCAGTGGTGTGCCTGGCCCTGCATGAGGCCCTGAAGATGCATCTAGGGAGGAGCAGGTACAGGCCCCAGGGAGACCAGGGTCAGGAAAAAGGAGTAAGCCTGAGAGAAGCCATGTGCACTTAGGGAAGGAGATGTCATTTCTGGTATGAAGAAATGACATTCTGAAAGAGCTAGCCTTCAAAAAGCACTTTTAAAAAGTGGGTGGAATTGGAAAGGTCAAAAGGTGGGGTGGGGATGGCATGAGAAAAGGCATCAGGATGGAAAGCCCAAAGGCTGAGGCTCAGAGTTGTCCCCACAGGTTCCATGGAAAAGAGCAGACTAGAATGTGATTGTAGGAGCCCACTTTACTCTAGCCATAACATGATTCTTATCAGAGGGGTGATAGGAACCATACCTTGGTTCAGAATCTGAGCGCTCCTTCCTTTACCAACTTATCAGACCATCTTCCCACTCTGGATTCAATCTTCAATAAAATAGGGGGCTTTATTCAGCTTAGTATTCACAATTCTGAGACCAATTAGACCACAATTAGAGACTTTTTTCCCCAACTTAAAATTACGGAAAACAAGTGAGTGGATGAGCTCTGGAGTCCCTCCCAACCTGACACCCAGGGGGCTCTGAAGGAGATATGACTTCTCCTTCACCACCTGGCTCCTTCAGACCTAGTGTGTCTGGCCCCTCCCTGCTCATCACAAGGTTTGGACTCAGGCTGCCCCAAACTCCCCCAGGTGGCTGAGATTAGTGCCCACAAAAGCACATCCTTCCTGCCAGAGTCAAACAGGACTGATAAACAGCAACAATCACAATAATGGTGACAAAAATAATTATAATACCTAGACTAACTTTAATGGAACAATGGTTGTATGCTGGACATAGGTTCTAAGATCCTTTCATTAGACTAGATAATTTGTAAAACCAAAGATTTAATCATCACAATAATCATTTGAAGACGCTGTTAGCATAATCCCCACTTTAAATGCTTAATGGGGAGGGAGGAAGAATTTCTCTGTAAAAGAGCACAAAGAGGCTGGGTGCTGCAACGCATACCTGCAACTCAGAAAGCTGAGGCAGCAGGATCACAAGTTCAAAGTCAGCATCAGCAATTTAGCAAGGCCTTAAACAACTTGGCAAGACCCTGTCTCTAAATAAAATATAAAAAGGCTGGGGATGTGGCTGAGAGGTTAAGCGCCCCTGGGTTCAACACCAGGCAAAAAAAAAAAAGATATGTTACAAAGAGGCTAACTGCATACAATGAGTTACCTTGGAATTTGCCTTGAAAGAACATTTGTGAGCTGAGGGCCCTGACTTTACTTACAGTGTATGTTTAAGATCAATAAAAGTAGGTAATTGGAGAGAACAATAATCCAGACGGTGCAATACTGTGGGTTTTTAAAAATTTTTATTGGTGTATTACAATTATATTCAATAATGGGATTCATCATGCCATATTTGTACGCACATATACTTTGATCAATCTCATTTGATACTGTGGTTTGGAGGAGGCCTCATGACTGCTGAGAGAGACAGGGGAGTCTACAAATCCCCTCCAAAACCTGCCTGGGCAGAGTCTGTGTGGACATTGGCCACCAAGTCCCAGCGGCCTGGAAATAGTGTTTAAATCAGAGAGGGGACCCTCTACTTCAGAGGATTGTGAGGAAGACCCAGAAATTGAAAGTTGGTGTCTTAGTTTATTTTAGTTTGTTTTGTACTACTAGAAGAGAATGACCGGAACTGGATAACTTTCAAATATATATGTACTTATATACATATTTTATATATTTACATATTTTTACATATATATTATATATGTATGTATGTGTGCATATATATATTTATTTATTTATTTATTTATTTTTTGTACAATCTGGAGGCTGGAAAGTCCAAAATTAAGGGGGCCACATTTAAGGTGTGCCTTTTTGCTGTGGCATTCCATGGCAGAATTAGAGGAGCAAGGGAGCATGTGTGTGCATACTTTGAGAGAGAGAGAAAGAGACAGCTGAATTTACTTTCATACCAAACCCACTCTCATAATAAGATTAATGCATTAGTCACTTTTTAAAATTCCATCTCTCAACACTTTTGCCAATGAGGGATTTAATTTCTAACACATGAACTTTGGGAAACATTCAAACCATAGCAAATGGCTTTTTCATGAGACAATTTCTCAGCATCAGTCTATCCCCTTGGCTGCTTCCTGTAGGAAGCACGCCTGCTCAGGAGGTCTCTCTGGGAAATTCTGTGCCCAGTCCCACACCCACAGGAAGCTTTGGGCAGACAGAAGTCTCCCATAGGAGAAATGGGAGGCCATCCTATCCCAGGAGTCCCCCTCCTACAGCTGCCTTCCTTTGCTCTTGGGAATCAGAAGGAGTGCCAAGTCTCCCTAGACCTACGGGACCCTCTAAACAAACCATTCCTTCCCCTGCTTACACACCCAGGGTGCCTGAGGGAAAATGACAAATGGTCAGAGATAGAGGGAGTCTTTGAAAAGCACGGAGCTGTGGAAATGTGAGGCTGTTAAAACATGCCTTGTGGTACAGGATGTGAAAACACTCTAAAAGCAAACACAGTGTAAGTACCAGAGGAATGTAGAGGGGAGAAGAACACACTCTGGCTCCTTCCCTTCACTCCTCCCCTTCTTCACTTGTGTTTGAATCAGCCCCAGTGAAGCAAGAACCAGCTTGTGTGCTTCTATTGAACAGCAATAGGTTGTCTTGCCTCTCTCAGAAACTATGGCCCTTCCTTCTAGGAAGGAGGAGCCCAGGTGAGAGGACTGCAGAGCACCAAGGCTCCTGGTCCTCGCCCTGCCCAGTACCTGCAGGATCCAGCCGGGCACAGGCAGGCAGCAGGCACTGGGCAGTTTATATAGACTGACCCCTGCACTGGCTCTGAAGGAGCACATGGTCCCTGCCCTCAGGGTTCTCTGGGGGGACAGGAACATAGGACCCTAGAGACACAGCACCCATTTCAGACAAGACACCAGAAACAGCTCCAAACTGGGACGGAATAGGATAGAGAGAGTGCTGATGGGATGGGGCAGGTCCAGGAGAGCTCCCCAAAGAGGGTTCATGGAGGAAACTGGCCAGGTGAGCAGAAACTAGGACCATTCATTTATTCATTCATTTCTTCAACAAACTTCTAAAGCACCTATTAAATTCCAAACACTGCTCAGGAACAGAGAACACAGGGATAAATAAAACTCAGCTTCTTCCCCAGAGAAACTCATATCCAGAAGAAAAACAGACATCACTATAAATAACTACAGCCCTTAAATAAGGACTACATCCAAATCTGTACAAGTTGATGTGTGAGCAGAGAGAAGGAGCGGCAGCTGGCCAGGTGATGGATGAAGGCTGGGGGCTTCCAGGAAGGCCAAAGGGGAAGGCACACCAGGCAGAGGGACCAGTACAAAAGAGAGAGAAGTCTGACAGGGACCAGCCCATCATCTCACCTGGCTGAGCAGGTGGCACCCAGGGGAGAGGAAGGTAACTGGGCTCAGATCCGGTCTGTAAGTGCCCAGCTTATAGCCTGGGGGATGCTGGAGGATGTTAGCAGGAGAGGACATGAGCACCTCAGCCTGAGAAAAATGGGCTTGTAGGAGAAGAAGAGCAGATGTTGAGCCAGAGTCGAAGGCACAGACAGTGAGGTCCAGCCATAGGGAGAGCAGCCTCAGGAGCTGGGGCCTCCCTTAGTGTTTGAAGTGAGGCCAAGTTTTGATGATGTTGTATAAAGCCTGCCCGGGAGACAGAAGGTTAGACACATCACTGTGGCCCACCAGCAGGTAGTTGGGGTCCAGATACCCTTTGACCATGGCACACTGGATCAGGTCCTGGGCTGCATCCAGTGAGGCTGCATTTGGAGGCTTTTCTGCAAAACACATTTACCCCATCAATCATTAGTCTCAAGGTTGCTGGTTTAGGGCAGAGACAAGCAGCTAGATACACCAGTCTTCCCCCTTTTCCCTCCTCACTACATCCCACCATCACCCTAACCAACAAATTCACATGAACTGTGGCAATCAGACACTGAAAGAGGACAGGCTACTGTGCTCCCCATTCCTCCTGGCAAGTTTCTTCCAGTAAGTTAAAAACTGCCCTGGAGTAGAACTCCAGCATGACCCACCACTTCTTAGCAAGAGTAGAGCAGATCCAGAACCTCTGCATTGCCCACTACTGTGCCATAGTCAATATTATTGCCATGGTTACCAAGGAAGAGGACACATTTGCCAACTGAGTTATAACAACACCAAAGTTTGCAAAAGGTTTTTTTTCTCCCTTGCCCCGTGCTTGCCTTGAATATGGGCATAAAGTGAAATGAGGGTGGGGATAGGGATAGGCAAATTGGGGATAAATGTTTTGTCTGGGAGGGGCTCCTGATGACATTCATTCTGTACTGAGTCCACTTTAAAATATTCCACTGGCTCTGACACTTTAAAAAGCACCACAGTAGCACGCCTGTAATCCAAGCGACTCCGGAGGCTGAGTCAGGAGGATCGCGAGTTCAAAACCAGCCTCAGCAACTTAGCAAGGCCCTAAGCAGCTCAGTGAGACCCTGTCTCTAAATAAAATACAAAATAGGGCTGGGGATGTGGCTCAGTGGCAGAGTGCCCCTGAGTTCAATCTCTCGTTCAAAAAAAAAAAAAAAAAGCACCACAGTGCTGCCTTATGCCCCCACATTTCCCCAGCATTTCACGTGGGACTTCATCACACAGAACCCCTCTGCCCATGTTCACCCCTTACCTACAAAGTTGCCTATGAAGGCAATTCCTAGAGCAATATCGTTGTATCCATAGGTGTGAGAGCCTTCGACATGCCAGCCAACCCCCTCATACACTCCACCATCCTGGCCCACCAGGAAGCTAGAATTGGGCAAAGGAAAATGAAGAAAGTCACTGCCAGGAGCGGAATTTACTTCATTCATTCCTTCCACCATTAATTCATTCTTTCATCCATTTATCATGTATTGACTGAATGTCTCTTGGGTGCCAATGTGTCTGCAAGCCCAAAACAAAAATACCATCCACCTCAATGTGCCTTTGTCCTCACCACTTCACTGAATATGACTCCTCCAAGATGACTAGTGACCTCCTTGACACTAAGTACAGAGGACACTTACTCTGGAAAACACTGATCCCTTTGACCATGATCTTGAAATGTTCTCCTCCCCAGGCTTCCACAGGCCCATATCTTCCTGATCCTCCCCACTCTGCTGCTCGCCTGGATCTCTCTGCCATCTCACCTTTCTTTCATCAAAAGTCGTGCTTTTTGGGTCCCTGATCTTCTTCCTTGGGACACTGGCCTAGCCTTTCTCTCTTTTCACTCAACATATTCACCCTGAACAATCATCAGCTCCCATGGTTTCAATCATTGTCCATAAAAGTCACATGTTTTGGGATGTGGAGGCACATGTCTATATTCCCAGCAACTAGGGAGGCTGAGACAAGAGGATCAAAAGTTCAAGGCCAGCCACAGCAACTTAGTGAGGCCCTAAGAAACTTAGCAAGACCCTGTTTCAAAATAAAAAATAAAAAAGGCTAGGGATGTGGCCCAGTGGTTAAATATTCCTGGGTTCAATCTCTGGTACAAAATAAAAGCCACATCTCCAAACAATACCATCATCTTCTACAGTTTCCCCAGTCAGAAAACTGGGTATCATCCTGAATGCCTCCCTTACCTTCTCCCAGCCCCATCCAACTCCTAAGGATAGCCCATCAAGCTTCCCCTACATAGCTTTTAAGTTCTTCCACCTCTCCATGCCAATTGTCATACCCTGCTTCAAGTCACCAGATCGCTGGAACAGCTCCCTACACATAGGTTTGCCTTCTTCCGATGCATTCTTAAAATAGCACCCAGAGAGCCGGGCGCGGTGGCCCATGCCTATAATCCCAGCACTTGGGAGGCCGAGGTAGGAGGATCGTGAGTTCAAAGCCAGCCTCAGCAACTTAGCAAGGCCCTAAGCAACTCAGTGAGACCCTGTCTCTAAATAAAATACAAAATAGGGCTTGGGATGTGGCTCAGTGGTGGAGTGCCCCTGGGTTCAATACCTAGTACCCAAAAAAAAAAAAAAATAGCACCCAGAGGGGTTTTTCTAACATACAAATCCTATGGTGGGGCATGACTTTCAAATAGTCAATCTTCAGATCAGTTACAAGGCCCCCATGATGGGAATCCTATCAACCTCTCATCACTCCTTCTCTTGGAAATCCATTTTTAGGTTTGATTTAAATTTATTTAATTTCCTCAAGGATACATGCTCTGTCTGGATCCCAGGCCCACTAGTATCTGTTCCCCTTTACCTGGACTACTCCCTCCTCCTTTGCTCCCACTTCTTAGCCATGTCCCACCACAGATGCCCCTCCCTCCAGAAGCCTTTCTCTGACACCAATCACTCTCCCAAAGTCTTGAACAGAGGATCATCCTAGGCACATTCTGTCCCTGGTCCACCACAGTGTTTAACCTTTTGTGTTGAACTTACTTGTTTATTATCTCTCTCAACTTCACAAGGGAAAGGACCACATCATCCTTGCCTGGCACTAAGTATACAGTAGATACCCAAAAAAAATTGGTTAGAGATGTAACTTAGTTGGTAGAATGCATGCCTAGCATGTGTGAAGCCTGTATTCAATCCCCAGCACCACAAGTAATAATAATAATAATAATAATTGGTTAAAAAGTAATAAGTGATGAGTGCTCTGCCCTGGTTACAGTTCACATCAGGGTTGGAAATAGCGCATCATGTGCTGGAATAGAAAGAGAATTAATGACAGGCTTTGAAAGTCAAGTAACAGGCGGCAAGTCTATACAGATTGAATGAAAAAGGAAAACAAACATTCTTTCAACTTTGGGTGTTTTCCATTTGGAATTTTTAAATTTGTAATCAATTCTCTATTAGCACTCCTAAATAACTACAGCAAGATTGCAAAAAATCCTGCAAAATGCAACAAGTTTAAATCCACTGTGGTTAAGCCAGGTGTGGTGGTGACCACTTATAATCCCAGCGACTCAGGAGGCTGAGGCAGGAGGATTGCAAGTTTGAGGCCAGCCTCAGCAATTAAGCAAGGCCGCTAAGCAACTTAGTGAGACCCTGTCTCAAAATAAAAAATAGTGGTTAAGCACCCCTAGGATCAATCCCCAGTATTAAAAAAAATGATGTGATTAAATTACAAATGAAATTTATCATACTCTAACACTAAATCCATTCTATAAAAATTCCAAGGCACCTTGGTCCCAAGTAGCTTCTACTCTTCCATTTAGCCGACTTACAGCTAGCGTGAAAAGAATCAAAAGAGCACATTTTTATCCCATTCCCTGTCTTCAAACAGAAAATGTATTGTTGTCCCTACCATAGAAATGAGACAAAAAAGACTCACAGAAGTTAGAAATTCTGTATCTATAAACAGGGTAAACAGAGCGATAGCAGCCTTCTAATATTACAGAGAGTAAATTTGGGCTTGGGCCAGACCAAGGTAGGGTGAGCAGGGCCTTTGCTTCTGATCAATCAGAAAAGGCTACAGAGAAGGGGCACACCCCTTCATGGCCTTCCCTGGGGTCCCACAGTTTGCTTTATCCCTGCTGCTTCCAGTGCCTTCTTTTCAGAGTCTCCCCAATCACTTGCAGACAATGTGCAAGAGATACAACCAGCCTGAAAGTAGTGAGCACAAAGGGCTCAGTGAGCACTTTATGTTGGGTTCCTTGAAGCTCCTGACAGTCACCAGGGATCTCCTTTTCTCTTTTGAATACCACCACTGCCACCAAACTATAAAAGCAAAATCTGGGACACAATAAAATTTTAACCAGCAATTCATGAATTAGGAGTGCTAGACTAAAAGAGATTTAGCGTTCCAGTTTCACAGTGTTAGAGGCAAGTATTTGTAGGAAAACTATGGAAGCAAAATAATGAAATTAGTTGATTGTGTGCAGTTACAAAATTGCCAGTGTTTGTTTGTCATGCCAGAATATTCCAAGGCTTCTGGAGGGAGGGGCATCTGCAATGGGACGTGGATAAGAAGTGGGGGCAAAGGAACATTCCTTACCATTGCTCTGAATGATTCTCAGTCAAGAGTCTTGCAAGAAAAAATATAACGCCTTAAGTGAAGCACCTGCCACCAAGGCGGTGCTCAGGAAATACCAGTCCTTCCCCAGCCTTCCTTTCCACATCCAAAGAAAAGAGGGTCATATTTCGCTTGGTTCCACTTACTGATATCCGATGTCACAGAAGTCTAGTTTGTCCATGTGGAAGGACTGTATATCTCTGACACTACTCAGGCAGTCCACGGACACATTGCAGCTTGTCCCAGCAGTGTGGATGATGATGACGTACTTGGCCGGGAGGGTCATTTGAGGGCAGTGTGTCTCTCTGGCTTCCCAAGCAGATCGTGGGATGATGCTGGGGCAAACTGAAGTGAGACGGAAAATCAAGACGATGGGAGTTTGCCTTTACTCCTTTGTGAACCACCTCACAACCACAGGGTGGGTTAGACCCCAGTCTCGCCCCAATGTGTAGCACCCATGGGCACATCCTAACATGAGCTTGGCTGTAGGAGTCTGGAAAGTTCAGGAATGTATTGTCTGGGTCAGGTTGCTGAAGCCAAGGGACAGGGTTCTGATAACAGAAAACTGTATAAGCAGAAGGAAACAGACTGTCAAACAGAGATGTGGTCATTTTCTTTAAATACAAAGTATACCTGCATGTTTATGTACACAAACTAATACCTGTATATTATGTAACAAGACTGATCAGCAGAAATCAGCTCATTTTTTAACTGATCACATGTAAATGGAAACTATTTTAAAACTACAAATGTTAAGGAGTTATCATTGTTGAAGATGGTAACTGTTAAAAATAAGGCATGGGAAGATTATTCTAGTAGGATAGAGAAGAGGCCAGGAAAAGGCCTGCAATGGTTTGGATAGGAGATGTCCCCCAAATGCTCCAGTGTGAATGCAAGAATATTCAGGGGTAAAATGATTTGATTATGAGAGCAGCAACCTAATTTGTCCATCTTCATTTCAGGGGACTAACCATGTGGCAAGTATAGGCAGGTGGGGTGTAGCTGGAGGAGGTCGGACACTGAGGGTGTGCCCTGGAAGGGTTCATCTTTTGCTGTGGACCCTTTTCCTTGTCCCCAGCTACTATGAGGTGAGCAGCTCTCCTCCACCACTGCCCTTCCACCATGATGTTCTGCTTCACCTCCGTCTCAGAGCAATGGAGTCAGCTGACTATGGACCAAACCTCTGGAACCATGATCCCATAATAAACTTTTCCTCCTCTAGGTTGGTTTGCTGGATATTTTGGTTACAGTGGAACAACTCTGGCTAAGACAGTGAGTGCCCACTCGGAATTTTGCAGATCTTGGTGTCATGACAGGCTTGAGATATTCTTGATCCAAGAAGCCCATGAGATCTTGACAGGAAAGAGCATTCTCAAATAGCTATGGGTGGTGAAGATGAGGAGTCTGAGGTAGGATTGAGGGTCTTACCTTTACTGGACATCCCTGGATGCTGAGGGGCCAGGCAGATCTCTTCTTTCAAGAGAAGTGGCTGGATGTACCTGGGTGATAGGTGACCCTTCTGGATGGCATAGAAGATCAGGCCCTCTGCAGCCGATAAGGCTGCAGGGCTGGGACTGCTGCCTAGAAATGAATGGCATAGAACACAGAACTGTCATTAGTCCAACCTGGACTAGGGAAGATAAGATGACCTCTGAGCCTGAGTGACTGGCAAATGGAGAGAGACGAAACTAGTCCAACAGAGAGTCTGAAAGACAAGAATTATTCAGACAGAACTTCTTCCAAGTGCCAGCTAAGGATTTATTTATCCACTCCATCTGTAGGTGAAAGGGCCAGAAGGAAGTAAAAGATGCATGCAAAAAAAGGCCCACCTGACCAACTTGGCTATGCCCTAGCATGGGGAATAGGGTGACAGTATTTACTAAGTAAATAGGTGACAGTATTTACTAAGGGTAAAGGGTGAGTAAAGGGTGACAGTATTTACTAAGTTTCCATGACCAAGCATGTGGCAAGCTCTCTACATACACGAACTCACAGTTCTCACTGGAAATCCCTGAGGTAAATGCAATTACTAGCGTCAATTATCAATAGAAGATACTGGCAGGTGCCAGTTATTGATCTATTAGCTCTCAACTCCATCCCTGCTCTGTGCTCTCCTCTGTTTTTGTTTTGGCTTTGTGGGGTACATTGCTAGAATCCAACAAACTACATCTTGTCTGACTTCCTTGCCCACTAGCTTCTGGTTAGTTTCTACCAGTGGAAGACACTGGAAGGAAAAATAAGCCATGTTGGGCTGGGGATATAGCTCAGTTGGTAGAGTGCTTGCCTTGCAAGCACAAGGCCCTGGGTTCACTCCCCAGCACCACAAGGAAGGAAGGAAGGAAGGAAGGAAGGAAGGAAGGAAGGAAGGAAGGAAGGAAGAAAGAAAGGAAGAAAAAAGCCATGTTGGGGCATCAGTGTCAGATAACTTCAGATCCCAGAACTGATGGCAATAACTGTGAGCTCCAGCAATGTCCATGGTGGCCTCAGCAATGTTATAAGAGTACAGACCAGAAAAGAGGAAGAGGACATGTCCTAGAATCCAGTGGAAAAAAGAACTTCAAGAGACAGGTGATTATCAGAGAAGACAACCATGATGCAGGCTGAAAAGGTAAGAGTGTTGAGTCTAGGAGATGAAAGACAGCTGTAGACCACTCTCTGGCAAAGGGTCAACAGGGAACAGCCATTACCTATCTTATTACCAAAGAAGGCAAGGCCCAGGGAGACGTCATTGTAGCCTTGGGTGTGTGAACCTTGGACGTTCCAGCCGACACCTTCGTACACCCTGCCATCGTCCCCAACTAGGAAGCTGCCAAACAAGGAAATATGGGTTTAAGGGTAAATCTCTGTAACAGAAAACCTCTCACTAATCCTCAAATGGTAAATGGGATTCTAGATGCTCATAAGTAAGTACTACATGTCAATAACATAACAATAGTAGGGGGACAGAATGACCCACATTAGACCTGTGAGAGAGAAATATACTTCAGTTTTTGTTGTGACTTAGCTTACGTGTGCTTTCCAGAATCCCACTTTAAAATAATATTATGGCATTTGCAGATGAATGGATGGAATTGGAGAATATCATTCTAAGTGAAATAAGCAAATCCAAAAAAAACAAAGATCTAATGTTTTCCCTGATAAGTGGATGATGATATGTAAGTGGGTTGTGGGGGTTGGGGGTGAGAGAAGAATGGAAGAACTTTAGATTACAAGAGGGAAATGAGAGGAGGGGGTAGGAGTCTGAAAAATGGTGGAATGAGACAGACATCATGATCCTATGTACATGTATGATTACATGAATGATATGAATCTACATCACGCACAACCATAGAGATGAAAAGTTGTACCCGTTTGTGTACAATGAATCAAAATGAAGTCTGTAAAAATTTTAAAAATAAATAAATAAATAATAGTCATTTGTTTCAAAGTGGAATTTGAATGTGCGATTTTCATGGACGTTTGTTCAATATTTTCAAGGGCTTGAGTATTAATTCATCATATTTTTAAATTGCAGGACCAAGCACTTGAACATTCTTTCAAACAATGACCTGATACTCAGGAGTTCCGTTAAAGTGACTTTTCCTTCAGTTTCTCCTTAGGAATTCCATTAAGCTCTTCTTTATCATAGAAACTTTTCAAAAATGTTCTCTTTTTTCAGTTCACTTTGAAATCCAATGTATATTTATTTTAATTCTACCTCTTCATTTATTTCTGCCTCTTTATATACTCACCCTCCACATTTCCATCTTCAGAATTCATATTCCCACAAGTCTTGCCATATTGAGCTTTTTTACTAGATTGTGAGTTTCCAAAGCTAACTGAACACTGAAGAACATTTACTTTCCCCAAATCAAGTAAAGACCCTGCATTGAGTCAAGCTGCCTTTTGACCTCATAATGAGGAACAGGTTGGGAGCCCAAGCATGTCCACCATTTCCCTAGCTCTGCTGCTTGTATTTTTTAGACTCCTCTGTCACTTTTGCAGCAGCTTTAGGTGAGTCCAGTGTGAACAGTCTCTCAGAGCTACAGTCAACTGCACTGTAAAAAGTGGAGATTGTTAAGTTGTCACTGCAGAAACCTGACTTGCAGGTGCAGTGGCTGAAATCACACATACTGTGGCTTAAGTAGGCAACACTACGGTGACAATTGCAGGGCAGTGGAGGTAAAAGAAGCAGGGACAGCAAAGGCACTGTCGTTAATAAAGTCAAAACAGCATCCCCAGAGATTGAGCCAGGATGCCCCACCATCCTAGGAAAGCTGGTGGCTACAAGCAAGCTCTCTGGATGTTCTTACTTACTTGTGTTTTAAAATAAATAAATAAGAGGGCATGGATTATCCTTTCCAAATTGGTAATTCAGATTGCATTTCTATTTGCCTTTAGGATTCTGTAAGAGAAAAACCCCATGCCAACTCTCTCTTTCTAGGTAAATAGGCTAAATGGAACCATATGGTGGTTCTATTGCTTGTCTTTTGAGGAACCTCCATACTGATATCCACAGAGGTTGTACTAAATGAGAAAATGTGCCTGGCCTCCAATATAATCTTTACAGTAGATACTCAATACACAGAGCAAAGATCTTTCAGCCTCACGTTTTTCTTTTCTCTTTTCTTTTTAATTCATGCATTATAATTATATATAATAGCGAGATACACTATGACATATTCACACATGCATGTGAGACACTTTTGGTCAGTTTCAGTCCCCTCCCCACCCATTCCCTTCCTCTACTTGTCTCATTTCTAAATTCTGGAGATCTTCCCACTTTTTTCTTTGTTTGTTTGTTCGTTTTCCTTTTTTCTCTCTAGCTCCCACTTATGAGAGAAAACAAACTTTCTGAGTTTGGCTTATTTCACTTAACATAAGGCTCTCAAGTTCTATCCGTTTTCCTGCAAATGACATCATTTCTTTCCTCTAGGTGAATAAAATTCCATTGCATATACATACCACATTTTCTTTAGCCATTCACTTGTAAATGGCCACCTAGACTGGTTCCATGGCTTGACTATTGTGAATTGTGCTGCTATAAGCATGGGTATGCATGCATTACTATATTCTACTGACTTTAAGGTTTGTTTGTTTGTTTGTTTGTTTGGTTTGTTTTGTTTTTTGGGTTTTTTTGCTACTGGGGATTGAACTCAGGGGCACTCAACCACTGAGCCACATCCCCAGCCCTATTTTGTATTTGATTTAGAGACAGGGTCTCACTGAGTTGCTTAGGGCCTCGCTCAGTTGCTGAGGCTGGCTTTGAAGTCGAGATCCTCCTGCCTCAGCCTCCCAAGTGCTGGGATTACAGGCGTGCACCACCGTGCCCAACTGACTTTAATTCTTTAGGATAAATACTGAGGGGTGGTCATTGGATCCTGTGGTGGTTCTGATTTATAGTCTCAACAGTGTATATAAGTGCACACTCGCTTTAGCATGAGACCCTCCTCCTCACAGTTCCTGATGGCCACTCCTCCCTGTGTGATCCTGGGGTGGCCCTTCAAGGTGATAAGTAGGACTCCACTGCACAGGGCCTCCCTGTGGGGGTGTTGGAGGGGACAGGGCTGGACTAACATGCAGTCTAGATGCTGTCCTGGGTACATGCTGTGTACACTCTGAACAAATTCAATTTCCTTAAGTCATAGCATTCTCAGCTGGAAATAAGGGAGGTGCAGTTTCTTGTATCCACTCTTCCAAATAGCTAGGAGGGCCTAACTGGGTAATATTTGTGAAGATCTTTGTAAACTGTGACCTTTGGTGAGCTTCCAGGGTGCATCTGTAACTATTATGTAACTTCCTTTCAGGATTTTCCAAGGTCAAAGACCACAGGAGGAAATGGCTCAGAGTTGCCCCTCCTAATGACCTCTGGAGGATTGTGGATTTTGTTTGATCTCTTTTTTAACAATTGTTTATTCATTATAAAATAACATAATCGAAGACCAGAAAACGGGAAGAAAGGGAGGAGGGAAGATGAGATTGGATTGGATATGGGCTTTGGGGACCCGGCTGGCCACTTACTTGAACGCCATGTCACACCAGCCTTTCATGTGGACAGAATGGAACTGTAGAGCACGCAGCATCTCGCTGCAGATGGTCGGCTCCTGGCACTCCATCCCAGTGAGCTGTTCCATGATGAGGAAGGCCACAGGTGGTCTCAATGGGGCCCTGCAGGTAAGTGGTTTTGCCCCCCATTCCTTGCGGGGGACTATGGTGGGAAAGCCTGCAGGGGAGACAACTAGATGGCATACAGCAGGTCCAACACAGCCTGGCTGCAAGGATTGGGGTCCCAGGGGAGACCTTTACACATGCAACCTCTCCTTATCTCCACAGCCCATCTCTCCATCTGGGCTCAATGAATACCCAGACATACCCTGCTCTCGGCCTGGGAAGTCAGATCAGTCCCCAGACAATTTCCCCTTACATGTCCCTGGAGAACAAGCCCCATCTTCACCTCCCCTCCTTTAAAACATCCCTAACCGTCAGGACACACCCAACCCCGGAGTTCTGAGCTGCCTTCTCTTGAAGTGCCTTCTCATGGATCATTAGGTTGTATTTCCCTCAACAGTTCTGATCCCCGTTCTCGGGGATCTCTGTGTTCACTCAGATTAGTGACTCTCTGAAGGAAGTTCTGACAGTCTCCTCAACTAGGGGCTCCAGAGCCCACAGGAAGTTCCAAGCACACAGGGTAGAAGACTCTTCCAGATGAAAATTCCCCAGGGGCAGGGCTGTAAGATCCCCACACAGGACTGCAGGCTCCCAGAGGGCTCCCTTTTTCTCTCCTCATCTTAAGAACCCCAGGAGCTCTCTGAGGGGTTGCTCTCTCACTCTCAGAGCTGGGGAGTGAGGAATGTGGCTTTTCTACCTGGGTTTTCTCTCCTCTCTTTCTTCTCCTGGGTTTTCTCTTCTTTTCCTTTCCTTAGATCAAGGAACCCACCTTTATCTAAGGACTCAGGACAGTCCATGGAAGTCATTGACAGGTGAGCCCCATTTACCCACTCCCACCCCAGATTATCAAGTCCTGAGAAACCCCAGACAATCTCCAAACAAACTCACCATTATGACTCCTGTGAATGAGCTGTGAGATGCTGATAAACAGGTCCAGAATTTTCTCTGAGATTCTTTTGTCTTGGGTTTCATCCCAGGAGATCTGTGGGCCATTCCCTGCAAAGGCTCATTGGTGTTGGTCCTCAGAGAACACCATCATGCTCAAAGGCACCATCCAGACATCCCCACCCCACAGCCCACCGTCTTTCAGCCTCCCAAGGTCCAGGACATCTTCTAGGAAGCAACAAAGGAGAACCATGGACATATCTGGTCTCAGCCTGCTCTTCCCTCCCACATCTGCCCCAAGGAGGATTCTATTCACCCAGCCCTGCTCCAATCCCCTCCATTCCAAGAGCATGGCAGTCTCTCCTGCTCCTTGTCTAAGCAGGGCAACTTTCCTGCTTCCCCTCCATACCTACTAATGCATCCAGTGGGGGCCATTATTTTGAGTTAGGCACCTATGGGGTCATACGAATTCCTTAAAATGTAGAAATACATGGGTCATGTGCCTGCTCTAAAAATACAAGTCACGTTGAGGATTAGTCAGTGCCAACTTGTCCTCATCCCAGAGCCCATGGGAGCAATAACAACCAGCAGTAGCAGCATTGTCCCCAACATCACCTTCCACAGGCCAGATATGTGATGACAAAGCCCCCTCAAGTAGCCCATCAGAATTGTGGCTTAGAACAACTTCATGAGATAAACAAAGCAAAATAACTACTCCTTCTCCACAGATGGGAAACTGAGGCTCAGGGAGGTCAAGTGACTTGTCTAACACAATACAGATTTTAAACAGTGGACTTAGATTTCCACTAGACTCTGAACCCAGAGCTTGAGTTCATGACCAACACCCTCTTCAGCCTCCCCAGAGATGTCAGATGAACTTGGGCCTCAGAGAGGCCTGTTTCTCTGTCAGTAAGACAAAGTCATTGAGGATGTCCACTGTGGTTCTAGGATTCTGTCCTTAGAAATTAGGAGCTAATGCATGACCCTTAGAAACTGCAAAGCTGCACACCCTCTAGCACAGAAGGAGCTTTAGGGGCATTTCTGTTATTCAACTTAAGGATGTCATTTGTCACTCACCAAAAGCACTTCTGATGCAAGGAAAGAAAACTTACCCCAGGCCTGGAGACTCAGAGCAGATAAGATAAGAAGCCAAGGCAGCATCTTCATGTGGCCTCAGGTCACCAACAGAGTGTGGTGGTGGCCCTGGGAGGGCAGTGACCCTGGAGAGACACTGACAGTTAATACAACATGCTCTCTCCTTGGGTAGAGCACTCATCTACCACTGATGCCCCTGTCTGCTTCCTGAGGACCTCCTGAGGGCCAGCACCTGGCTCAGGTTTTTCAGAGTCCCCTTCATACACCAGGTGCTCAATAAATATGCGGACACTAATGGCGGGGGAGAGTCATGGCTGGACATAGACATTAGTGTTCTCACACTTATTTATTGCAAATCAACCCTGCATGGCTATTTTCACATCTAATGCTTCAATTTTATACCTATCCCTTACAAAATCCCTGTAAGATAAACCTGAACCCCATTTTTATATAAGAACACTGAAGTCAGATGGATCAAATGATGAGTAGAGGCAGACTTGTTCTTCATACCATCCACTGTTGGAGAATCAGGGGAGTGTAAAGGCACCCAGTTCAGTTCTCCACTCTGCAAAGATCCTTGGCAGACACTCAGCTAACCTCAGGATATCGTCCCCAAAGGCCTGCCCTTAAGGACCCCCTCCTTTTAACTAGGTCCCCCTTCCTACAGTTTCTGCCATTGCCCAGTAGTCCACTCAACTATGAATCCATGGATGGATTAATCTATTGATAAAATCCGAGCCCTCAGGACCCAATCACTTCCCAAAAGCCCCAGTTGAACATTGCTATGCTGGGGACTAAGCCTTCAACATATGAACCTTTAGGGGACAATGTAGATCCAAATCTTAACATGAGGAAATGAGAATAATGACAGCAGTTACTGGTCACCTTCTGTGGTCCAGGTATTTTCTGAAGATTCCACAAACCATTTCATTAAGTCTCAGTGACCTGTGAGATCCATACCTACCACCAGGAAACTGAGTCTAGAAGCAGTTTAAGTCATTTACTCAAAGTTCCCCAAAGTCTCACATGTTGAAAACTTAGTATCCAGTGCAGCGATGTTCAAAAGTGGGGCTTTAGGGAAGTATTTGAATCATGAGACCTCTAACCTCATGATAGGCATATCTAGTCATGATGCTCTCCCTCACCAAAATCCCATAGCAATGGAATCAACTGACCATGGACTGAGAAATGAGCCAAAATAAATCCTTCCTCCTTTAGGTCATTTTTTCCTCTGGTATTTTGTCACAGTGCTGGAAAGCTAACTAACACACCCAACTACCCAGAACCAATCCCTACTACTCAGGTCTGCCTGACTCCAGAGCCTCTGCCTGATACCATAACCTGCCTGAGTTTCTGATGGTAGAGATTCACCACATGGCCCCAGAAGATAAACTACAGAATCACTATGGTTCCAACATCACCAGCTCCAGGAATTTTTTTCTGCTCTTTCAGGCAGAAGTGAATTGCTTACTCATGTTCAATTGATATTTAATATCAATCTGTCAACCAAAACATCAACAAATGAGAAACTACAGAAAAGGATCTGGCCTCTTGAAAAGGTCCTAGAAGCCACTGCCAGTCCTGATCAATAGGAAATTTGGATGCTGGTCACTTAATGGTGCTGCTTCCCCAACCATGAATGTTAATGTCATAAACCCTGCCCCACACCTGTCACATGGTACAACTGAAGTTTCGAGGCCTGAGCCCAGCCTCCATCTGGCCAGGGACAAAACTAATGGTGTCTCCCACCCACACCTGGAGCTGCAGACACGGAGCTGGCAGGGGAGGTCGGAGCCCTGGTTCACATTGCCACACACCTCTACACTTAAAATAAATAAATATCAGAACAGGAGACAAGTGAGACATAACAGATTCAACAGAAAGGAAAGGAATTGTGCAGAGGAAACCCCCAAGACCCACAGCCCTGGCAAGAAAGATCAAGGAGCTCTAGTACCAAACTCATTTAGAAAAATGGAGAAGAGAAAGTTTTCTTATCTGAAAGAAGAGTTCGAGGGCAGGGATCAGGGGAACTTTCCCTACCATGTTCACATTTTAACCTGATAGAGTCCAGTTTCCTCTTTGGGAGAGTGATTCTGAAGAAGAAACACTCAGACTCAGAAATACCTACAGAACCCTGCTGTCCTGGCCCAGCAGGTCAGCGTCCAGTACACTCGCTCCTCATTGGCTGGCTACTTCTTCAGACTTGGCCTCTGTCCCCTCTTCCAGCTGGTGCCTCCTCCTCCAGTCTTCACTCTCCTCAGCACCAGAGGGCGCTCCTTCCCTGGGAATGGCACACTCAGGCTCTGGCTTCCCAGAGAGAAAAAGAAAGCCTAGGATCCCTAACAAAAAACAGAGGCAGAGGGCAGAGGGCAGAGGGTAGAGGTCTGAGGCCCAAAGCTGTCTGAGTCCACGGCACCCAAAGGAACTCAGGTGAAATCTGACTGGGCTGGGAGCACCTTGGGACCCGCCCTGAGAATAAGCCCAGGAACCTCCTCCCTGGGAAAGGACAAGATTGCCCAACTTTCCCTGACCTCCTTCCTCATCCCCAGCCAACGTAACTCTGTGGGACATGTGGGCTATATCCCTGACATCTGGAAACTTGGTGCCCTTGGAGACACTTCTGCTCCAGGAGCTGAAGGCTGTAGATTGAGACCATTCACCAACACTCCCACCCAGCCCCCTTCACCCAGGGTCCCTGCAGGGTCAGGATGGAAGGAGAGGAATATGTTCTCAGGAGGCAGCTCACAACATGCCGTCATCCATACTTCTAACTCTGTAGAGTCATCATGGCCATTCATCACCCACCCCTTCCTCAAATCAAACTTCCCTGACACAAACGAAACCTTTCCCTCCTCATCCATTCCTGACAGTGGCCCTCAGTCTTCAGTCCTGATGCCCCTAAACTTTCCCTGAATAGACTCACTCATGAGACTTTCTGTAATGCTCTGCGAAAGTCATCTGAGTTGCAGTCCATCAAAGTGGGGATGCTCAGACCAGAGGTCCTAAAAAGTACCTGCCCACCTTAGAGGTCACATGTCCTGCACACTAACTGGCCAGACCATGCACTTCAGGGACAGAAGCTGGAAAAATCTCTCCCAGAACCTGGAGCCTCATACACCTGTTGACCTCTGAAGGAGACATACTTAGTGACCTCCATTCTCCAGAGATACAGCGGACCCTGGACAAGGGCCTCAAGGACAGACACATAGCAAGAGGATCAGAAATTGTAGATGGTGACAATGGTGGATGCCACGTTATACATTTCTTAAACCTCAGCTGCATCCTCATGTCTGAAATTTTTATTTATGACTCCGAATGCTTTATTACCATGATTAGTAGTTAAGCCCTTAAAGTGAGAATCGGATGTAAGCTCACCTGTAGCAAGTTAGGAAGAATCAATGAGATTTCCTCACTCTGAAGTCAAGACTTGGAAGAGAAGAAATCCAAGGGATGAAGAGGGGTGGTGGCAGCACAAATAGAGCAAGGAAAATAAGTAGAGTCTTGAGGTCCCAAAATACAGATTAAAGGACACCAAAGGGGTTCCCTGGTAGAAAACCTGAGGGAAAGCTGCTTCTAGCCCAGATGTATGTGTATGAGAATTATGGAAGGTGTGCCTTCCCCAGGTAAAGATTGTACTTAGTATGTTATTTATTTCTCAAGAAAAACAATTATGAAAAACAGCCACTTTGCATAAATTATGTATATCACACGATTGAATAGCATTTTGAATTTTTTTTCTTTTTGGAACCAGGGATTGAACTCAGGGACACTCGGCCACTGAGCCACATCCCCAGCCCTATTTTGTATTTTATTTAGAGACAGGGTCTCACTGAGTTGCTTAGGGCCTCGTTAAGTTGCTAAGGCTGGCTTTGAACTCTCGATCCTCCTGACTCAGCCTCCCAAGTCGCTTGGATTACAGACGTGCGCCACCACGCCTGGCAGCATTTTGAATTTTTAATACAATAATTAGAAGCTGAAGCCCAAAGAGATGTAACACAGTTATTTATTTGCCTTACTCTCAGAAGAGGAGATGCTCCTGCTTGAAAAAACAAGCTGCCATGAAATGACAGGGACAACGAAGGGGCCTGTGACAGGGCCCAAAGGAGGCCTCTGGGGGCTGAAAGTGGTTCCAGCCCAGCAGCTTCAAGAAAATACATGCTGTCAACCAAATGAACAAGGCTGGGATGGGATCCTTCCCCAGCAAAGCTTGCAGAGGAGACCACAGCCCTGCCCACCTTCACGGCCACCCTGTGAGGACCGAGCAGGCCCACATTTCTGACTCAGGGGAACTGCGCAATAAGTGTGTGTTATTTCAAGCCACTACGTTTATGGTAAGCTGACACACAGCAATAGACAATGAATACAGAATCTAAGATGATCACGTCATCTCCTAGCCATACAAGAACACGTCAACAACTTAGAATAAAATCCTCCCACTTACCATACAAGGTTAATGAATGATTCCTTTAAAAAAAAAAAAACTACACTTTCAATAAAATCACAAGACAAAAATTCCAGTTTCAATTAGGATGAATAAGTTTAGGAGATCTGTTGTATAACATGGTGATTATAGGTAAAAATAATGTACCCCAGTGCTGCAAAAAATAAATAGTAATGATAATAGTAATGTAGCATACACTTGAGAATTGCTAAGAAAATAGATCTTGAATGTTCTCACCATCAAAAAATAAGTGTCTGACTTCACAGAAGAAGAAATACAATCAATCAACAAACATATGAAAAAATGTTCAACATCTCTAGCAATTAGAGAAATGCAAATCAAAGCTACTCTAAGATTTCATCTCACTCCAGTCAGAATGGCAATTATCAAAATACAAGCAACAATAGGTGTTGGTGTGGATGTGGGGAAAAAGGTTCACTCATACATTGCTGGTGGGACTGCAAATTGGTGCAACCACTCTGAAAAGCAGTATGGAGATTCCTCAGAAAACTTGGAATGGAACCACCATTTGACCCAGCTATCCCACTCCTCAGTTTACCTGAAGGACTTTAAAGCAGCACACTACAGTGAGGCAGCCACATCAATGTTTATAGTAGCTCAGTTCACAATAGCTAAGCTATGGAATCAACCTAGATGCCCTTCAGTAGATTAATGAATTTTTAAAAATATGTTATATATACACAATGGAATATTACTCAGCCTTAAAGAAGAATGAAACTATGGCATTTGCAGGTAAGTGGATGGAGCTGGAGAACACCAAAAAAAAGAAAAAAAAAAGGTTGAATATTTTCTCTGATAGGGGATGCTGACCCATAATGTGAGAGGGGGATAGGGAAGAATGAAGGAACTTTGGATTGGGCCGAGGGGAGTGAGGAGAGGAAGGGAAGTGTGGGGGTGGAAAGGATGGTAGAATGAGACAGACATTATCACCCTATATACACATATGTGTATATAACCAGTGTGACTCTGCACCATGTACAGCCAGAGGAACAAGAAGTTGTGCTCCATTTGTGTACAATGTATCAAAATACATTCTACCATCATGTACAACTCATTAGAACAAATTAAAATAAAAAAATTAAAATAAGGTTCTGAGGTAATATATATATGTTAATTAGATTGATTTATCCATTTCACAGTGTATACTTATAGCAAGACATTGTGTTATGCACCACAAATATATCCAATTACAGAAGATGCTCCTCCAACAGGTAAAAATTGTAGTTAGTAGGCGATCTACTTAAAATACCCACGGACTTCTAATTACATGAAAGTATGTAGGGGGAGAATAAATGAGCAAAACTAATACAGAGGCCCCAGCAGTGCATGGTAAGGCGATGGTGAGGCCAGAACTGGGGGAAGATGTGGGAGTGGGAGAAGAGAACCCGGAAACAGACACAGACATTCATCAGCACGTGGTGACCTCCCCATGGGAACTGCTGTGGACGGGTCTGAGAATGAATCAGGCGGAGCACGGAGGTACCGGAGGTGGACAGAAGAGGACTGGAGAGTGCAAGAGAAGAAAGGGAGTATTGCAGCATATTCAGTGAACTGACGCTTAACTTGCATCATGGAAAGCAGCCCGGGAACTGGGAAACAGAAGCTGCCCCACCCTCTTCCACATCCGACCAGGGCACCACCGGGTAACTCCTGCAACAGCAGGGCCAGGAAAATCCAGTGTTCAAATGTGAGTGACGAAATGGCAGAACTGCCACATCCCAAGGAAGGCTCCCTTCAAAAATAAAATGTCAAACACACTTGATTCACAAAAAAAGAAAATCATTGGAAAAAATGGTTATCATACCATGTACATAATATGATCCTACAATATGTATAATCAGGAAAATGAGAAATTACACTCTGTTTATGCATGATCTGTCAAAATGTATAAATGCCTTCTGTTATGTACAACAATTGGGACAAATAAATTTTAAACAAAAGGCAGAGGAAGACAACAAATACAACTCCAACAGAATTTTCTATAAAAAGAACATTACAAAACATGACCCCAAAGAAGAATTGAACTTGACAATGGGAGAATCTGAAAAAGAAGGGACATAATAATTTCAGAAATAAATATTAACTTTTACTTCTGAAATTATTATACCACTTCCCCTATAGGGGGAGAACAAAGGGGAACAGATGCCACAAAAATACACATGGCTGGGGTTCTAAAGAAAAGAAACAAAATATTCCAAAGAAACTGAAATAGGAAAAAAAAAGACAGATAAAAAAGGATTTAAGAGACATTGTACATAATATGAATATATTTATTATCTCTTAAATTGTATGCTTTAAAAGGTTAACGGTGGTAAATTTTGTTACATGTATTTTACCATGATCTCTTAAAATTGTGGGGAAAGGATTAAAGCAAAAATGATAGAATTAGAATGCAGGCCAAAGAGATCCAACATACGTATCATTCACATCCTAAGAGAAGAACAACAAACAAGGTGAGAGTAAACGTTGTAAACAATAATTCAAGAAAAATGTTTTGAAATGCAAGAAAATATGACTTTACATATTGAAAGATCACACCTTACACCTGGGAAAACTGATCTGGAACAGTAAACACTAAGGTGTAAAACCTACGATGTAAAATACATAGGAAAAAAAAAAAAGCTTTTCAGCCAGTATGAAGAGAGTCCAAGTCATTTAAAAGAGAAAAGTCAGGTCAGCCTTGCACTTCTCAACAACAACGTCCTCAGCCAAACTAAACTGGAGGAGTATCTTCAAGTCACACAGCCTAGGAAGGAGAGTATGAGCCAAGGATCTTGTGTCCAGCCAACCTGTCCTTCAAAGGATAAAAACTACAGAAAAATATTTTTGAATGTACAGAAAGTAGGTAAATATTGCTTCTCCAAGAGCCCTGCTTCAGTTTGAATGTGTCCCCAGAATTCATGTATTGGAAACTTAATCTCCCATGTGATGGTGTTGGGAGGTGGGGCCTAGTGGGAGATAGTTAGGTCATGAGGGCTCTGCCCTCATGAATAGATGAATGTCTTTAAGAAGAGGGCCCACAGAAGTTGGTTCACTCTCTTGCACTTATGTCCATCCTCTTTCCACCATGTGAAGACACAGCAAGAAGACTTTCACCAGGTGACCAAGACCTCGGTGTTGGACCTCCCAAACTCTAGAGCTGTGAGCCAAAAAATTTCTATTCAGTCTAAATTACCAAGTCTCAGATATTCTGTTAAAGCAGCACAAAAAAGATTAAGACAAGCCTCTTACTGAGGAATTTACTGGAGAGCTATCTTTATCCAATCAAGAGGTGACTAGAGAAATTTTGGCAGAATAACTTGCAGTAAAGACTGTTTAACTTAACGACTCTGGCTGATTATGTCTGATGGACACAAAAGCAGATTTGTTTGCATTTTCAATAAAAAGTATTGAAGTATTGAAGCAATAAATTCAATAAAAAATAATTCAATAAAAAGTATTGAAGCAACTATAGACAGTCCTATAGAAAAGGATATATTTGGATCTATACATATGCAATATAGCATAATAAACTCTTAATGAATCAAAAATAGATATAAAAGTAAAAACATTGAAGTTCTTGAGAAAGCATAAGTGAATTCTATTTTATCAAAGATCATAAATTGTCTACTTAAAATAAAAAATGCCCAGATATTCCAAGAAATAAAAGTGCATCCTGGGCTGGGGATATAGCTCAGTTGGTAGAGTGCCTGCCTTGCAAGCACAAGGCCCTGAGTTCAATCCCCAGCACCGCGGAGGGAAAAAAAAAAAAAGTGCATCCTAAGCAAAGGCAAATAACAAAATGGGGGGGATTGTTTGCAATTAGTTTCTCAAAGAGCTAATTTTCCTAATGTATATATTTTTATTATATATTTCTCTTCGACCACCAAACAGAAAAAAAAAAGGGCAAATGAAGAAAAAAAAATGGAAAGAGAAATAATCCCTTAAACATATGGAAGACACTCAAGGTTACTTGTTAGAAAAACGCACATTTACACTTCATGTAAATACCATTTCTAATGATCCAAATTGGTTATGCTACTTCTAGGAATCTCACCTCCTGATGAGTGGTAGATCTTTTTAATATTGTGTATATAATCTTTTTGTCATGTATGTGTTTTGCAAATATTTTGTCTAACTCTGTGGCTTGCTTTTATATCCTCTTAACAATGTTCTCTGATTAATAGAAATTCTTGATTTGAATGCAGTGCAATTCATAACATTTTCTTTTAGGGTTAATGTTGTTTCTGTCATTCTTGAAGTTTTTTCCTATCCTATGAAAAATAAAGATAATATATTATCCTCTAATACACCTCTGTTTTCTGATCTACAACTCACCTGGCATTGATATTTGCTTATGGAGTGAAGTGGAAGGTAGGCTTTATTTTTTGCTATTGAAAAATGCAATTAATCCAGCACCATTTGTTATTAAGACAGTACCACAACTATGCACTCCTTGCTCCAGTGGAGGCAAAGTGTGTCCTCTGGTCTTAATAGTGTGGGGCTTGGCCAGGTGCCTTGCTTTGGCCAATGGAATATGGAAGGAGAAAAGACTTGGAATTTACAGGTGTAGTTGGGCCACAGAATAAATGTACACAGGGCTGATCTGTGTCTAGTCTGGAGCAAGGAGTTAAACCCAGACAGAGCCACAGTTTGAAGCCAACAAAGCCTACCAATCAAATCTAAATCAGCTCATTCACACTTGTTCTGCAGACTCATGTGTGAGGAATAGATGCTTATTGTTGTATTCTGCTAAGTTCCGAGGCAGTTGACTAGGCAACATTACTGTGGCCAGTGCTACACTGGGGAACCCATTCATTATTCTAAGAATTGAGCTTTATTCTGTTGGGGATATTTTATTTTGGATTTTTGTGTATGTGTGTGTTTTTGGTTTTGTTTTTTGTTTTCTTGTATCAGCTCTGTCTTGTGATACCCAAATGGTTGATTAAGGGAAGATTTTCTTTCTAAAGGTATCCCAGCTAATAAATGAAGCTGGAATGGTGGGATTATCATATCATTATTTTAATTATCCCTAATGAATTACTGGACATGATTACTAGTGGCTACTAACATTTGAAAGAATAATCAAGCACACATTCAGCCATTATGTCCCTCTTAATTGAAGAAACCAAGTTCACTCTTAAGTAGTCTTACTCCAAAATTTTTTCAATTAAGATTTGATCAAGTCTCTGAATCCACCACATTAAAGGAAATTACAGAGTGAAGAGATGTGTTCAACTATGCCATGGGTACACGACTTGCAAAATCCATGCTGTGGAAGACTAAAGTAAAACAACGCAGTTTCTTCAACAAACAAATTGCAAGGGGAAAAAGAGAGAGATGCCAGGAGCCTACAGATTAAAAGAGTCTTAAAGGATATGTTGGACACAATGTGTGGACCTTATTTGAATGCTTATTCTAACAAACTGTAAAAAGAATGTGAGAGAAATTTGAACACAATCTCAATACTTTATTATATTGAGGAATTATTGTTGATTCTTTTAGGCTTGATACTTGGCTAAGTTCTTAACAGAGTTATCTTTTAGAGATACATGTTGAAATATTTATAGGTAAAATTATATAATGCACAGGAATTTCTTTTGAGGAAATAGTTGGGAAGTATAGTTGAAATCTAAATAGTCATGAATTGTTCATGATTGAAGCCAACTAATTGGTACATATTAATCTCTCTGTGTTTGTACACATTTGAAACTTTCCTTAATAGAAGGGCATTTTATTGTGCTGCCTCATAGAATGAGTTGGAGAGTGTCTCCCTTCTTCTGCTATGGAAAATAGTTGTTTAAAATTGACATTATTTGCCTGGGGATGTAGCTCAGTGTTAGAGACCTTTCCTAGTATGTGTGAGGCCCTGGGTTTGATCCCGAGTACTTCAATCAATCAATCAATTTGACATTATTTCCAACTTGTTTTATAGAATTCACCAGTGAAACTATCTCAGTCTGAAGTTTTTTTATTGTTTTTGTTTCATTGCAGAAGGGTATTAATGATAAATGTCATTTCTTTAATAGTTATAAAACAATTCATGTTTTTATTTCTTCTTGGGTCAAATTTGATGAGGTACACTTTTTCAGGAATTTATTTATTATAGGTTTTCAACTCTATCAAATAATGCTATTCATACTGTTCTCTCACCATCTCTTTAATCATGTTAAGTAATGTCTCCTCTTTGATTCCTGACATTATGTATGTGTTATGGTTTGGATATAAGGTGACCCCCAAAAGCTCCTGTGAATGCAGGACAATTCAAAGGTGACATGCTTAGAATATGAAAGCTTCAAACTAATCGGACCATCCTGTTTTGAATGAACTAACTGGATGGTAAACGTAGGCAGGTGGGGCATGGCTGGAGGAAGTGGGTCATGGCTGGAGGAAGTGGGTCACTAGGGATGTGCCCTGGAAGGGTGCATCTTCCTCTGTCTTTCTCTGCTTGATGACCCCACCGTGAGCTGAGCAGCTTTCGTCCACTGGGCTTTTCGGTTGCAATGTACTGCCTTGCCCTGGGTCCAGAGCAATGGAGTCTGCCATCTGTGTACTGAATCTCTGAAACCATGAGCTGCAAATACACTTTTTCTCCTCAACGTTGTTCTTGTCAGAGATGAAAAGCTAACTAAAACAATATGCTTGTCCTCCACCACCACCCACTTTGAGGGCTCAGAGGCCCAGAGGCCCTCAAAGTATACTGCCCTTAGTGCCTGGCTTGAAAGGAGCTCAAAGTATTCCCACCCCATCAGTTCCAGGTGGCCCTGTCCTTTCTCAGTTAAATCCATTGGGAATGCATCAATTACTCTTTTCTGAGAATAACGTTTGGTTTTCTTTTCTATTTCATTAAATTCATTAATCTTTATTATTTCCTTCCTTTCACTTTCTTTGGATTAACTTTTTTCCAGTCTCTTGTGATGAAATCTTCTTATCTCATTAGTTTTAATTTCCTTTTTTCCAATATTTGCATTTAATGAGATAATTCCTTTAGCTGTGTCCACGAACATTTTTGTGGAATATTTTTATTATCATTCAGTTCAAAATATACTCTGATTTTCATTGCAATTTCTTCTTTGACCCAAGAAATCTGTATTTATCACCTGGTCAACTCCTGCTTCAGAAGTCACTGTGGAAGCATCAGTTTCTCAAAGAGACTGCCCATGCACGCCAGTAGAATCACGTTCCTTAATATATTATCTCATAATTTATCAGGCAATTTACTTCATGCCTGGCTCCCTGATACACTTTAGCCCCCAGAGGGCCATGAACTTTTTATTAATTTTGTTATCTTAAGTGTTATCACCATGTCTAGAATAGCACACTATGAAAATATTTTAAAAGAATGAAGAAATAAATGAATGAACTCTTCATGTGATAAATCATTCCAAAAGCTAAAGGCTGTCTTCAATTAGCCCAGGAGATGGCAGTGCAGACTGAGGACTCTGAGTCCATTTTTTCATCACTAAGATTTCCCAAATTTCCCAGCTGCTCTGATCTTCCTCATATCTTCATATTAAAACCATTATTCATTCCATTTTCCTGCACACAACTACCAGGGTTCACTTTGGGCAAAGTTCATCATTCCAAAACAACTAACATGAGAATCAGTTCACTTTCAAGGAGTTAATGATAGCTTGTGGGACACAGGATCAAACACCAGTAATTGTTACAATGATGAGGTGAAATATGTAAAAGAAATTTTAAGGGGGGGATGAAGAGGCCAGGAATGGACTATTAAGGCCAGAATTGAGGCCCTTAAATGGGCCTCCACCCTGTGGCTTCATGCTTGGCCTCAGCGAGAAGTGAAATGCTGGGAGATGTGGAAATGTTAGAAGAGACTGGGAATACAAAAGGGACTGACAGTGTTCTCAATTTGAGAGCTGATGTAGTTCCCAGCAATGATGAGCTCCAGGACTGGGGACAGCTAGATGAAGTCACAGGAAAGTATTTGGAGTTGAAAAGGTTAAAGGAAACAAAATAATGGGAGTGTTCTCAGTGTGAAGGTGAAAGCAGCCTAGAGGCAGGCTGGATGATCAGGCCTTTGTGTGGACTGAACTAAAGCAGGACTGTGGTCTAATATGCCTTTAGCTATCCTGAGGTCTTCTAATGCAACAGAGGCGTTGGGGAGTGGGTGGACGGAGAATGTGTTAGAAAGCATCAGGAAATTGCCAACAATAATGCCAGATAACATTATGATTACAGAAAGCACCTTGGAAGTGACCGAGGATGAAGGAAGGAGATAAGGAGGCAATGGGTAGGAATATGTCCTTGAAGAAGTTAGATTTAAAGACTGTGACTCTCTGCAGATCTCAGACCCCTCCAGTGAAGGATCAATGTTCGTGAACAGCAGGGCTCTTCTGCTGGTGGATCAACAGGCACACCTGGATTCAGAAGTATCCTGGACCCTAAAGGCACATAATAATGCAGTCTCTGAAAACTCTAGTCAGCTCTAGAATGGCCCAAGCCAAATCTAGAATCCAGCTCTAGTTCCCATGGTCCTGTGAACACTTTCAACCAAGAGTCTCTGATCCTTCAGAGTTAAAGGATAAGACCCTGGGACAATCACCTGGGTATCTGATGTAACAACACCCTACTACATCCTACTGTTTAGGGGAGGGTGAAACCAAATTTCAAAGGCCATTGATTGCTATCTAGACAGAGAAAAGTTCCCAGAGGTATCATCAGGATGTAGAGATGGAAAGAGACACAGACTCACTTTCTCTCCTGAGAGTAGAAGCAAAGTGCTGATTAGATTGTGAGCATATTAAACCTCTGTTTTGCTTTGCTTCCTTTATTGATTGATAACCCTTCTGAAGACACATCAAAGGCTCCTCCGTAGTGATCACAGCATAGCACCAGAAACAAAGTCAAGACATCTGCCTCTATTCATACACCAGTAGAGCTGCCCCACACATGCCTTGACAAATAAGGATCCTACAGAGAAACTTTGCATACTCTGGATTATAAAACTTATTTTTAGAAGACATAGCTTTCTTCCATTCTTTGGATCAATGAGAGTAATTAGGAGAAAATAGCTGTCAAAATAGGTGATTCACTCTGGAACCTTATAATTATTATAATTGTCAATTGAGAGATACATCATTTACAAAGCATTTTCACACATATCACCGTATAGAGTTAGTGTATAGCGCTATAAGGGAAATAAGGTCTCCACTGAGTTCTGTCTGAGTCAGGGGACCATGGAGTATTGTATTCGCTTCTGGTTACAACATTTAAGAAGGAACTTGAAATCTGGAGAGCGTGCCATGGTATAATTCCCAAAAGACTTGAAGTCAGATAGACCTAGATGACACCCCACCTTGGCACCAACACTCAAAAGCCGTGTGACAACAGACGTACTCATCAACCTCTCTTCACCCATTTCTTCAGCTATCAAGTAGAAACGAGGGAACTATTTGACAAGTAGAAACAAGGAGGGAATCAGCATTCAAGGGAATGGTGGGAACAAATCCCTGAAGGTACAGAAGCACATAGTGGGATTGGAGAACAGAAAAGTGCTCATTGATCTGGGTACATGAACAGAGGTAAATTTAGACCAGATTGTGGAAGAACTCTATGGACACACTGAAATATTTCCATTTTATTATATTGGAGAAGAATAGCCATAGAAGGGTTTTATCAAAGCAGTAACAGAATCATAGGGGTACTTTAGAACTTGGGTGTAATATGTGTTGTGTGACTTATTGTATGATTTGTGTGTGTGTGTGTGTGTGTGTGTGTGTTCCTGGGGATTGCATCCAGGCATGTTCTACCTCTAAGCTATGTCCCCAGCCCTTTTTAAAAGTTTTCTTTTGAGACAGAGTCTTGCTAAATTCCCACGCTGGCCTCCAACTTGTGCTCCTCCTACCTCCTGAGTCACTGAGACTGGAGGTAGGTGTCACCACACCCAGCTTACTGTGTGATCTTGACTGAGTTAGTTGGTTTCCCCTCTCTGGCAAGGATTTGAACTGGATGTGTCATTTTCAATCTGAATCCATGTAAATCTTCACTTGAAGAAAATATTATGCTTTTGAAAATCACTGACTAGAAGACATACAAATCTTTATTAATCTCTGACAAACCAAAAGTCTATAAAAACCCAGCCTCAACTCCCCATTCATCTTTTATCGTGGGCATCCTTACCTGCCCTCACGTCCAGGTCAGGCCCCTCCTGTTCACCTCTACCTCATATGGTTGAACTTAAACCTGCTCATACCAAACTACACCAGGAGGAAATGGGGTGACTGCCCAAGAAGGCATGCCCCTGGCCAGAGTCTGGATGAAGATGACAATAACCAGAACAGTACTAGCTAACAAGTACTGAGAGGTCACCATACACAGGTACTGCTTCCAAACACGTCACACATTATAAAGCACCTAGTCTCACAAACCCTGCGAGATATGTATTTCTATTGTCCCTAATACAAATGTTCAGGGATAATACAAGAAGCCAGAAAACAATTTCTTTATAGCAAGGGTGTACAGGTCACTGTTTGTAGCACCTGAAATTTTACCCTGAAGCTGCATTCATCTAGCAAACACTTTATTTTATTTTATTTGAAAAAATACTGTCTTAAAATTGCATGAATATGGGAAAATGTCAGTAATTCAGACCAAGAATCATTTTCCTGGTGGCCTGGAGAAGGCCCTAGACAGATGGAGATGATGAAAGAAGTGGAAAAAGGGTACCTACGTTAATCAGCTTTGTGTTGCTGGGACCAAAGTTTCTGACAAGAACTTAGAGGAGAAAAGATTTACTTTGGGATCATAATTTCCAAGGTTTCAGTGCATGGTTGGTGGGCTCCCTTGCTCTAGGCCTGAGATGGGGCAGAACATCATGGGTGAAGCGGGTGGTGGAGGAGAGCTGCTCAGCTCATGGTAACCAGGTTTCATTGAAAGAGAAAGAGAGAGAGAGGAAGGGGCCAGAGACAACAGATAGTCCCCAAGGGCATGCTCCCAGTGACCACTTCTTCCAAACAACCCCACCTGCCTACAGTCAACCTCATCCCAGTAGTCCACTCAGTTCATTAATACATCAAATGGATTAATCCACTGATGAGGCTAGAGCGCTCATGATCCAATCACTTCCCAAAAGTCCCACTTCTGAATGTTTCTGCCTTAAGGGCCAAGCCTTCAACACATGAGCTTTGGGGAAACATTCAAATCCAAACCACAAGAGAGGCTAAATGTCCTCCCAAACAAGCAAGGAAAGAGTGAGAAGTCCTTGACTCCTGATGCCAAAAGAGTGGAGACCTGGAAATCTGGACAGCTCCTGCTTCATGTCACCAGTTATGAGAACCTGTTTCTTCCTTTTTGTTCACTTCTTATTCACATCCTTCAGCAGAGGACAAGGCAGGACAGAAATGCCTTCCTTGCCCTTCATCTCCTCAGGGGAAGGACTGAGGTTGGCAGGACCCTGGGGAATGAGTGTCAGGAAGGTTCCCCCCGGAGCCTCATCCCACTGTCAGGTGAGATAAGAAGAGACTCAGAATCTCTCTCAGCTGCTCTGCCCCTGGGGAAGCAAGGAGAATAATTCTCACACTCGTTATACAGATGGTCCGAGAGCAAATGGCAGACAGGGAGACTGAGGTCAAGTGAGGTCCTTTGAGCACTTCGAAAAGCACAAAATACTTGCTTTAAAATTATGAGAGCTCTACAATTTATTTCTGTTAGAAGAGCTACAGAAACATAAGAAAACAAGACAAAATATGAAGACCTAAAATATTTAAGATAAACCACATATATTTTCTCTTTATTCATCTCTGCTATTTCCTCATACTCCCCCCCTAACACACACCTTTTTTTTCAGTCAAGAGAGAGAAAATGTTTCATGTGCTTCCAGTAAGTAAGATGAAGAGTCCAGGGAGGGCTGCAGGGCACCAGGGCTCTGGGTCCTCGCTCTGCCCAGCACCCAGTGGGGCCAGCCAGACACAGGCAGCAGCAGGCCCTGTGTCCACACACTACTCTTCCCTGCACCTGGAGGAGCACACAGTCCCTTCCCTCAGGGTGCTTTGGAGAGACAGGGACACAGGACTCTAGAGACAAAGCCCTCATTACAGAAAAGCCAGCAGAGCCGGCTCTGAGCCTCAGACCAAGAGAGATGGGACTGAGAGAATACTGGTAGACTGGAGCACCATCTCAGAGGGCTTCCCAAAGAGGAGATGATGAAGCAAATCGGCCAGGTGTACAGGAACCGGGTTCCACTCTTTCATATATTCATCCATTTCAACACCAAAAGTGTCTATTAAATTCCAGACATTGACAGTATTACCCTAAGTATATGCAAGATTATATGAACTGTGTGAATAAAAATAAATAAATAAAAAATTCCAGACATGGGTAAGGAACTGACACAGGACACAGGGAAAAAATCAATCTCACTTCCTTCCCTTAGAGAGACTCATAGTCTGGGAGAGAGAACAAACCAGCTATGCACAATGACAGCTCTTAAATAATAGCTGATCCAAATCTGTACAAGCCAATGTGTGAGCAGAGAGAGGAGTGGGCACCCAGGCCTGTGTGATGGGTGAGGGCTGGAGCCTGCCAGGCAGACTCAGGGGAAGGCACATCAGGCAAGGGGACAGGTACAAAGGGAAAGAGAAGTCCAATGGGGGTCATCATCTCACCTGGCTAAGCAGGTGGTACCCAGGGCAGAGGAAGGTGAAGAGAGAGGGAGTGGGCCCAGACTCAGAGGGCCGTGAGTGCCCAGTTCACAGGATGCTGGAGGATGGTAGTAGGAGAGGATATTATCCCCCCAACATGGGAAAAGGAGACAAAGTGGGACTGGCAGGGGAGGGGGCACAGATATCGTCCTCCCTCCCAGGGCAGGAGATGAGGACAGAGACCCAGCGGTAGGTTGAGCAGCCTCAGGAGCTGGGGCCTCCCTCAGTGTTTGAAGTGAGGCCAAGTTCTGATGATGTTGTACAAAGCCTGCCCAGGGGACAGAGTATTGGCCACATCACTGTGGCCCACCAGCAGGTAGTTGGGGTCCAGGTACCCCTTGACCACAGCACACTGGATCAAGCGTTGGGCCACTTCCAGCGCAGAGGCATTGGGCTCAGTACCTGCAAAATACAGTCAGTCCATTGGTCACAGGATTCCTGGATGCCCTGCCCAGGACAGGACGCACTCCTAGAACCAACCCCACCACCACGCTAGTATATTCCACTGTTGTCAGCCACTCAGTGGACACACAGAAAACAAGGTCTAGGACCCAGTGCCTCAGTGACAAAGTTTTCCTGAATCAAAAGGGCTGAGCCTGGGGTAAAAAATGCAATTTTTCTGAGAATATGCAAATCCTTTTTCCACTGCAAAAGCTTATCTTACCGGGGAAAGTTTAGCTCCCCCAGGGAACATGTGGCAATATCTGGAGACAGTTTGGTTGTCAAAATTGGGAATGGGAGGATACTATTATCATCCAGTTGACAGAAGCCAAGAATACTACTAAACACCATAAGACCCAGGACCTGGCGGCCCAGGACAGTGCCACAGCAAAAAAATTATCTCATCTGAAATGTCAACAGCACCAAGACTAGGAAACCTTGGTTTAGCCACAGATGTGCCTCCTCCTCCTTCACATGCTCTGACCCCATTTCAGCCCATTTCCAGGCATGGTCCTGGGTCACTCCTGCCCCCATCCAATTCCCATTTCTGTGTCAACCTGAACCCGCCCCAGGGACATAGCCTCCCCTTTCCAGGGATTCGACAAAAAACATCTGACTATTAAAAAAATAAAAAAACTCTAGTCAAGGGCTCTGATCCAAGACCATCTTCAGGGTGCAGTCTCAATGCAGCGTCAAGGTTGATCCACGCCTTCACGCATAAGGTGAAAGGGTGCCCCTTGCTGCCACGGCAACCACGGAATGATGTGCCTGCTAACTAAGATGAGCTAAAAATATAAACAAAGATCGCTTCATGTATTCCTTAGTTATTGGAGGACAGAGATATTTGGCTGTGTGAGATTTAGGATGAGCATTCCATCTGAGGATCACCTCTGGTCACACTTAGCTTAGTTAAATATCAGATTTGAAGCTCCAGCATGTGCAGTCGTTAAGACAATGCCTGAGCCTGATGTCTTTGTCATCCACATCAGACTTTCTCCCTCAAATACCATACAATGACCAGCACTGCCCAAAGCATCCACTCACCTGTAAAGGTGCCCATGAACGAGATGCCCAAGGCAATGTCATTGTAGCCAGGCGTTTGGGAGCCTTGGACATTCCAGCCGACCCCTTCGTAAACAGCACCATCCTGGCCCACAAGGAAGCTAGAAGACAGCGAGGGGGAATGGAGATGAGCATGAGAGAGAGGCATTCTGGATTGTTTCTCACCATTATTCATTAATTCATTCATGTCTTTTCTTATCAGATAGTATCTATTCAATTCCAATCACTGAGTCACAGAAACAAGTAAGACAGAATCCTTACCAGTGATGTACTGATAAATCAGCTGGTGCGGCAGGGAATCTTGACTTACAGCATTTGCAGATTTCTGTGGAAGAAAACTTCCACAATGGCTGATTTTAGGCTACCAGTTACCTAGCTGCTGGCTCACAGAACTCCTGAATCCCTAACAGTCCATTCTCATGAGCTGGCACCTGCCCATCGGGCTCCAGCACATCACTCCTGCCCACGAGGAGCTCACGTCAGTGAAGAAAACAGTGCCTGCCTTTCCCCCACCTCACCAATGAACTACTTTCTCCAAGCTGCCCCACAGCCTCCTCCCCACTGAGGACAACGTACACATCTCCAGGCTTACCTGGCTTGACCTCTTGGTACACTGGACTCTGCAGACCCCTCTCACCTTCTCCAAATTCTCTTCTCATGACCTCCACCACACCACACCACACTCTCTCAGCTTTCTCCTTCTCTGGCTGCTCCCTAGAGAGGGAGATCCCCTCAGATTCCTGTTGCCTTCTCTGGGGTTCCTCAGGATCCTGCTCTGTTAAGCCTCTTCTCATCAACAAATCCTCCCAAGACACATCCACTTCCTTGGCTCCTTTACCATCCATGCAAGTCCACAAGTTCACAACTGGACCCACTTCCTCCCCATCATTCTCCTTTCTGGGATCTCATCTTAGAGAAAGGCATTGCTCCCATTGCCCACTGGTCATGGGCTGAAACATAGTCCTCAACCCATGCACTCACTCAACCCACACTTGTCTGCAGTCTCCCAGCCACTCACCTACCCCTGCTCCCTAGACATTAACCAGTCACCTCTTCCACTTCTCTCCATGACAAAGGCCATCACCCTAGATGTGCCACCAGATCATCTTGCCTGGATCGTGACATAGTCCTCAGACCTTGCTACCTCCAATTTTGCACTTTCCAGATCCATTCCTGAAGCAACAGCCAGGGTGGTCTTTCTTAAAATATGTTGCTTCTCATGTTAAAATCCTACTTTTGGTCCCTTGGCACTAAGTCCAAACTCCTCAGCTCAAGTTACAAGATCTTCAGGACATGGTCCCTGCTTGCCTCCCCAGTCTCACTTCCCACCACACCACTCTTTGACATGTATGTGATCATGGTAAACATCTCTCAGCTCCTCAAAGGGACTGTTATCAGGCTGGAATCCCAGCCTTTCCACAGAAGATCTTTTCTCTACCTGAAATGCTCTTCCTCCTCTAATTTGCTCTCACTCCATCTTTGGGTCCCAGCTCATAAGTGACACCCTCAAGCACTTAATGCACTTTACTGACTTACCTGTTTAATTATTTTTCTCCCTCCCTAAAGTACTAGCTTCTCAAAGGTAAGACTGTATCTTTGTTCCATTCAATGGTGTCCCCAGAGCACAGCCTAGGGCCATCTCCTATGACAAGCAAGTGTTTATCCTGACTCCAGGACCTCTCAAGGTGAGAAAATCAGTCATAAAGTATAATAGAAGAGACAAAATAAAAGGTCAGAAATCAAAAGACAGGTAACTGCCTTGGGGAATCTGAATGGAAAAGATAAAAGACCTCTCCTCAACCTCTATCAGATATTTTCCTGTTTAGGATTTCCAAAATTATAGTTAATTTTCAGATATCCAACTGTCATTAAGGAGAATAATGCTGTAAATAATCAATCCTTCATGGTAGGACCTAGCAAAGCACTTGGGAGTTCCTGATAGATGATACATGTTGGGGAAAAAATGTTTTATCCTCTCTTGAAAGGTGTGTTACTAAAATGGAAACAGAGGAGAGGGTCAGTCAGCCCAGAAGCACACCTGAAGCAATGGAGAATTCATCTAAGACAGGCTTCCTGCACAGGGCTCTGCAGGCTGCATCCTGTGCAAAAGTGCCCGCCTGGAGGCACTAAAATTCAGCTCCACTTTGCTGAGCTGTGACCGTCCTCAGAAGCAGGGGGTCCCTTTATTAAGGTGTACAAATATGCAATGGGCTAGCAGTGTCCTGTCCTGAGACTTGATATTTGATGTGATTGATGTGATTGTTTCTGATAGTGTGCAACCCCAAATGTCTTATCTGCAAGCTCTGAAAACATCCTCGAGAAATCTCTACCTGTTTTGTGGACCATTTGGTTCTTTGTGTATATGCCAGTATTAAGTGACAAGTTTTAAAAACTGGTACTCTTTAATGGAAACCACTTGCCCAAAACGGTCACAGAATTTTGAGCCCCATTTAGGCTTCATTTAATAAGGAGAAAGAGAGAGAAAGAAAGAAAGGAGAGAGGGAGGGAGGAAGGAAGAGGGAGGAAGAAATGGAAGTATATTGGTTTCCTCTCCTGTTAGGTCAGTGTGTTCTTTTTTTGGCGGAGGAGGGTGCTGGGGATTGAACTCAGGGGCACGCAACCACTGAGCCACATCCCCAGCCCTTTTTTGTATTTTATTTAGAGACAGGGTCTCACTGAGTTGCTTAGGGCCTCGCTAAGTTGCTGAGGCTGGCTTTGAGCTCACGATCCTCCTGCCTCAGCCTCCCAAGAGCTGGGATTACAGGTGTGCGCCACTGCGCCCGGCAGTGTGTTCTTTAATGAGATCTTGCCACTAGAGAAATCAAAGGATATTCTCCAACCCTTCCCTCTGCCTTCACACAGGGAAGATTCTCCAAGTAGGATGACTGCAGAGTGTCAGATCGGAGTTGGGTGGCTACAGGAGAGGGAGCAAGGACATCTAACAACCCACTGCAAGTGCAAAGAGCAAGGCTGTGCTCCAGAGTGACCAATCGGACACAGACAAATAAACTTCGCTGACCTGTGTCCACCTGGTCCACCTATTGCTCAGCAGGACCTTCAGCCTATTCCAGCCTATAAAGACCCTGGGCAGCCAGGGCCACGTGCGATTTCCTCCGGCTCTCCACCCTGACTTTCACCCCAGAGGGCTGGGAATTTCACCCTCATAAATCTTGATTCAGCTACTTTTGTCTGCTCGTGTTTGGCCGCCTGCGAGCTTGCATTCCACCCACCTGTGCACTTACACAGAGGATGGTTCTACAACATGAGAGGGAAAAAATTTAAAAAATTTAATTAAAAAAATATACCATGAGAGCTTGTTAGTTTCTGGATGTGGTCACACGGAGGGCAGAGCCCGAGCCACTGAGTAGAGGGAAGCAATTACACACACACACACACACACACACACACAACCCTGAGAGTGTCTTTTCTAGATTCCATTTGCACACATGTGGCTTCCTCTGACGGCTTTTCAACAGTCTTGGCATCGGTCATGTCAACATGCTGCCCTTGAAAGAGGCACATGTTCTGAGAACATGCCTAGGGCCATGACCACCCCTTTAGATAGCTCCTATATAAGACCCTCCCAGGATTGGGTGGGAAATCAATGGGGCCCTACCTAAGGGTCTCCCAGATGGTGAGAACTCAGTAGATATTATTTCCTTTTCCCCTCCTTTCAGAGGTTCAGTTTCTGCCCCCAGACACTGGAAAAGAAGCCCCTGTCCTGGGGTCCACTTACTTATACCCAATGTCGCATGCGTGGTGTCTGTCCATGAAGAGGGACTGGAGGTCCCGGACCAGCAGGCGGCACTCATCAGACACACTGCAGGTCCTCCCGGAAGGGTCATCTTGGGACAGTAGGTCTCCCTGGCCTCCCAAGCAGACCGAGGGACAATGCTGGGGCAAGCTGTGGCAGGACAAAAAATAATAACAGTAATGGAGGATTCATTTAGCCAACCCAGGTCAACCACCTGACTAGCAAAGGCCACCACAATTCTCAGGGTGTTGGAATATCCCACCGTCCTCAGGCCTCCAACCCAACCGACCCTGATGGTGGGACTTAGGAGCAGACTGTGTCCCAGCAGCTGGACGTGAATCTAGACATGATGTTGCTTCTTGTTAAAGCCAAAATAGTGTTTACCTTATCACCTCAATTATGCTAGACTCTCCTCTTAAAATCTATGCAAGTTTCCTTAGCGGTCGTTTTGTTCTACTTTTAGGGGGAGGGGGCCAGTACTGGGATGGTGTGTTTTACCACCTGAGCTACATCCCCACCACTTTTTAGTTTTTATTTTGAGACAGGGTTTCACTAAGTTGCTGAGGCTGGCCTCACACTTGCAATCCTCCTGCCTCAGCCTCTCGAATTGCTGGAGTTACAGGTATGCACCACCATGCCCAGATTCTTGTTCTACTTTTTGCATTCAGAAATGTGTTTGTATATAAGAAGGTGAATATATAAATAGGTGTCTAAACATCCTATCCCTTTCTTTGCCTTTTCCCTCCCTAGCATTTTTCGCTGTATAACATACCAAGTATTTTACTGGTTTATTTGTTGTCTTTCTCTGCCCTGTAGATTGAAACTTCATGAGGTCAGGGATTTCAATGTTTCTGCTTCTTGGTATATCCTGAGGATCTAGTAAGTGCTCAGTAAATGTTTATCAAATGAAGAAACAAGTGCACATATATGACACCAGCCTAATGGCAAGGTTCTCCCATTCTAGGAATCTGAGGGGTAAAGAGATGTCCTGGCAGGTCCCTCTCCAAGTATGCCAGCCCCAAAGTTTCAGAGAGTTGGGTGACCAGGTGCCTAACAAGAGAAATGGGAGGAGAGCCTGGTGGAGAGGTCACACACCCACCCCAGTGGTGTTTGAGTTTGTTGAGGAGCGATCCTGGATGGAACCGAGAAAGGTGGAAGGTCTCACCTTTCTTCAGACTTGCCTTTGGCAGAGGAGCCAGGCAGTTCTCGCCTTTCACAAGAAAAGGCTGGATGTACCCAGATGACAGGCGTCCCTTCTGCACAGCATAGGAGATTAGGTCCTTCATGGCTGACAGGGCAGCAGGGCTGGGGCTGTGGCCTGGAAGAGAGCAATTGTGGGAAATCTCAGTCTGACCTGAGCTTTAGGGGAACTGTATGGAGATGGGACACCCCGCCAGCCCCTGCATAGCTGTTGGAGGACATGAAGCAGGAGCCGGCTCATCCCCCAGGTCTGACAGGCAAAGTCAAGGGTCTGCCAGGACAGAGTTCTCCCTTGCCCAGGATGAAGCCCTTTCCCAATGACCTGCCAGGACTTCATTTGTCCACCCCCTCCATTCGTGAGAGAGCTCAGAGGCAGCAGCCACTGAACAGCACTGGCCTGCTCAGGCCAGGGTAGGGCCTCACAGGCACAAGCCAGGCTCTTCACCCACATTCTCCTATTTAATCCTTATCATAAACCTCTAAGGTAGAAGCTACTGTTAAGCCCATTATTCATGGAGAGGAATTGAGGCTGTAAAAAGTAACACTCTCAAGGGCTGGGATATAGCTCAGTTGGTAGAGTGCCTGCCTTGCAAGCATAAGGCCTTGGGTTCAATCCCCAGCACTGAAAAAAAAAAGTAACACACTCAAAATCCCAAGCCAGCCGGGCGCGGTGGCGCACACCTGTAATCCCAGCATTTGGGAGGCTGAGGCAGGAGGATCGCAAGTTCAAAGCCAGCCTCAGCAATTTAGCAAGGTCCTAAGCAACTCAGTGAGACCCTGTCTCTAAATAAAATACAAAATAGGGCTGGGGATGTGGCTCAGTGGCCGAGTGTCCCTGGGTTCAATCCCCAGTATCCCCCCCCCAAAAAAAAACCCAAGCCAACAAGAAGCAATAAGTAGTCCAAAATCTATAAACAAATACATCCACTCATCAATTAGTAAACAAAAGGCTGAACACAGTGAGTCCTCTGGCATGCCGGAAATCACCCTGGAGTTGGCAGCAGAGGATACAGACGCATGTTCTGATTTCTCTATTTATGACTGTGTCTTTTTGAGTTATTTACTTCTCTGAAACTCAGGCTGTACTCTGTGGTGATAGAAATTGTGAAATCCACCTGGACAATCTCAAAGAGTATTGGGGAGGAAAATCAACAACTAGGCATTCAAGATCTTTATGACCAGTAAGGGGTGCACAAATTCAGTGAAATGGTCCTGGACAAAATATGTTCCAAGGCATTTGGAGCAATAGACTAGAAGAAAGTGGAGTCAGAGAATAGGGAAAATCTGGGAGTGAAAGATGGAAGGAGGAGGTGTCAGGCAGGAATCTGGGGGGTACAGTCTGCAGCTACAGAAAGTTGACATTAGAGGAAGATGAGATAGTCATTCACACAGAGGTGACAGATGAATCCCAGACATTTCCAGGAGGAGAGCAGGGGAACATGCTTGCAGAGAGAAGACCAGTGAGCAGCTCTACTTACGAGATGCCTAGAAGAAGAGGAGCTATGTGGAGACAGAGAAAGAAGTCAGAGCGGTTGGAGAAGGATCCTCATCAAGCCATGTCATGGAGGTCAAGGGAGAAGAGAATTTCGAGACTGGATCTTCAGAGAAGTTGAAGAAGGCTGCAGAATATTGCAACCAGCAGTGTTGAGAGTTAAGGAATCTGGAGAAGGTTCAGCTGGGGTGGCCATTACCTTCCTTGGTGCCAAAGAAGGCGATGCCCAGGGAAATGTTGTTGTAGCCCTGGGTGTGCGAGCCTTGGATGTTCCAACCAACACCTTCATACACCCTGCCATCGTCCCCAATCAGGAAGCTGTGCAGCAAGGAAACACAGGTTTAGTGGCTGACATTGTAGCCCACCCCTGAGAAAGGAAACTGCTTACCCAGGCTCTAAATGGAGAAGGGCTTGAGCCATGTTCACTAAAAGGATTCTCATGGATTCTTCCCAAACATGGAAAGACCAAGTCATTTATCCTAGTCCTTAACATTCTAAAGGACCTGCTCCAGCACTCCCTACCTCCCCCATCCCTTGCTCAGGGACTGGAGTTGTATATAAACAACTTCCTTCCTTCATCCCAGAGGAAGGAGAGGTTCTGGGATCTTCACAGTAATTAACACTGACCCAATCCCACAGTGCTAGAGTCCTCAGACTCCACACTTCTTAAACATGGCTCTTCTCCCTCCTCCGAAATGCACAGTGCCCAGGTAATTGTCATACCAGATATTTATCTGATTTTTCCCTGCAGGGTAACTGTCTTACATATACCTGGCACCTGAGATAAGAGCATGGAATCAGAAGCCAGAGAAAGGAAAGTGATCCCAGAAGCCAAAGTGAGGGAGTAAGGAGAGTGAGGCAGGAGGGATAAATCAAACAAAGTGTGCACAACTGGGCTGGCTTCGCAGTGACCACCCCTTGCCACCACCCATACCACCCAGCTCCTTCTGAGGAACTGTGTATGCATATTTTAGAACTGTTCTTCAGAAGGGCTGGGGGCCAAGAGAAATTTCCATCATCTCTTGTCTCCCTTCATCATTGAGGACTTTGGGAAAGCCTGAAGTATGGTGGACACTGAGGCAGAAGCCATCACCATACTGTACATAGCTGGCCAAAGTCAGAAGTGAGTCTCCTAGATGGATCTTAGAGCAACAGATGGAACAATTGTCCAATCAAGGTGTGTGTCGTGGGGTGGAGCATGCCATGGTCAAAGAGATGATTTTGAACCAATTCAGTCTCAGACCCTACAGCTGTGGGACTTTGAGAAAAATCAAACAGCCTCTCTACCTTCCTACCTGGAGAGGTGGAGACACCTGTTCTGCCAAACTCAGAGCTGTTGGGGAGCAAAGGCACTCAGGGACAAGGAAGTCATCTGTAACCTGGGATGAGCTGGGTGAACCAGAGTTGGAGTGGGTAGGAAGATTAGTTTTCATTTGACCATCCTTATTTTCTTTTGGGAGTTCTCAGAAAGACAGGGGCCTCTTGGAAAATTCCAAAGGATCTAGGATTTCATGAGGGTTTTAAGCATCTATTCATTATAAGACCTACATAACTACAACCCAGAAAATGAGGGAAATGAATGAGAAGGTGCATGGTTTGGACATAAGGTTTCCCCCAAATGCTCCTGTTAGTGCAGGAATATTCAGCGATAGAGTGATTGAATTGTGCATGCTATAACCTAATCAGTCCATCCTAGTTTCAACAGACTGGGTGGTAAATGTAGGCAGGTGGGGGCAGCTGGAGGAGTAGGTCACTGGGGGAGTGCCCTGGAAGGGTTCATCTCCCCTATGGCTCTCTCCCCCTCTCTATCTTCTGGCCCTGCCATGAACTGAGCAGCTTTCCTCAGCTGGGCCCTTCCCCCATAATGTGCTACCTCACCTTGGACCTAGAGCCAACGGAGTCCACCACCTAAGGACTAAGACCCTCAAACCATAGTGCTGAAAAAAACCCCTCCTCTAAGTTGTTCTTGTCAGGTATTTTGGTCACAGGAACAAAGAGCTGACTGAAACAGAAGGAATGGGAGAAGAATCCTGGGAGAGCAGTTTTGGCCATGTGCCTTGTGACCCAAGCTCCAGCTCTTACTTGTAGGCCACATCACACCAACTGTTGTTGTGGACATGATGGGCCTGCAGTTCCTGCAGCCTCTGACTGCAAAGGGCCTGGGCATGGCACTCTAGCCCAGGGACATGATGTGTGACAAGGACATTCACTGGCATGGTCAGTTGAGCGCTGCAGCCAACAGCTTCTGCCCCCCATTCCTTGCGAGACACCATGGTGAAGACATCTGTGGAGGGAACCATGGGATGTCACTCAATTAGCTACCTGGGCTGTTCATGCATGTCTGGGCTGCATCTGCCCCATGGTGGTAGAAGAGTGTTAGGGGAAACTCTCAGCAGGCAGGAACACCCTCCCCTGCTCGTCCCCATTTCTGCATCTCACCCCTGAGGCAGAGTCTGATCCAGCCAGGGAGCCTCAATGCTTACTGCCCCGCCCCAGCACATCCCCAATCACAATAAGACACTGTGTTCCAACTCCTTCCCTGCTCTGCCCAGGCCCCTACTTCAGGGAGCATCTCTATTTCTATCTCATCCTTTTTTCCTGAAGAAAGTCCTGAGCAGGACTGCACCGCAGGGCTGAACCCTGAGAGGGCTGCACCTCCTCCTTGGCCTGGAGGCTCCCTCCAGGCAGGGACTGAGTTTCCCCATGCCAATCTTCTCCCTGAGGTCAGGGTTTCTATCCCCTCCTGACACCAACTCTATGTCCCAAGGACTTAGGGAAATCCGTGAAGTGGTTGGCCAGGGTTACTCTCTACTTGACCCCATTCTCCCCTGTCCCAGTGTCATGTGGCTGTGCAGAGCTGAGAAACATTTCCAGTCACATGAGAAACCCCAGTCAATCCCCCAAGATTCCTCACCATCGAAATCTAGTTTGCCTTTTCCATTGAGCTGGGAGATGTTGCCAAACAAGTACTGCAGACCCTCTGACACCTGTTTCGTTTGTGTTTTGTCCCAGGAGCAAACAGCTGCAAAAGAATATTCCATTGTGCATCAAACATCAAAGAATTCCTAGGCCAGGTACCCTAGTGGCACTATCCCAGGGGCACAGGCTCTGACCAGAAAGAGCCACCCCCTCTTCACTGCCCCTGGACCTCCCCAAATACCCAAGCCACCTCCAAGAAATCCCTCTGACCTAACCAGAGGACCACCTCCAATAGCAGGAGGAGCAAGGCTTTCTGTAACCTCAACTCCAGGTGAGCCCCCAGGGTGTTACTTCACAGTTTCGGCAGGGAGAAATATCAGCCTGTTCTCATGAGGGGCATCTAACACACAATTCACAGAAGCAACTTGGAAATGCATTTGGGCACCTCCAAACCACAAAATCCTCTTCTGTGTGAATTTTAGTTAATGGAATATTGAGAAAGCATGTGTGGGGAAGCAATTAGGATTATCTGCATGAAGCAGGCCCGTGCCTGGTTGATTCGGAGAGCCTCTGCTAACCCATGCTCCATGGTCCACGAAGGACAGCAGTGAGGTCTGGGCACAGGGCATTGACTTACATCCAGTGAATTATTTTCTTACCTCCAAGGAACTTTCTTTCTTCTTTCCCCCTCACCCCAACCCCAGTTTTAGAATCTTGGTATAGTTAATTGGTTTTTTTCTTTTTTCACTTTTTAAAAATTTGTTCTTTCCAAGGAACTTATTTTTTTTTTTTTTTGACAAGCAAAAACCTAAATCAAGTCAGACTTGGAATGATGTACTAGTAATACATTGTTCCAGTGTATTTGCTTTTACTCTCCAAGTTCTAAGTCCTTTGAGTGCATTATCGCATTTGATTCTCACAATAAGTTTAAGAGGTTGGTAACCTTATGTCAATGTTCAGGTTGGAAAATTAAGAGTTAAGTGAATAACTTATTGGAAGCAGGGCAAGGAGGCGAACCCAGATCTAGAGAGTCCAAGTTCCATTCTTTAAGTATAAAGCTATTCTTTCAACCCAGGGAAGAGGAAGCATTTTAGGAATTTCTATTACAATATTTGGTCCAGAGAAAGAAAACTTACCGCAGTATTGGAGACCCAAAATAGAGAAGATGTGGAGCCAGGGCAGCATCCTTGCATGTGCCAGGACACTAATAGGGACACTGTGTTTAGCAGCCTTAGGAAAGCAGTGGCCCTGGGAGAGACACAGACAGTTAACATGATTATTATGCTGACTCTGCAAATGGAGCACCCCCAGTTCATGTGGTACCCCTGTCTGTCTCCGTGCCACACTGTAGGCTTCCTGAGGCTCATGCTGTCCAGGGTGCCCCTGCCCACAGCCAGCATCTTGGTCCTTTTACACTGGCGACTCAGTTTCACCGAATGCCTACTGTGTGTGGGCCTGTGTAGGCACATGCACATGCAATCTTCTATAAAGCTCACCATTTCTGTAAGGTAGGATTGTTAACCCCCATTTCTACAAACAAGGGAAGTAAGATCCAAGAACGATCCAACAAAGAAATCCAAACTCTTCTAGATGAGTCCACTGCTGAGAATTACTTTCCAGTTGGAGACAGAACCAAGTGAGGGAGATACAGGAATTTGGGGAAGGGAGCATCCCAGTTCTAAGGGCAGAGGAAATCTGATCTTACTCTCCATTTCATGGGGTTTAGTCCCTTCTCCTAGAGAGAGACTCTGAAGAAGAAACACTCAGACTCAGAAATACCTGTAGACTGGTGCTATCCTGGCCCAGCAGGTCAGGGTGCAGTCTGCTCACTCCTCATTGGCTGGCAGCTCCTTCTCCTTCAGACTTGGTCTCTGACTCTGCCCTCTCTTCCAGCTGGTGCCTCCTCCTCCAGCCTTCGCTCTCCCCAGCACTAGAGGGCACTCCTTCCCTAGAAATGGCCCACTCAGGCTCTGGCTTCCCAGAGAGAAGAGGAAAGCCTGGATCCCTAACAAAAGTCAGGACAGAGGTCTAAGACTCAGAGCTGACTCCTTCCACAATAGCACTGATAGGAACTGAGGTGAAACCAGACTGGACTGAGAGCAACTGAGGACCCACCCTGTGAATAAACTCAGGCATCTCCTCCCTGGGAAAAATCAAGATTTCCCAACCCTGAGCTCTTGCCTCATCCCCAGTCCTTAATAAGCCCAGTCAACCTGTGGGACCTAGGGGCTGTGTCCCTGACATCTAGAAACTTCCTATCCATGGAAACAGATCTGCTCCAGAAGTCTGAATGCTGTAGATTGAAGTCATATCTCCAAAACACCACTCTGTCCCCTTCCCCTGGGTTCCCCAGCTTGGAGAGAGACAATTAAAAAGCTATATTCCCAGGAGATGGCTCACTGTGCCTAATTCTGACCCTGTAACCTACACAAGCATCCCACTCTCCTGCCACACCACATCCCTCACACTCCTGGCTCAGAACTATATTTCTAGACATTAGGTTCATACTCTGCAACTCTGCTCTCCCTGAGAGAGGGAGTTCCATGTGACACCTTCCAAGAATGCAGCAAGGTGCACATCTCCATGGAGACCTCTCAGCTCCTTCCTAGTGGGTGGGGCAGCCTCTAGAGACACTGAGGAAATGCCCGTATCCAGAAAGGTTGCCCTTAGAGAGTCACAGTCTCATTCTCAGGTCAAATGTCTCAAGAATAGCTCCCTAAAAAGGGTTCCTTGAATGCACACCGGGTTTCTTCCCAGTCATGCGCCCAGGTCCAGGTCAAAGCCATGAGAATAACAGGGGCTGCTGAGCTCTGCCTGGGTGAAGGTGCAGGTGTGCAGAGCCAGAGACCAAGATGAGGGAGATCAAGAACTAGAGCCCAAGATCAGAACTGAAGGAACCTAGAGGTTTTCTGACCCGTGGGGATGTGTTGGTTTTCCATCCCCAGCTCTCTGCCCATCTTAACAGCAGCACAGCCCTTGGAGTGAGTGATAAAGCCTGCAGTCTTGCATCCAGGGACATCAACAGAGGGAGCTGCAGGCACTCCTTTTCCTTCCTCAGAGGGGGCTGGGGATGGGAAACCCAAGGAAAACCTGGGTGGTAGCTGCCCAAGAGCACCTGCAAATCCTCCGCCACGTCCAGACACCAACACATTCCTGTGACCAACATCTGTCCTGGACAAGGGCATCAAGAAGGAGGAAGAGAACAGTGTGGATCATCCATCTCTGGTTCTGGAAACTTAGGACCAAAATCCTAAGAGGACCTCCTGAGTCCTGAATGACCCAGTCCTTATTAACCACCCACCAGCCCCATCGCAGCTCACTCTGCAAGAGCAGAGCCCTTCCTGTGTATTCCCACCTCACTCCTGGGGGGGAGGGCCTCCACTTCAGCCTGGTTTCTTCCAAGATGTCTCCGTGACTAGTTTGGAGTGGTGGAGTCTCAGGGTCCCCTTCTGTCCTAAATTGTGATGATGATCTCCATGAGGGCAGCCCCTGAGTCTGTCTCTTCACCAGTGCCTAAAATAGCAGGGCATGGTTTTTAAAGGTCTGAAAAGAAGGAAAGGAAAAGGAAAGCTCCCTGGAGGGCTTCAGGTAATGCATGCATCAGACAGTGGTTCTCAAACAGGAGCCAGGGAAACCGTAGGGCCTTGAGGCCCTTCAAAGATCCCCTCTGGAGATCTAAGGGGTCAAAACTTTCCAGAAAAATGTGCATGAGCCACCTGTAACAGGAAGCCACAATCCAAAATCCCTCAGCTCCTCATCTTCTGTTCTACACTGATGTTGGTAACATCAGAAACAATACTGCGGTATGTAGGACTGCCAGCACTTAGCACAAACCAAGACAGTGCACCGAATTCTGCTGGTAGCCATTGCATCTTCTAATGCATTCCTTCAAGAAGAGGTTCAAGCCCGGTGTGGTGGCACATGCCTGTAATCCCAGTGGCTGAGGTGGAGGACCTCAAGTTCAAGACCAGCCTCAGCAATTTAGCAAGGCCCTAAGCAATTTAGTGAGACCCTGTCTCAAAATTTTAAAAGGGTTGGGGATGTGGCTCAGTGGTAAAGCACCTCCGGGTTTAATCCCTAGTACCAAAAAGAATTTTTTTTTCACCTAAGATTTGTTTTGTTTCATTTTGTTTTGTTGTTGGTTCACTTTGGGGATTTTTTTCAGTACTGGCGATTGAACCCAGAGGTGTTCAACTACTGAACTTCATTCCCAGCCCCCTTTATTTTTTATTTTTGTATAGGATCTCTCTAAGCTCCCCAGGTTGGTCTCCAAATTCTGATCCTCCTGCCTCAGCCTCCCAAGTACCTGGGATTATAATCATCACCACCACACCAAGCCTTACCTAAGAACATTTTTAATGAAGCAGAGAAACTTATTCATTTTATTAAATCTCAATCCTGGTTCTCTCATGGAAAAGTATTTGTGTGACTGAGTTGTGAATCAAACCAGCCACGTTTTCATGGAACACCATTTTTACCTGAAAGAACAGATAGCAAACTACATATTTATACTTGGGCACAGGGTAGACATCCTCTTGAAAATGTACACAGCGTGCCTTCCATTTCAAGGAAAACAACTACTGGAATTGTTACCTTAGTAAAATTAGGATGTTCAAGCAAAAAATTCGTTTTTGGAAAAAGTGATGTCTGCCACCATGATTTGGCAGCTTCCCAATACTGAAAGACTCAACTGACCGTGATGATGTTGCCAAATGTAATTTACATACAGATATACACAGACATTTATTTACATATAAATATATGTCAAGGAATGACATGTGTCAACATTTAGAAGTGCATACTTCAGTGAACCAATATTTTCTAAATCACTAATATATAGTGTTAAAAACTCATAAATATAATAAATAAAATATACATGAATAAAGTATACATTCAAATTCTAAGATAGACCAATTGATTCTAATGAAACCAAATACAAAGAATTCATTCATATGGCTTCAGAATCTACATTACAAATAACTTTTAACAAATTACCAATTGTTGAGTTTGGATGTATATGAAAGAATAATTATTTTTAAAGGCCACTAATATATTCATACCCATTCCAAGTACCTGTCTGTGAGGGGCTGGATTTTTCTTCTCATCTTCAACCAAAACAATATGTTGCAAATGTTGAATGCAGAAGCAGATATGGAAACACAGCTATCATCTTTTCATCCAAACAGTGAAGTAATAGGAGAAAATGTTTTAAAAAGTGATACTCTTCTCACTAACTTTGTAAAAAAAAATGTATATTTATATATACGTATATGTATATATAAATGTATTCAATTTTTTTTAATTTTTGAAACATGTTAATATGTAATGATTTAGTAATGCTAATTTAAATGAACATCTCAAACTTTTTCAAATTCCAATACCGCAAATATTGATTAGACATGACCCACAAGAGCTCTCTGGGGTAATCAGTAATTTTTTTTTTTTTTTTTTTTTTTTTTT
>JAJEJO010053703.1:98376-149446 GCA_020662805.1 Glaucomys volans
TCAGTTGCTGAGTCTGGCTTCCAACTCGCGATCCTCCTGCCTCAGCCTCCCAAGTGCTGGGATTACAGGCGCGAGCCACCACGGCCCGGCTAATCAGTAATTTTTACCAGAGCAAAGGTATAGGGAGAACACAAATTCCCAGACCAAATGCCACAACCGCTGGTGCAGGTTGGCCACCAGGTGGCAGCACGTGCTCCTTGAATCTTGGCACAGCCTTTCACACACCCCCACTCTCAGGTGTCTTCCCCACCTCCCCATTTCCCCATCACTCCTCTCCACGTCCTTCTCTTCCTCTGCCTTCTCCTGTGTTGCACAACTTCTTAATTACCGGAAATTATCTAAACATAGGTTCTATGAAAGCCAAGTCAGTCATTCATTTTATCCTGCAAATGCTTATCAGATGTCTCTCACATGCAAAGTTTATCATTCAAGAATGAGTAAGTGAAGAAGCTGGCTTTCAAGGATTTAATCATCTAGTGAGGAAAACAGGACCAAAGGCCAGTAATTATAATGCCAACATGGTGATGTTTGCGAAAGCCCTTATTTTCTACAAAGAGGATTTCTGAGAGGCAGAAGAAGCCAATGGAGAGATACTGTACCCTTCAGAAGTCCTGGAGAGATCTGAAACTTCAGTGTGGGATAAAGGAAGGACAACAGCCAGAAAATGGGGGAGGAGGAAGGGCTGGAAAAACACCATTCAGGGAAAGAAAAGGGAAGATCAGCTTTCTTGGTTTGGAAGGCAAAGTTTCACCGAAATTAAGAAGATTCTGAGCACAGATGGCTGAGGTGGAGTTAGGGGAGGTGTTCAGACCTGGGGAAACTTCAGGGTAAGGATCTACAAAGTCAGGTTACAGAAAGGCCTCACTGTGGACGCTAGAGCAGCCCAGCATGGACCAGGGAATGGGTCTGCCGTCAGCAGAGACCTCAGAATGGCCCATCAATGGAGGCTTGGTGAGATGGGAGCCCAAAGATGGCAGGAAAACAGTCTGAAGTTACCTGTGGATAACTTTTCTGAACCATCCTAAGACCCAAACTGAGCAGTAGGGAATGGAAAGATCAGAAAGTCCAGATCCAGAGAGTTCCCAGCAAGGGAGAAGGGAGGGAATGGAGGAAGAGCCAGCAGGTTGGGCTTAGCCTGGGAGGGGGTGGGCCCCAGGTGACAGCTTTGAGGAGGGGACCTGCCTTCCTCTGCTGGGGGAGCAGCACATGCGCCAGGAATCACACAGGGCCCTGGAGCATCAAGGCTGGGTATTCATAGAGCCCACCAAGATGCCATCAAATCCTGGTGCCAGCACAAGAAATGACTTGAGCTGACCCAAAGTCCCCATTTAATGGATACAAAAATGGAGACCATAATGAGCAAAAGACTTCTGATGGCCCCCCAGTGAGTCTGGCAAAGCTAGGACTAGAACTCAACTCTCAGCACCCAGGCCACTGTACACTTTCCACCAGGGTCCCACATGCTGAAGGATGCAGAGCATAGGGTGGGGGCAGTCCCACATGTACCCAGTGTGATACCCAGTACAACCCAGACAGGCCAAGTGGCCTGAAGGGCCACAGCAGGAGAGTGAGGAGAAGCAGAAAGACTCTGGCCCACTACTGGTCCTGAGCATGGGAAAGGCCTGGTGACCTGATTGCAACTATAGGATTCTCTGTCTGTTAGTTGTTTGCATTTTAAATCCAGAAACCACAGCCTTTTTCTCCCAAAAACAACATACAGAGGCACTGTCCTGAGCCAGAAAAATTGGCCCAATTCATGTCCTAGCAGGAGCCTCTTAGTTTCCCTAGAAAATCAGTACCCTGAGAAGATCCACCTCCCACTATCCCTCAATCCAACCTGGACCTTGGCTGACAGTGAGGATGAGAATGGAGCTTGGAGTGCCAACTGATCAAGCCAGGAATAGGCAGCTCAAGTGACCACCTGGATGGCTGAGCCCTGACTTCACCTGGGTCTGAACTAACCTGGGATCTGGGGCCCACCTTGGGGCTCCTGCCATGAGGACCTACTGTCAACATGGGATTCCTGAAGTGCAAATTCCATGTCTGCTTTGAAATGTGGTAGGCTCATCTCTCCCTCCCCTCCCCACTTAGCCTTCATTCTGAACCAACATTGTATAATAACAATCAGAAGCTCTGCAAGAGACCAGTGTTCATTCCACATTCACTCACTTCACTAATTCCCACATGCCTGCATTTATTCATTCAGCAACTGTTCTTCCAGCGCCCAGAAACAGGCCCTTGCTGGGTGCCAGGATCCCAGAGGTAAGCAGAGCAATATCCCTGCCTAGAGGAGCCACAGCTGAGTGAAGGAGACATTCCTGAGAGTCAAGAACTCCACAGCAAGCAGGTCACCCACTGTCCGCCTACAGACACACACACCCTGCTTCATTGTTAATGCTTTTGCTTTTCTTTGAAATTAGTTGACAAATTTTATAAATGGAAGTTTGCAATTTTTAAAAAAATGCAGCTTCCCCAGGCCTTTGGGAGACCCAGCAACACCTGGTCCATATGGCAGCCCTCCCCCCGAGGCTGAATACTGCCTGTCACTTCAAGTTAAGAATGCTCCCACCATGATAGTTGACCCAGAGTTCCCATGTCAATCGCCAAAGTCACCCTACTGGTGCTGTTGATGTTCTCACACCAGGCCAGCTTCACCAAGAGCCCTGTTCTGCAGGAGTGTGACTCTTCAGTGCAGGTGAAATTGATCCAACAGAGCCAGCAGAGGGAGCTATGGGAGCACAAGGGAAGGCACCCCTGGCAGCTGCCTAGATGCCTAAAACTAGGTCTAGATCCTTTACCTGCCTCAGGAGGTGGACTCACAGGGTCCAAGTTGGCTTTTGCTGTGCTTCCTCCATTCAGGCAGCCTCATTTGGGGAATGCACCTGAACTCCCATTTAAGTATTTCTTGGCTGGCTGGGCACAGTGGCACACACCTGTAATCCCAGCTACTCTAGAGACAGAGGCAGGAGGATCACAAATTTGAGACAACTTAGTGAGAACCTGTCTCAAAAACACAAGAAAAGAAAGTGTTGAAGGTGGTGTGACTCAGTGGTAGAGCACCCCTAGGTACCCCAGTACCACAAAAATAATAATAATAATTTCATAGCCATGTCCACACCATTCATTCATTCAAGTGTGCATTTATTCATTCAACATGCATTTATTAAATAATTGCTGTGTGCTTAACACAGTGCCTGGCTCTATCTCTACCTACCAAGAGTTTAAAATGTGATTAGGAAGACAAAATACAAAATCATGTCTCCCCTGTGTTTTGTGACTCACTCACCAAGATCCCCCAGCATCTCATGTTGGTAGCAATACTTGTTGCACAAATGAATAAAAAGGTAACTGATAATAATGCTTCTTATTTCCTGAACTCTTCCCAATTCTACATATATTGTCACAATCCTCGAGATGGGCGCTGTTATTATCCTATTTACTGATTAAGGAAAGTGAAACACAGAGAAGTTCAGGAAATGACCTAAGGTCACACAATGAGTCTGAACTCTTAACTCCATGTGCCATCTCAGCAGTGCAAGGCAGGACATGCTCAGGACCAAGGTTCAGCACGCACTGGGGCTGCCCAGGGCTTTCAGAGGGTGATGGGCAGGAGGCCTAGGCAATGAGGGAAGACTTCGTGGAGATTGCAGAAAAGGACTGGGTGAGGTGGAAAAGGAGAAATATCTTCTTCCCTGAAGGAGGGAGAGACACTGGGGTGAGCAAGAAGGCAGGGAAATATCTGAAGTAGGTCCTCCAGGCACACTTCTGGGCAAGGGTCAGGATGCCAATAAGGAAACGCGATGATCCAGCAAAAGCAAGGGTGTCCCTGATGCAGAGCCCTGATTGTGTGCATGGGAGGAGATGAACATGAAAAAGAACCTCTCTTTCAGGATCTACAAGTGTTCCTTAGACAGAAGCAAAGTATGCAAATATCTTGACTCCAGGAAAGCAGGAGTCAGGAGACAGAAATGGTATAGAGGAAACTGTCCTGGCCAAGGGGATTGTTTCCTGGTGGGAAGAATAGCACAAGTTCCAGGATGAGGCTGAGCCATGAGGCGTGGGTAGGATTTCACCAAGTAAAGCTGTGGCAAGGTGGGAGGTGGGCCCTGTGTGCCCACAGTGGAGGGGGAGTGAAGGGAAACTGACCAGAGAGACAGAGCCCATGCCCCCACAGGGCTGTGTGTGCAGGGCTAAGCCACATCAGTTTTCTCTGTGGGCAGTGGGGAGCCACTGAAGGTTGTAGCAGGAGAGGGATCTCCCCCACCAGAAAGCTACATAAAAATAGACATCTTCTAGAGCGTAAGTTCCTGGAGGACATGGACCCCAATGAGGAGCAGGATTTAGAAGAGGTAGATGCTGAAAGATGCTAGTAACTCATTGGCCTGGAAGACCTCTCACTCCGACTGCAAGAAGGAGGTATACTCGCAATTGCCCTTAACTAGGGACCAGGATATCTGAGTCCAAATCCTGCTAGATCACCAACCAGCTCTGTGACCTTGCTGGGATCCCTCTCTTGGGCATCAGATTCTTCATCTGCAATGCAAGAGAGTCACTCACCTCTAAGAATCTTTCTAACCCTAACTCACACCCTCCAAATTTAAGAACTCATGCCAAACCCTCACCCTCACAGAGCCAGGCAAGCACAGGGGACTAAAGAGAGGGGAGGCAGAGGGAGTCAGGCACCCACAGGTCTTCAGATGACCTCTAGCTATCACAGGGTGGAGATGGAGTGTGAGAGGTGCTGAAGGAGCAGCAGGCTGGTGGCTTGCTCAGGGAGAGAAGGGGGTGGGGGTTGAGGGGACTGAACTAACCAGCCTCCTCCCAAACCAGTTCCAGGCCCAGGGCTGGCAATTTCACAAAAAGGCAAAAGGAACTATGTCAACATTTCCTGTCCTGCCCCAGCCCCCTTCCTGGAGGCTTACCAAACCGATCACCTGTGAAGCAACCTTCCCCAGAGAGTGCTGGCCCTATAAATGCCAAGTCAACACCTCTCTGTCAGAAGCTCTGTGGCTCCTCAGCTTTGGTGAGTGAGCTACTAACTACCCATTGGCAGAAGGCTGCCCTCCAATTCTTTCTCTTCTCTTCCCACCCAACCTTCTTCCAGGAGGAGAGTTTGGCCCTGCATACTTTATAGCATCCTTCACATTTTCTTGGAGTCTCCTGTACTCAAATGCTTTCTCCCCTCTCCTTCCCTCCTGCCAATGGCCAGAGAACTTGTCAAGGAAACTTGGCAGCCTGTTCTTTCATCTAATCACCCTAACCCTTGCTTCTTCATTATTCAGACAGAGTGCAAGAAGATGGCATCTGAAATGTCACTGATGGAACGCAACATACAGACTGTGATCGACACCTTCCACCAGTACTCAAAGAAGTTGCCGCCCCCCGACTCCCTGAGCCAGAAGGAATTCCAACAGCTGGTGCAGAAAGAGCTGAAAAACTTCCTCAAGGTAGGGCTTGGTTAAAGACAGAAGAGTGGGTGCTGTCTGCAGCAATCAAGGAGAAAGTTGTAGCCAGGCATGCCTGAAATCCCAGCTACTAAGGAGGCTGAGGCAGGAGGATCTCAAACTCGAGCCAATTTGTGTAACTTGGCAAGACCCTGTCTCAAAATAAAAATTATAAAGAGTTGAGTTATAACTCAGTGGTAGAGCACCCCTGGGTTCAATTCACAGTACCAAAGAGAAAGAGAGGGAGAGCAAAAGGGGAGAGAGAGAGAGAGAGAGAATGAATACTAGCAGCTTCTACTCAGAGGCACTAGAGGTGCTCAAAGCTAGGCAGCAATAGAGTCAAGAAATTGTCTGATTGGACATTTGCTGTGTGTGAAGCCCTGTTGTGGGCACAGGGAGGTAGCAGTGAACAGGGAACCCACTATCCCAATCGGGAAGACACACAAGCAATGAACACAGGTAAATTCAATGCCAGTAAAGCGCCTGGAAGAAAACAAGGGAAAGTGGTGGTCTGGGCTGGTAGGGCAGAGGGGACTAGGTGGGGTGAACAGGAAGAGCCTCTTTGAGGTGACACTTGAGCTGAGACCTGGGGGTTGGGAAGGGGAGCACCTAAACTTGGCACTTGGAAGAAAGCTGAGGGACTCTAAGACTGAGCTGGGAACATGGGTAGATCTGGAGGGCTTTTCCAATCCTGCCTGACTAGGGAAGAAAATGGGGAAATAAGGAGCTTGTGGAGAACCCCCAGCACAGCACCGGCATGTGCAGAGCACTCAATAAAATGTTAGTGCTTCCCCTGTTCTGAAAATGATTTCAAGGAAACAGAAGGATCCATTCCAACACTTTTTTTGTTTGTTTTCTTTATAAATTTGGGGAAATTGAAAAAAAAAAAAAAAAACAGAGGCCTGGACTAAGAAGAGTAGAACATGGGCCCCAGTCTCAATCCTATTTCCAGGGCCAGCTGTCCTGGGGTAGGTCCCCATTCTGCTCTGGTGCTCTTCCCTCCCTGGTAAGGTGGAGAATTGTCACCATGGGATGTCTGAGGGACAATGACACCTCCCCACATGTGAGGGTCTCTAGCAAGCAGGTTGCTGGGTGAGGGTGGACAGGGTGTTTCAAGAGGCTATGCAGGTGGGGGTCTCCTCTGTGGGACCCGCACATGCTCTCATCCACCTCCCCAATGTCCCCTGCCAGAACTAAAGTGACAGGCCAAGAAGGGGAGCTGGGACCTACAGGATGGGTCACTCAGACTCCAGGAGAAGGCTTAGCAAAGGTGTCTCAGGCAGAACTGGCTGCTGTTTCTTGGCTCCACCTGGATCTCTTCACCTCACCCACCATCTTCCCTGGCATATTCCATCATAGCCCTTGGGGTCAGCAGAACCTACACTGCTCTCTGTTCCCACCCAAGATCTCATACCTTCTTGCTTTTCTAAACAAGTATGTTAGGCTGGAAGGAGCTTCACTAACTAGTAACTTCTAGGGGACAGGAAGGAAGAGTGACCTGAGGAAAGTAGAGGGAATAGGACAGGGTTGGGCCCTAAGTCAAACCTGAATTTGCTTTCTCTGCTCCTTTACTTCCCAAGCCTGCTCAACCTGGGGAAAACTATCAACCCTTTCTAAGACTCGATTTCCTTAGGTCTTCCAAGGAAGATGTGATTTCTACCTATTAAAGTTGTTAAAAAGATCAAATGAGGAGATATTTCTAGACTTGCAAATTGTGTGACCTTCTTCCATAAAATAGAGAGCTATGGTACCCAATTTGTAGGGCCGTCTGGGGAACAAATCAGAAAGTGTTCAGCACGGGCTTAGCACCTGCTCCACTGGGGGCACTCAGCCAGTGGTCATCTTTAATTGCCTTTAATAGAGACCAGGGGCTGGGGATATCGCTCAGTTGGTAGAGTGCCTGCCTCGCAAGCACAAGGCCCTGGGTTCAATCCCCAGCACCACAAATAATAATAATAATAATAATAATAATAATAATAATAATAGGCCAACCCTCCCTATGCATTTGCCATCTGGGCATTTGCTGTGCTCCCGGGGCCCCACCCCTGGCCATACCCAGCCTTTACAGCCCCCTCTCCCACACTCACAGGATAAGAAGGATGTCAAGACCATAAATCACATCCTGGAGGACCTGGACACCAACCAGGACAAGCAGCTGAGCTTCGAGGAGTTTGTCATGCTGATAGCAAGGCTGACCTACGCCTCCCACGAGCTGATGCACAAGAACGCCCCCGAGAAGGAGGGCCACAGCCACGGGCCAGGCCTTGGGGGGGGCCGCTAATCCGGAGCCAGGCCACTCAGCATCTGCCCAGCCAGGCCACAGGGAATGATGTGTCACACTGCCTTGGCTGTAAGCCAGGAGGTTGAGGGGAAATAAAGTCTTCCTCCATGCCAGTGCCTGTGTGTTTCTTCTGCCACTTCCCAACTTGTCCTTCCCAGGAGTCTGAACACTAGACAGCCCTGCCCTTGTCTGCAGCTCCACCCTCCATTTGGTCATAACAAAATGAGAACCAGCAACATGTGGATCTGCTCTGACTCTCTTGGGTTCACCTACCTGACCATGTCTTCATCTGTGACATTGGACCTTACTGCTCAGGTTCCATCGCCCTGTCCAGCCTGTCAACACACCTTGTCACTGCAGAAAGCAAAAGCAGGCTCTCCAGTCCCTCCATCCACCACACGCTTCCTTACCCCTGCCCAGCCCCTCTTTGCCCATCCACTGTCCATATAGTCATCTCTCTCCTATTAGACTTCTATCCCCTTGAAGTCTTCCAGAAATGGACTTAGACCATGCTACTTCTGGGGAAGAACACCGGAGCTTGGGCAGTGGGAATAATGACAGATGGGTGTGATTATGTGCCAACTCATTTTTGGATCCAAGAGAGCAGTTGGATTTATCCTAACAGAAGCAGTACCTTAAATGTGGATATTAGGGCAGGATGGGACGCTCATATGGGTGGGCGTGGGAGTTAGCCCTGTGCCCACCCCAGCCCCAGCAGGATGGTGGAGTGACAAGAGCACCCGCCTGTCCAGCAGAAGAAATGAGCTCGAGTCTGGGTTCTACAATAAAAAGCTTCATGAGTACCAGGAAAAGCTTGGACTCTGAGGACAGAGAGCATTTGGGGCCTGAAGATTCAGATTTTAGGCCTCAATGGTCAGCTGATCTCCCTGGTGCAGTGGAGGTTTCTCCAGTCCCTGGTCAGTAACTGAGCTCAGGCCAGTGGTGGAATTTGTTCCTCTCTGCAAAACCTGCACCCTCCAGACCCAAGTGACCACCTCAGAGACATCTAAGTGTCTCCTCTTTATCTCCCTGCCCTCTGATCACAAAGTCCCTTCCCAGGTTACAACCAGCAGGTGTGGGCCTTGCAAAAAACACGGCCCAGTTCAGGGTTCTCTTGAGTTTTAGGAAAAAGAGAGAGAGACTGAGCTGGGCCTGGTGGCGCATGCCTGTAATCCCAGCACCTGGGAGGCTGAGGCAGGAGGATCGTGAGTTCAAAGCCAGCCTCAGCAAGGTCAAGGCACTAAGCAACTCAGTGAGACCCTGTCTCTAAATAAAATACAAAATAGGGCTGGGGATGTGGCTCAGTGGCTGAGTGCCCCTGAGTTCAATCCCCGGTTCCAAAAAAAAAAAAAAAAAGAGAGAGAGAGAGACTGCCTCTCAAAAAACACTCATACTCCATTGAGATGCAGAAAACGCTCAGGAACAGTTGTAACTCCTGAGGGACATACCCTTAGCCCAAGCACTTGTAAAATTAACCAAGCGTGCAAGCTCAGGGGAAATTGGCACACAATTATGCAACTCCACCCTGGCTCCACCACCCGACACCAAGGGGTTGCTGTTGTCTCTCCCTCTGGAGATAACCCACATTATTCCTTGAATTCATACTCCTTGTTTTACCCCAAAGGCGGCTCTCTTGAGATAGCCCCCTTCTCCCTTGACTATGTATCAACTTTCCTAAATAAACATCCGTCTATGCCTTTGATTTGCTAATGCTGAAATTCTTTTCTGTCACACATGCCAAGACACTACTGGTCCCAAGTCAAGCTCCCCTTTCTCCCTGGAGAACACTAGAACACTGCTTCAGAGACACGTCTTCTCCGGTGACATATACCCCTATCTTCGCAGCAGGGAGAAGACACAGAATTAGGATTGTGGGGAGTTGGGGAAAGACTAGCAGTCGTCTATTCCTTTTTTTTTTTTAATAAATGGAGATACCAATGCATAGAGCAGAAACTAGTGCAAGGTCAAACCGGAGCAGAGTTGATCAAGATAATACAAGGAGAAAGGGGGCTTGAATCCCATCTGCTCCACTGCCCGAGTCTCCCCGTTCCTTCCCCAGAGCTGAGCATGAAGAGAGCAGCCTCCCTTGCTGCCAGCTGTCATTTAGTCCCCAACCTGCTTATAGCATACTCCTACTCTAAAGGCTCCCAGGTCTCCCCTGTGGGTGTGGGGATTTAAGGGCCTATGACTGTTTCCTGGCTGTAAGCTTGGGGAGCAGAGTTGGGAAGCCCTTACCAGCCCTTCAGGGCCTGATTTGGAAACCCCACATGCAACCTCTGACAGGCTGCTACCCCTCACTCACATCTAGGGAGGCATCACCACTGCATATCCTCTTCTGAATGCAGTTTGGCGCAGGGGAGAGAGAAGCAACCTGGGATGTGAGGCCTGAGTTCTGGTACTGGACTCCATGCTTAGGGTAAGGCCAGTTGATGCTTCCCCAACCCCACCACCCTCTGCTATCATTACTTAACACAACGTCCCCAAAATATGTCTGTGACTCTGTCTCCCACACAAGACCATGAACTCTGTGACAGCGAAGTCCATGCCTTTGTCTTATTCTCCGCTTTATCCCCAGCACCTACAGGAGGGCAGAACATAGTTGGATCTCAACAAAAACTGACGGTTTAAATGTTCTAAAATTTCTTAGGTGCTCTCTTCTCAGGGGAAGGTGATGGGAAGAGAAGGAGGAGGAAAGTGTAATTGAACCATGTAAATGAAAGGCTTCTGGGTTAATATCATAAACTCAGGAACCCAAAGGTAGGGGGCAGAGGCTTATGGGAATCCAAGGCCCCTCCCCAGCGGTGTTGAGTCAAATCGGTTCTGCTTGTATGTCACACACACACTAGAACTTTGGATTTGAAAAAAAGAGATTTACTGTGAAAAAAAATAAAATATGAACACTATTGCTGAAATCCAACCTGTCCCAGCTCTGACCCCTGAGTAATTCTCCCCAGTCCTACCTGAATTCCTCCAGAAAAGTGGGGCTTCCTCCTTTGGCTCCGACACTCAGAAGAACATCTTTCATTACACTGAGCCAAGATCTGTCTCCTCGTCCTTGGTACACACTAATCCTAGTCTCCCTCCTTTGAGGGAACAGAACTTTTTGTGGATACAGAATAAATCTAATCCCTTATCATCCTTCCACCCATCCAGTTCTTCCAAACCTTCTCCATAAATTATGTCCAGTCTTTCTCCAGCCTCTCTACTTTCACACCAGGAATATTCTCCCCATGCCGGTGTCTCTAGTAAGTCCCTTAGTATCCATCAAGTCTCAGCCAGCATCTGACTCCACAAAGCCTCCCCCACCACCCACCTTTCTCAAGACCAGAACTCTGATCTCACCCCTGCCTCCTCTCTTTCTTTCTCTCCTTCCCCACACCAGTACTAGAGAGTGAAGTCAGGAATGCTCTACCACTGAGCTAAACCCCCAGCCCTTTTTATTTTTTATTTTGAGACAGTGTCTCTTAATAAGTTGCTAAGACTGGCCTCAAGCTTGTGATCCTTGCGTCTCTACCTCCCGAGTTTCTGGGATTACAGGCATGCGCCACCATGACCAGCTTGATATTTCTGCCATTCCATTTCAAATTACGACTGGCAATTATTGTTTGCAAGTTGACTGTGGGCTCCTGAAACTAGGGTCTGTGGCTATCCTGCTCCACATCCCCAGATCCCAGCATGGTGCAAACTCTCGTGAGCATTATGGATGAACAAATGAAGGTAGGATGGGTCTCGGGCCCCGGGGAGTTGGTGGCAGAGGTTGGAAAGAACTGGGTCCTTCACAGGGAGTCCTTGTGTACACCAGCTTGTGTACACCAGCTACCTGGAAGTTTGGAGGCTGACAGAGCAGAGAGGATGGACCCCTTTAGGTGCTGACAGTGCTTCTTCCTGCCTCATCTCTCCACAAACTCTGTTTCAATGTAGGATATTGTTTTAGAACCCAGGGGAAGGTCTGACAGCAGGTCACTTTCACAGGGTCCCATGGGGTTTTCTTTTAGCATAGTTTAAGAGAGCTGGTTAAGGTGAGTTAGCCCCTTCCTTCCCATTAGCCCTCTCCTGTTGATCAACGGGGAACAAAGGCCTCTTCCTTCAGACAGAGAGCCAAAGTGTCAAGGTTAAGATTTCCACTCCAAGGGAGAACTAGAGGCTACCTCTAAGATGAACTTGTTCTGCTGGGCGTGGCGGCGCACGCCTGTAATCCAAGCGACTTGGGAGGCTGAGGCAGGAGGATCGCGAGTTCAAAGCCAGCCTCAGCAACTTAGTGAGGCCCTAAGCAACTCAGTGAGACCCTGTCTCTAAATAAAATACAAAATAGGGCTGGGGAGGTGGCTCAGTGACCAAGTGTCCCTGAGTTCAATCCCTGGTTCCAAAAAAAAAAAAAAGATGAACTTGTTCTTTGGGGAAACATGAACTTTGGGGGTTTCCCCAGCATTGTAGTGACTAAAGAACCAGAGATGACTGTCCCCCAGTTCCTCCAAGAGGGAGTTGCCTTCCAATCTAGTTAGCAGTGGAACCTGAACTTCTGGGTGTCTTTTTAGGAAGAATGAGGAAAGAGCAGTGGTGGCTTGAACTGCTGGAGTCTGCCCGGGTTTGTAACAGTGCTCTGAATGTACTCCAGAATCTGGGTGGCATGGAATGGCTCTAGAATTCGGAGGATAAATGAATTCACTAGTCTCCCTGCTCATTCACTAGAATTTGGAGGATAAATGAATTCACTAGTCTCCCTGCTCATTCAGCAGATGTTCAATGGACACTTGCTGTGTATCAGGTTCTGCTTAATGCTGCAAGGGGCCACCAAGATCATTGAGAATTGACTCTGCTGTCCAGGAGCCCCCAGGTCTGCAGGGGAGACAAGACAGGTCCTCAAATTATCCTAATAAGGAAGACAAAAGATGGGGAGGTGCGAAGCCAGATGAAGCTGAAATGGGAACCATGCCCATCAGCAGGAACTGTGAGAATCAGAGTAGCACTGAGGCTGGTAGCTATAAACATTCCAGAATAAACTTGAAGGTGCTTCAGAGAGAGGAGACCAGGTGGGCAAAGGCCTGGAAGTGACAGGTATAGGGTTGAACAGGAACGAGGAGCACTGGGGGTGTGAAGGGGAGAGGGTCACAGAGGGAACAGGCAGATACGAAGCCAAGGAACTCACACTTTGCTCCGTGGAACGAAGGGCAGAAGGAATGATGGCTTCAGGGAGGGAAATGACGTAGTCATATTTTCACTTTATAAAAGTCTCTCCAACTATGGTTTATAGCACAGGTTTGGGATGGAATTGAGACTGCAGGCACATGGCCTGTTGGGGGCCCGCTGCAATATTCCAGGTGAACATTGAACAACGCCCACAGTGGCCCTTCCTAGAAAATGCAAATTTGTTCAGAATCTCAGACGATCTCAGGCTCCATCAGGAAAAGCACAACCTGCAGCCCCTACTGGATAAATAAGATGCTATAATTTCATGTTGTTTGCCAAGACCTTGCCGGGAAGAAAGGCCCAGGCTTTCGCCAGCCCCGTGAAGCAATCTTACACAACACTGAGGCAGGCCCTGCTCTGAGGTAAACTCCAGAATCCAACCTCAGAGCCCTGCCCCCTCCCAGCAGTTGCTTAAAGTTTATATTTTAGAAAGCCCTGTGTCATGGGTTTTGACATTTCAATTACCAAGGTGACAACAAGACTGAAACAACTGGTTGCTCAAGACCTATTGCATCTTGGGGCCCACACCTGAACCAATTCCTCTATCCTAAGGTCAGCTCCTTGCCGGATTGGACCCCCACCCCATCTTCCAAGATCCCCTCCCAATCATAAGAGGCAGGGGACATGAGCCCCAGGGGAGAGTTTCTGGAGTGTCACAGGTTCTCCCTGTCCACTATGATTTCTCCCCATTTTGCCCACGTACCCACAATTGTCACACGCAGACTTTACAGTGAAGACGGGGTCTGTTGCCCTCTCGATGAGAGAGAAGAGGAGGATGGCCCGCAGCTGGTCCAGGATCCTGGCAGGTGGCCTGGGCAGCCCATCTCAGTATGAGTCCTTTCCCTTCTCGCTCCTCTCCCCTTCCTGACTTGCACCTCTCCTTCTCCCTCTACCTGCTCTGCACCTTCTCTGAGCTCTTCCTCACTTGCTGCCTTTGGCAAACCCCCACTACCACCTCCAGTTCTCTGTGGTGAGATGCAGTCCTGTGTCACTGGGGTACTTGCAGGCAATGTCTCTGAGAAGGAACTAGGAGTCCTATCTAACCGGAGATTGAGATAGGCGAACTCTCAGGAGAGAGTGAGAGACCCTCACTAGGTGGAGCCCGGGATCTGTGAGCACGCCCAGCCCTACTCGTCTCTGACAGCTAAACAGAACCTCCAGGGTTCGCTTGTACCAGATGAACTAGAACAAAAGCATGATTAATTTAAATGTCACCAGATTCAAAAGATCTACACAATGTGCTTGCATGCGACTTATGCCTGGATTGCTTAAACAAGAGGAAACACTCTGAACCCCAAATATCAAATGATCTATATGGGATTTGATTTTCAAAAAGAGCTTGCCTGGGAACTTGTACATCTCTTACCAGGAATATCATATATACAGTCCAAAAGTTCAACCTGAGGACGTGGTTCTTTTCTCTGAGACATGAAGGTCTTCCACACCTTCCTTTGTGGGGGGTGTACCTGTCCCTTAATAGACCTTTGCTTGTTTCTTGTTTTCAATGCCTCCTGAAATTCTTTTTGGTGGCATAAGTCAAGAACCAAATTGAGGTCCCGCTGCCCCCTTGTAGGGACCTGTCCAATGACAGGATGACTCCTTCAAAACACACAATGTTCAGCTTCCAAATCTCCTCTTAATAACAAAAGGAGAAATCACTAGAGGAAAGCCCAGATGTGTGTCATTTAACAGAAGTCAGGCAATTTGCTGTTGTACAAACATCCTGGAGTGTGCTTCCATGAAGCCGGAGGGTACAGGTCAATCACTCAGGGTGGCCTCTTGATGCGGTAGAGAGGTTCAGTAAACATGAGATGTATGAGGCAGTTGCCATCAAATGCAGCATACTGTTTTTACAGTAAACATTTTTATTTGTTCTAATTAGTTATACATAACAATAGAATGCATCTTGATACATCATACATAAATAGTGTATAACTTCTCATTCTTCTGGTTGTACATGATGTAAGATTACGCCAGTTGTGTAAACATATATGCACATAGGGTCATAATGTCCGATTCACATTCTATTCCATATCCCCTCCCCTCCCTTCACTCCCCTCTGTCTAATTCGAAGTACCTCTATTTTCCCTACCCTACTCTCCCCCTTATTGTGAATTAGCATCTACATATCAGAGAAAACATTCAGCCTTTGGTTGTTTGGGAATGGCTTATTTCACTTAGCATGATATTCTCCAGTGCCATTCATTTACCAGCAAATGCCATAATTTCATTCTTCTTTAAGGCTGAGTAATATTCCATTGTGTATATATATGTATACCACATTTTCTTTATCAGTTCATCTGTTGAAGGACACCTAGGTTGATTCCATAGTTTAGCTATTGTAGGTTGAGCTGCTGTAAACAATGACTGTGTCATTGTAGTAGGCTGATTTTAAGTCCTTTGGGTATAAAACTAGGAGTGGGAAAGCTGGGTCAAATGGTGGTTCCATTCCAAGTCTTCTGAGGAATCTCCATACTGCTTTCCAGAGTGGTTGTGCCAATTTGCAGTCCTACCAGCAATGTATGAGTGAACGTTTTTCCCCACATCCCCACCAACATTTATTGTTGCTTGTATTCTTGATAATTGCCATTCTGACTGAAGTGAGATGAAATCTTAGAGCAGTTTTGATCTGCATTTCTCTAATTACAAGAAATGATGAACATTTTTTTATATGTTTGTAGATCGATCGTATTTCTTCTTCTATGAAGTGTCAGTTCAGTTCCTTAGCCCGTCTATTGATTGGGTTATTTGGTTTTTTTGGTGTTGAGTTTCCTTAGTTCTTTATATATTCTGGGGATTAATGCTTTATCTGAGGTGCATGTGGTAAAGATTTTCTCCTGTTCTCTAGTCTCTCTCTTTATGCTATTGGTTGTACAGTAAACATTTTTTTAAATGTTACAATAAAAATTATAGCATATTAAATAAATGAACCAATAAGTCGTTTACTATCCTTACCCACTATGATGCACTGTACATAATTATGTGTGCCATTCTTTTATAAAACTGGCCAAGTTTGTTTACACCACTGCCACCACAATCATGTGAGAAACGCCTTGCACTGCATTGGTGCATCAATGACACCAGGTGACAGAAACTTTTCAGATCCACCATAATCCTAAGGGGCCATTGTCCACTGACCAAGACAACATTATGACTGTTGTTGAAGGCTGGGGTATTGAGTCTGGAGAAAAGGAGAGGGAGGTCATGACACCTGCCTTCCAATGCTGCCAGGGCCTCGGGAGAGGTACCCACTTCATGACAAGGCCTGAAAACCCTTCATGCTGTGATTCATCTGCTGTCAGCCCCTCCCATGCTCTCAGCACCACCACAAGCATCTTCCTGGCATTCAGCATCAGCTGCTCTTTCCCTTGGCCAGAACACGGTGACTCCACTCAAGGAAACCACTGCTCACCAGTTGTTGTCTCATTCTGCAATTATTCACTGAGTATCCATCAAATGCAGGGCTCCATTCCAGGTTCTGGGTCAACAAAGCACATGAGGTTCCTTCTCTCCTGGAGTCTGTATCTAGGGGAGGGTCGAGGAAGAATCTGCCTAGGCCATTTCAGAAGGTGATGGGTTCCACAGAGAAACTAGAGGAAGATGTGATTGAGTGACTGCTGGGTGAGGTTGGTGACCAGGCCAGGCCTTGCTAAGGAGGGAACAATGACTTGAGGCCTAAGTCACAGGTGGCCGTTTCCACAAAGACTGTATTCCAAACACACTGGAGAATCTTTGGAAGGGTTACTCAGGCAGGTGATGTGATGTGATGTGATTTATATTTGAAGATCATTCTGGCTGCCTCATGGAGAGCAGATTTGGGGGATCTGGAGTAGAGGAGTAGGGTTCACTGAGACAGCTGTTTCAGGAGCTCCCAGAGCGTGAACTGTGTCAAACACTGTGCTAGGTCCCCACTCTCAAGAAGCCCTGGGTCTAGTGGGGGCAACAGACACCAAATAGATATTTTCAACACTGGATTTGGGGCAAAAGATGAGCAAAAGTGGGTGGGAAGCATAAGACACCCTGGGAGAACAGAAAAGGTGGTTTTTTTGTGTTCTTGGCTGGGGTGGAGGCAGGGTTAGAGAGAAGGAAAGTTTCCTGAGCTGAGTTTTGAAAGGGCAAGAATGCCTTGGGATACCCAGCACTGTGTTAGGCGATGAGAGAAATCAGAGAAGCGTAGGAAGTCAGGGTCCTTGCCCTCCAGATTTTACAGTTTAATTGCTTTCATTCAATCTGGAAGGCTTCTTAGGTTGACCAAGTCAAAGTGATGTGGATCCTAATTAGTCTCATATCAGGGGTTTTTATAGTCATTCTGTTGACTCCAGGTTCTTCTGCTGACCTCCAAGGTCCTGGTACACAGGTTGGCTTGGTTTTGAAATGCCAGCAGCCTTCCAAATGTTTTCTCAAAGGGTAAGGGATCACCCAAAAGAATAACCCCAGTGTCCTTCACCACACACTAATGCTATATCCCTGATGGTTCTGTCAGACTAACCATCCCAGCAGGACCCTGAGAATGGAATGGTAGGTCAGCTTCAAGTTGGAAAGACCTAAAATCTACTCTCTATACAGGTGTGCAAGGGAGATATGGGCAGGTGAACACCTTGGAGGATGATACTCGTTTGGACCTTGGGGTATTCGCAGGTGTGACAGAACCAGAGAAGAACCACACAGCCTGGTGCCTACAACAGAGGAGACATGGACAGAGTTGTGAACGAAGGGAAGCAAAGGTACTGCAGACAATGGATCACAGGACATATTATGGTTTAGATGTGAGGTGTCCCCCAAAAGTTCATGTGTGATGATGCAAGAAAGTTCAGAGGTGAAATGTTTAGGTTATAAAAGTCTTAACCTAATGAGCACATCAATCCCCTGATAGAGATTAACTGGGTGGTAACCGTAAGCAGGTAGGTGTGGTTGAAGAAGGAGATCACTGGGGATCATGCCTTTGGTGTATGTATTTTGTTCTTGGTGAGCGGAGGTCTCTGCTTCCTGGTGCCATGGCCTGAGCTGCTTTCCTCTGCCACATTCTTCAGCCATGATGGTCTGCCTTACTCAGGACCCCAAGAATGGAGTTGGTCATCTATGGACTGAGACCTCTGAAACTATGAGCCTCCAGATAAACTTTTCCTCTTTTAATTGTTCTTATCAGATATTTCAGTCACAGCAGTGAACAGGCTGACTAAATCCGGACAGCAAGAGCAAAACCCAAGAAGTCTGAAAGTTCATGGGGAAACTGGAGCATGTTCTGGAGCGGCTGGACAATAGAGCTTCAGCAGAAGGACAGAGGTTGATGGTGAGACACTGGAGAAGACAGTCCAGTTTCGTGGATCTGTGATCCTAACGGTACTTGTGCTTGTTTGCTTATTTGGTGACACGTGCCGAAGTCATGGGATCTAGTCTTTGTTTTCACAAAGGGACAGGCTGTCACTAGTTCAAACAACACTTTACAGATAGAAAAACAGACTCAGAGAAAAGAAGCCACTAGCCCAAGTTCACAAAGCCTAGAAGCAGTTGAACCAGGAGTCTAACCAGTTCATGTGACTGCCATTCGAAGGCTCTTTTCACCCTTGCATGCCTCTGATTGATGGATTCTTGACCAAATTTATCAGTTCATGAATTCTTCCTATGACTGCAGCTCAATTTGTGGTTCAGCTGGTTGCTGTAGGGGGAGAAAATCACAGCTGGTGAATGTTCTCACAATGGCAAATACACTGGGTTTTGTTCTTCTTGATGGTTGTTGGTTTTTACTATTATTTTTATCGGAAATGATCAGAAATGCATGTGAGTGCATTGAATGACACAGCAGCTTGGTCTAGTTCAAACGCCTTTAAAGAAAGATATTGCACGGTCACCCTTGGTTACTTGACTCCCCAAGCTGCCCCTAAATTTAACCTTAGTCGTTGCTTCAGTTTAAAATAATCTTTACCTATTGACCTATTGCAGAGAATAGGTGAGCTGCAATTATCTCTTGTATGATCTGTCCTATTCTTTGTGTTGTCAACTTTGCATCACTGTGATCAAAGTATCTGACAACAATTTAGAGGAGGGAAAGATTTTTTGGCTGAGTTTCAGAGGTTTAGTGCATGGTCAACTGTTCCCATTGCTCTGGGCCCAAGGTGAGGCAGAATGCCATGGTAGAAGGGTGTGGTGGAGAAGCACTGCTCATCTCATGGCAACAAGGAAACAAAGCAAGGGGGAAAGATGGAAAGGGCCACAAGGAAGATGCACCCTTCCAGGGCATGCCCCCAGTGACTCACCACCTCCAGTCAGGCCCCACCTGCCTCTGGTTACTGCCCAGTCCATTCAAACTTGGATGGATTGATAGGTTACCACTCTCACAATCCAAACATTTCATCTCTGAGAATTCCTGCATTAACGCAGGAGTTTTGGGGAGATACCTCATATGCAAAGCATTTCTCCATTCTTACTAATTTCTGGTAAGTACTTACTCTGCATCTGGGGCTAGGCCAAGTGCTTTATGTGTGTTTCGAGATGAGCTAATCCTCACACCAACTCCGGGAGAAAGGTTCTATTGTTATCCCCATTTCATGGATGGGGAAACTAAAGTTGAAAGATTTTAAGTTATTTGTTCAAAGTTTCACAATTAGTAGGTGGCAAAAATAGGAATAGAAACCAGAAATATAAATTCAGTCCTCATCTCCTTGGCTGCTACCTTTTAGTGCCTGGGAATGTCATGGTTGGTACCCTCACATTAAGTGATGCTCCCCTTCTAGGCACTACTCAAAGCTCCCCTCCACCCAGTCAAAATATCTCAGGATGTTAAAAGTAGATAACAACTTAGTGTTCACCTAGTGTAAAACTCTTCAAAAATGAATTTTTAAAATTCCTTTGAATTCCTCAAAAGTGAGAAAAACAGGCCACACTTGGTGATGGAAGCCTTCCAGGCTTTGGCCATTCCAGGACCCTCTTTCTCTGGTTCTGAACCCCTTCCTCCTCTGCCACTTCTACCCAATCTTTAGCCTCTCCAACCTGCCCCATCCTCGGGCTTCAACTTCCCCGCACACTTCCAACACTTCCCCTGCCTCATCTCTGCTCAGCTCAGACACACATCTCACAGGGGCAGGGGGTTCCTCTGTGGGGAGGAGGATTGCTGGGCTGGACAGTGGGCCTCAGTGCAGAATCCCAGCTCCCTGTACATCATTTCTTTGTGGCTTCTTATTAAATAAGCCAGAAGCCAAACCCATGTCCCCACAATAAGAGACCCTTCTTCTTCCTTTTCTTCGTATCTACCACACTGCAGCTCCAGCAAGTTAGTTCATCTTTCTTCAAATCTTCCTCAGCTCCTGCCCTTCTGAGCTATTCCTACTGCTGAAGAAGAGTCAGTGTGGCAGCCATTGAGGGGTGTGCCAGAGCCCAAGGCTCTGCCCTGGAGGCTTCCTCCTTGGGTGTCTTAACCTTCTGATAAATTGGTCTGAATCCAAGGGGCATGACTTACTTATGATTCCAAGCTTCTCATCCACCTCAGCTGAGCATTAGCATTATTTGGAGGGAGGCAGGATTGGAGGGCAGGGAGACCCCCTTGACTCCTGTTGATCAGACTGAATTACCAGGGAACACTAATCCACCTGTCCCTTTGAGAGACTATTCCTGCATGGAGTTGGGGTCCCTGTTTCCCTTTGGAACCATTTGTGGGAAATCAAACCAACAACCAGGTATGGTGGTGCGCTCACGGCAGCTGGGGAGGCTGAGGGAGAAGGATCATAAATTCAAAGCCACCCTCAGAAATTTAGTGAGGTCCTAAGCAACTTAGCAGAAACTCTTGTTATAGCAACAGAAAACAGATTAAAATGTTGTGTTCCCCAGGGAGATTCTCCAGCGCCATTGGGAGAGTCAGCCTCACCCCAATCCCAAATTCCCTCCCTAAAACCCACCCCAATCCCTTCGCTTCCCTATAGCCCCACCCTAATCCCTTCCTGCGCCCTATAAAAGTTGGCAACAAAAGAACTAACACACGATTTCCCGGCACACCGCTTTTAGGTGTAAGGGTGGGTGGTCGTCGCTGGCCAGCTAAAATAAAGGCTTCTTTTGGCTTTACGTGATCGGCTTGGATGATTTTATTTTCTTTGCGTACAACACTCTTGTCTCAAGATAAAAAATAAAAGGGCTGGAGATATAGCTCAGGGTTTAAATGCCCTGGGTTCAATCCCCGGTATAAAAAAAAATTTAAAGAAAGCCAAAACAATAGCTGTATCAATTTCCATACATTTTTCCATTTAAAAAACACTTATCTAATACTGCCTGAGTCCATTTGTACCACTGTAACAAAATACCACAGACAAAGGAATTTATAAAGAATAAAACTTTAGCGGGGCGCGGTGGTGCACACCTGTAATCCTAGCACTTGGGAGGCTGAGACAGGAGGATCATGAGTTCAAGCCAGCCTCAGCAACTTAGCGAGGCCCTTAGCAACTCCGTGAGATCCTGTCTCTAAATAAAATACAAAATAGGGCTGGGGATGTGGCTCAGTGGTGGAGTGCCCCTGGGTTCAATCCCCAGTACCAAAAAAAAAAAAAAAAAAAAAAGAATAAAACTTTATTTCTCCCATTCAGGGAAGCTTCACAGCCCAAGATCAGGACTCTGGTAGATTCCTTGTCTGACGAGGGCTGCTTTCCGCCTCCAAGATGGGGCCTTGTTCCTGCATCCTCCCTAGGGGATGAATGCTGAGTCTGGTGAAAGGGACACACCCCATTAAGCCTTTTTAACAAGGGTGGAGCCTTCATGGAATTTGACCTTCTAAAGTCCCCACCTTTGCATACGGTTACGTTGGGGATTCAGTTTCAACATGTATTTTGGAAGGACACAAACATTCAAACAGCAAAGAAACCCCATTGCCAGGTTCTGCGCTAGTGTAACCATGGGCCACTCACCTTTTGAATATAGCTCTGAGGCTTATTTTTTAAAGGGACAAGTTTTCCTTTTCCTCTTTTCCCTCTCCCCCTCCCTAACCTAGGGGCAGGGAACAAGATGACCCTGAGCTCTCAGTGCTCTACAGGAAGGAGGTGCCTGCTGAGGATCTGGGAGAACCCCCTACCAGAGCACACCTGGAATGCAACCCTTGAAGAGTTCCTTTAAACCCCCCACACGCACCGGCCCCACACACCTGCTAAATTTCTGAAGCTGGCTCAGGATAGCTGCCCTTCCTGATGGGCAGAATCAGGAGTCTGGTTGGGACAGGAGTCCCCTGTGTTTCTCCTTTGCTAGCAAAGCAATAAATCTTTTTTTTTTTTTTTAACCATTTTCTCAAAACTGTGTCCTCATTATTGAATTGGCACTGGGGACAAGGACCAAGCTTTCATCAACCCTAGTGCTAGTGAAGATACAGCACTGCTCTCAAACAACCTAGTCCACCTAGTTCATGTTTTGGGCATGAAACAAAATCACATCAATGCCTGTGGATTCATGGAGAAGAGAAAAACACAAAGAAAACAACTACTCCTCGGGTAGTGTTTAGCAAAGAACTTGGCCTGGACCATCTTGGATCTACACAGAGAAGTCTTCCTGTCCTTTACTCATGTTGGACAAAGCATGATATTCTACTCCCTGGTCCCTGCTTTCATTCTTCCCAATTCCTGTCCCTTTGGAGAAAACCAAAAATTGTTCTTTACTATCCCATGCTCATAAACATGCAAATACTGGATTATTTTCTCCCTTTCAAAGTCCTACGCCAAATATCCTGACCAAGAATCCACTCCTTCAGGAAGCCCAACCACCTCCTCCCCAAACGGGGCCAACTTCGTCTTCTTCTACAATGTCCTGCGCTTACTTCTGCTGAAATACATACGGCATGACATAGAAATTTCTGCTGACTCTCAGCTTTCTTCACCAGAATCGAGCACCTTAAGGCAAAGGCTTAGTCTTTCGTGTCTATATTCCCAACACCCAGCTCCTTGTCAGAGAGAAAAAAATCTTTGGAGTAAACTGTGATTTCTCACTTTCCACCTTCAAAACGTCTTCAGAGTCTGATCGCTCCTTATCACCACCCTCCTAGCCCAGTTCTGCTTCTCTCCAATGACCTTGGGTGCAACACCCAGTATGGTGGTCATGAACTAGACGTGGCTATTGAGCCCTTAAACTGTAGCTGCAGCTAGAAGATATACTGAAAGTATAAAATACATTTTGGATTTCAAAGGCTTAAAAAAAGATAAGAATGTAAAATAACTAATTAATAATTTTGTATTATTGATGTGATCATAGTCGTGTCACCTGTAGACCCATATCCCACCTACCCTCATTCCCCATCTAAGTTATTGGACTTCAGGTACACTGGCTTTCGTGCTGTTCTTTGAGCCTATGTCCACCTCAGGACCTTGATTTCTGCCTGTCAGGAACTCCTTGTTGCCAGATATCTGCAAGACACTCTCTTTCATTTCTTTCAGACTTTTACTCAAATGCATACCCTAAAAATCTCATCTAAACTAATATCCCATTCTTCTTTTTCCTTCCACCCCAGCCCTACTTCCCTGCTTTAGCTTTGTTCATATCACTTATGATCAATGTTATCAAGTAATATATACATATTATAGATATATAATGTGCTTGTCTATTCGCTTATTTCCCAGTCGAATATAAACTCTGAGGGGACAAGGGCTTGTTATTTTGGTCTCTAACTCTCATAGATATTCAGTGAACATTTGTTAAACAAATGAATAAACAAATAGTGGACTTTCAATAAATATTGGGTGGACAAATGGAGCAAGGGGTTTAAAGGGTCTAAATGAGGCTGTCAGAATAGCAGGGTGACATATAACTAAGTTGAGGAACCATGCACGGAGAGAAATAAAAGTGGACAGATGCCATTAAAATTTTTCATGAGTACATTTATTAATTCTCGTTCGCCTCAGGCAAGACAGGGCTGTGGAAAGGGAAAGAAAACACCCTCCTGAGCACAACCCTGGGTGAAAGGCTCTCGGGAGAGCTTCCTACTCTTGATGGATGTTCTTATGGGTTGTCTCAAGCACAGAGGCCAACAGTAATAGGAATTCCCTAAAGTCGACCTGTCCATCTTTATTATCATCCAGGTCCCGGAATATTCTGTCAATGGTAGCTGGGTCGTTGGTATTCTAGGAGAGAGAACAGAGACCCTGAGTTCAGATCTTCCATATAAAACTCCCCACCCCAGCCTTCTTAGGCCACTCATCCCTCAGGACTCAGTTTAGTGAAGTCTAGGCCATAAGTCATTAAGACAACACTTGGAGAATCCAACGTGACAAGACAGAAGCAGTAACTGTCATTGCAGGATGAACCATCCAGGAATCTTGCAAGGCTTGACCTGGAAAGTGTTCTGCAGTTCACCTAACCAGCCTTCCCTCCCCTGCATCTTTGTACTTTACATATGAGGAAACAAATCCCAGAAAGAGGAACTGAGTAAAACCCAAGAGGATAGAGAGACTGAGAGATGACAGCAGAGGCCCTATCCCACAGCAGAGGAAGAACGTCCTTGGGAACTCAAACTGTGGCTGACACCCCCACCCCAGTCCCACCATCCTCCCCAAGAATTCATCGCTCTAACAGTGCAGGGGAGGGACACATTGGTGACAAGATGGGCATCACCTACCCTGATGGTATTTGCAAGGTCCCTTGTAATCAGCTTCTTCAGCTCACTCTTAGAGAGGGTGTCAAAATGCCCCACACGAACTGAGTACTGGTGGAAGATGTTGATAATTCCCACCAGGTGGTCTTCCAGTGTGGGCATCTTCTCAACCTCAGGTTCACCTTCTGAAGACAAAAGAGGTCTAGTATCAGTTCCTCCCCCCATCCCTTAACATCCACTCTCCCCTCTTTCTGTATCTAAAGATGCAGAGAAAGCATAACAGAAATCCTGCAGATCCACTTGGGGTCTCTCTGCTCCACGTTTGAACTATGAAAATGAATTTTTCATTTGTGGATAGGATGAGAAAGAGAAAGACACATAATACTTTTTAAAGTCTAAAACAATCAGACTCAGTTGCCCACGGTGTCACACACCACCCCATTCTCCAGGGAAGATCATTTAGAAGTTATTGCTCACTTAAGCTCCCTGGGAAGGGTTCTATAGCTGACAATGCTCTTCGCTTTCACCAGGTAACAATACTTTGGTCACACAAGCTCTACCGATGTCACTACCCCAGCCTGGATAAGTCTTGCCTGAGGCTCTATCCACCTAGCAAGAGCTTGAATTCAAAATGTAGTGTCAGCCCAGAGATGCCCAGGCAAGCAGAGGCTTCTGACACCTGACTGCAAAGTGACTACCTGCAATCACAATCCTGTGGAACACCTAAGGACCCAGCCAAGGAAAGGACACTTACCCCTCAATGCACGAAAGCGTGGAACAGCAGCAGAAAACCAGCACTGGTAAAGAACACAGGTCAAGGATGCTTTTATAATTCAGTCTAAGCTTCACCATCAACCTTAGGTCGAGAAGTCACTCTGATTCATCTTGAGGCAATTGCTGGATGAGGCTATTGCTCAACAGAAGTTTTGAGCCTGTGGTTTTGAGTGCAAGAGGAGCAGCTCAGATGTCACCCACCCACCCCAAACCTCACACTCCTCTCATCTGGAAGCAAAGCCCCAGCACTGAACACCCACCCGTACTCAGAGGCCTGGCACATTCTCAGCCCTGGGCCAGGGACCAGCCTTCAAGTTCAACTTCATACCCTACTTCCTACAAAAAGGCTAAGAGCAAATTTCACTGCCTGGAAAGGGAAGGGGAAGGAGAGAATCTGTTGACAATCTATTACAACAAAAACGACGATGACCAAACAATCAAAGTAAGCATGTAATCCTGGAAGACGAAAAAGAGATTAGTTTAAAGCTAAGGAAATCTAAATAAATGGAATTTTGCTAATATCAATAGTGATGCACTCATATTAATAAATGTATCATACATTTATTAATGTAAAATATTAATAATAGAGGAAACTGTATGCCAGGGCATGGAAACTGTCTGTACTACATTCTTAATTTTTCTATAAACCTAAAACTATTCTAAAAGAAGCGTCTCCATTTGCCAAGAAGCAAAGAGGCACTGGGCACCCAACACACCTTGCTCAGTCTTCAAAGCAGCCCTATTTTTCAGATGAAGAAATTCCCTAAAATGAGAATAGTTCTATTATCATATTTTTAAAAAAAAAACAATACCTGCTCATTCTTTTTAAAAATGTGTATGATTTTTGGTAGACATAGACAATTTTATTTCAGATCCCTGTTTTTTTCCAAATTTTTTCCTAAAACAGTCAGTTCTCAATTTCCTCTTCAAAAATTCTTTCCTCAGTGCAACCCAAGCTCCCAAAATCACTGTTGGAAAAGCCCTGTGCTGGGCTCGGGGAATGGAGTAACACCATCCAACGAGATAATGTGGCTTCCCTCTACCTTCCTTCTCCAGGAAGTTCCTCTCACCCAACCTGGGCACCAGTTCCTGACTGTCAGGGACTGGCCCTGTCTTCCCCACCCAACAGGAAATCTTTGGGGCCTGGGCTTTGCAGGAAGACTGGTGCTCAGAGGAACCAAAGGAATCAAAGTTTGTGAAACTACTGTGTACGATGCCACGAGGCAGGACGTGAATCATTAGACAGATGTCATGACCCATAGAATGTACAGCAGCAGGGCTGAACCATAGTGCAAATCATGGACTTTAATGATAATGATGATCAATATTGGCACATCAACTAACATATGTACACACTAATGCCAAATGTCAATAGGGGAACTCAAAGGACATCCATCAGTGGGGCATATTTTGGAACCCTCTGCACTTTCTTGCCGTTGTCCAGCCTTAGCAGGGGTCGTGTTGCAGCTTGGTAAGGGGAAGGTTACGGTGACGAGAATAAAGCGACACAGACTCAAAGATCTGAGGCTTAGTTTTAAGTTTACTGCTTCACAGCTAAGTTGTAAGTTCAGCTACTGTTTCACACACGATCTATATATACCTATACATTCAGCTTGAACATTCTTTTGCGGGTACATGGGGGGGTGGTACAAGCTCTAAGGGAATGTGATGGACATAAGTATAATCAAAACAAATCAAGTTCTCCTACTTTTCTAAACAAAACATCACTAAACCATTAACTGGTTCTGGTTTTTATCTAACTAGGAACAATAAAAGTTGAGGCCATCCTCATAAACTATATAGGTTTTGACACGTCATGGTTTAAAGTTATGTCAAGGATAACAAATAGCTATACTTAGACATCTCTGGGAGGCTGAAGCATAAATACCTTTTGACCTGTCTATAGCATATAAAGTGGAACTTCCTTTTGTTAATAGTTAATTGACACCCAAGATATAGCTTCCCATCAATCTTATAGGCAATCCACTGTGGTCCCTGAACTGTGAAAACAGTTTCACTAAGACGGAGGCACATTCTGGTTTGGACTAAAGCAGCCAGGTAGTCTGGCTGCGTTAAGCTAACTGAGAGCAGTGGACAATAACTCTTGTTGATCTGACCCACAACATTTTTTCTGTTTGGTTAAGGTAATATTAATATGAAATCAATTAAGTTTTGAGCGGTGTTATTTTTATGTTCCAAATTACTTAATATCTGATTTTTTGGTGAAATATTTAAATGCAAACATCCAAATATTATGGCAATAGCAATAAGAAATAACAAAAACAAGAAAGAGCATGCCACGTCCACATTTCCCAGAAGATTAGACCGTGCAAGAATCTTCATTATTCCCAGTGGAACCGTGTCAAGCACTGAGGGGAGTAGTGGTGGGCATGGCACTTTCCATTCAGATTTTTTGCACACCCAGAACTAACCCCCTACACCAAATAGTTTATCAATTTTAAAAAGTATTGCCACATCTAAAGTCACTGTGTACAAGAAGTAGTGGAATACAACAGAAGAATCAACTTTTTAAATAGTCAAGTATACTTTCACTAATTCCTCTTTTAAATTAATCAAATTGCTGTGAAAAATGGTAGAAAACCTAGAACATTTGAAAAAGTTTTAACTGGTAAAAGCATGATTAATTCTAATTTTTCCAATCTCAACTAGAAAGAAATGTGTATTTTAAAGTAGAAGGGAGAACTTTAAGGGAATAAGATCACGCAGTATCCTGAAAAGAATTATCAATATTCCTACAAGTATAAAAAAAAAAGCACAGAAACAAAGATTTAAATTGGTAATCCTGGGTCAAGGGCATATGATAGTTTCTAATACTAGTGAATTTTTCTCCAAGCTTTAACTTGTATCAAACTAAATTATTTCAAATTAAAATAATATAAAAATTAAGTCACCAATACAAAAAAAAGTTATAACAACAACCAAAAGAACTCTTTTGGTTACCCAAGAAATAGGGAGGGACATACCAGCAGCTTACAGGAGGGCAGAATGGAATCCCCCACCCCCATCCCCCACAAGTTCAGTTTTACTTCAAGTTAACCCAGAGTCTGGCTTTGGATAGTCACTCAATAACCACGAATGATTTTCCCTCACCAAGACATCTTCTCTAAAGCTACCATATTCCAAAGAGGACATACACTCCCAGGTATGCAAGGAGAGAGAAAAAGAGGGCAGAGTCACTTTAAAGGGTGTGGGACTCTGAGTCTAAGGAGAAGAGCAGCCTCAGATCAGTTCTAGCCTCTGAGCAATCCCCACCTCTCACCCTGAGGATCAAGCCTCTTAACACATGGTCTTTGGGGAATATTACAGATCCAAACTATAGCAGGTGGCGATGAAGGTGAAGATGGCCAGAGGAAGCTTTGCTTCTTGTTGTTTTAACAGAATAGGTTACCAGTCCTTGGTTTTGGCAAACAGAATGCCTCCTTACAGTTTTTTTGTTTTTTGTTTTTGATGTTGTTTTGTCTATGGAGGAGATGAATGAAGCCAATGAGACAAGAAAGAACTCTCCCTGAGTTGTTTTGGGATGCAAAGCTAGTCACTGGAGTTACAGGTCAATTTTTAAAGCAGAGCCCAGATTTTCAGGAAGGAAGAGAACAATACCTCTGTATCTTCTGTCCACACACTTTCCCATCAGTCTGCCTGAACTTGGCAGTTATAAAGAGTCTGGAATTTGGTCTAAGGTGACCACTACCTGTGAAGAACATGCACTACACACTATGTAGTACTCTTTTTAATTATGTAGTACTCTTTTAAATTAAACTATGAAGTACATGCACCACACACCATGCAAGTGGACTTTACCATTTGCACAAGTCCAATAAGACAGAACATTCACACAAGTTTAAACAAAGCAACTTTATTGGGGGTGGGGTATGAGGATTGAACCCAGGGATGCTTTACACTGAGCTACATCCCCAGTCATTTTTTTATTCTTTATTGTTGAAGCAGGGTCTTACTAATTACTCAGGCTGACTTTAAACTTGCAATCCTCCTGCCTGAGCTTCCTGAGTTCCTGAGATTACAGGCCTGCACCAAGGCACCCAGCTGCAGAGCAACTTTATAGCCCACAGACTGGCAACCATAGACAATAGATGCCTACAATTCATGGCAAGCTGGTCCCCCAAGGTTCAGGAAAACCACCAGGCTGGATGGAGTCTCATCTACATATCCCCACGTTGCTGAAGCACTCTTCCCTGGGTTTCATGCACCAGGGGCAACTAGAATAGCTGGGTCAGCCAAAGCCATGTGAGAACCTGTCCCACAGTCCATCCCTCAAGCCAGATATCCTCTTGCAAAGATAATTCATCTCATATGCCCTCACATCTCCCGAGATTTTACCACATTCATGTGACACTTTGACACAATCTCAGTGCAAATATTGTTGAGCCACAGCCAGAAGACATTTCACTAGACCCAAGAAGACCCTACCACAAGCAGGACTGCCTGAAGCAGTGACCTCTTCCAGGATGCCAGACACCTAGGGAAGAAGGTGCTGAAGAGGCCAAAGAAGGATCCTTCAAATGGCTCCACTGTTTGCCACCAATGGGCGCGGGGGCAGTACTGGTTGAGTCTTTCCCATGATGCTTCTACAATATCTGAGGTGTTTACCCAGGTACTGCAGGAGGTGTTGGCAATAACCACACACCACCCTGTTCTTCCAGCAGATAATCAGAGACAGTTCCCTTGCCCATCTTCACCTAGCCAGTGAGTTCAGCAAGTCTTTTGGGTCCTAAATAAACTAGGTGACAAAGTTGGTCATCTGCGCCAGCGTTAATGACAAGTTGGGGACCACTTCTCCAGGACATGTATGCCTCTCCAGGTACGAGGACACGGATAGCAGAATGGAGTCTGCATTGCTGGCAGGGTGTGTCAGGAAACCCTCTGATGTCAGAGTACGAGCCTTTCCAGCTTAGAGTGTCACTTTGCACAAATGCCTGAGGATCCAAAATTGCCAAACATTATGCCCCATCTGAAGGCGACAGGGACCCCACAAAGGAATATATGAGCCGAGGGAGTGCATGTAACTCTGGTTGGAGAGTGGTCATTTTAAGAGTGTAGTACAATGGTACAAAGCCTGTGTCTGGTTTAGCCATGAATGAAGTGACAAGATTAATTTGCACAACATACATACCCTCCCACACCTCTGGCAATGTTGAAAATCTGCCTGACTTTATATCTATGTTCTAGGTATACCACCCACACTGAGGGAGTCACTCTCCAATCAGAATTATAGATGATTTTTGGGACCACCATCAGACTGCAATGGGCCACACGTCAGCCATTCAAGTCTGGGGGCAAGTGCTCCAAAAATGGGAGTGGCAGATCCAACTACACTTCTAAAACTCCCGAGACTAGAAAGAAGCCTCTTCCAGTCAGAAGGGAGAGGAAATTATTGCTGGGTCAATCCCTAAGAGCTTAGAGGATGAAAAGGTCAATCCTCTTGCTCTATGGGCAGAAGGATTATCCTGTCTGAAATATTACTCACACCAGGAAATCTCACAGTACTTCAGGCCCTAAGGTGTGTCTGGGACAGAAGAGAGGACCCAAGAGGGAAGTTCATCTTGGCACCTGCTCTCCCTCCTTGTCACTCTGGACAGCAAAGGTGCTGCAGGGGGCAAAGAGAAAGAGACTGGAAAGGCAGGCAGAGGGTAAGGACTGGTCCTGTCCACACACAAGATGGAAAGCCAACTAAAAAAGAGCACACTTGTGTGCTAGGCAAACTCTCTTGCTTGTGAGAGCTCCAAGGATCTCACATGCTAGACCAGGAAACTGTCGAGTTTCTTAACCTCTCCAAGTCTTCTCATATGCAAAACGAAAATAGTAATTACCTCTCTCATAGCATTGTCATGAGAAATAGATGAGATCAACTACCACAGCATTTTGTGCTAAAAGCAAAATTTTCAAAAATTTTGAGTCTAAACCAAAATCTGATTTGTTCATTAGAGAACTGGCAATGAAGATTTTCCTTTAAAAGTTGGTTTGAATAATATTTGGGAATATACAAAGACAGTCAATAAGGAATGCCTCAGTAAGATTCCTAAGTTACATGGGAGATTCCTTTAACTTTTAATGGGGTGATAGAAAGCATGATAGTTTGGGGTTTAGCATCTTGACCAGACTGCAAAACCCTATTACCCTGTCTAGCAAATAAAAACTATCGCCTCCGTTCTCTGTAGTGAACTGCTAATCAAACATACTTTGCTGACCACTATTCTCAAGTGTCAGATCATGATGATGAGTAGCAAGACCTACTTTCATCCAGATAAACTCTGACATGAAATTTAAAAAATGAGCAATTGCCATTTTGTCTTTTTCCAGGTTTTAAATTTTGTTAGTTGTTCACACAGACATACAGCTGGAGCCCAATAATCATTGGTAGATGCCTCTCCCCTCTTCAGCCTGTTTGAATTTAGACTGAAATCCCCCAGTTGGGACACCAGAAAGTGGGCTGGGATCTGGCCCCAACCAAAATGGCTTGGTTCCCAAGTGGAGGATGTAGACTGATTGCTGCCTATCATCTGCCATTTGCCCATTTGCCTGCCTCTTGCCTGCCCATCACCCACCACCTGAGGTCCACCTGAATATCATCTGCCCCTAGCCTGCAGACCACCTGCAGACCATCAGTGATCACCTGCTGCCGGCTGTTGCCTGGAAGTCCTTTGTCACAGTACCTGCAGGTCTGGTTACACATGGCTGCCACCATTTTGGGACAGCAGCCAGGACCTGCAGGATCCCCAGCCTTACCAACCCGTCCCACATGAACTTGGCACCCACACCCCGCACTGCAGCTCCCCATTTGCAAAAATGTTTGGAAACCAGGGCAGCCATCTTGGATTATCCTGGAAGCAGAAGCTTCCATCCTTAGGTGGGGCCAATCCCATCCTGAGACGCCTGCTGGAGACTGGAAGCTCATTGTCAGGTATCTCTCATGCCTCAGGCTATTGAAGACTGGGAGGTTTGAATAGTATATGACTGCTATAGTGTAGGGTTTTTTTCTTTTTGAAAATTTTTAAGTTTTTTATTTCTTTATTTTTCTTACTCTATTTTCCCTTTGTTTACAAAGTGGAGGATGTATAGAGAAGTCTTCTCCATTGGAAAAAGCTCTTTCAATCCATACTGGAGACCAATTACCCATTTTCAGATCCTCTCCAAGCCATTTTGGACTTTTTGTTACAATCACTAGGCTGAAATTAAGAGCCTTAGGTGGAGAACCTGGATGGAGAAGCAAGATTTCAGGCAATGTCATCCCTTCAATCTCCGGAAATCTCTGTGGCTGGATCCACCTCGGTGAGCCAAGGTCTCTTTTGTCGGCTTAAACGTTACATGAGGTTTCCTGCCAAACTAGTTCTTTCTCAACTTCCCACTGTCTTGTTCTTCTTTGGTTGCTGAGGGAACAGGAAACCAAATCACCTTGCTCTGGCCCACAAGCCCTGTCTAACTCTGCCCAGTGGTTCTTGTAATGGGCACAGTCTTGTTTGTAAGTGGTAATCTCCGAACCTGCCTCCTCCATGAAGACTCTAAGGACAGCCTCCTTATCTCCTCTTTCTCCAGGCTGCCAGGGCCACTTGGGCCACATCCCCTGCCCAACCATAAGCTCAGGAATCAACTATTAGTAGATTAGTGTTAATCCAGTTCTTCACTGGATCAGGGTCCCATCACTTATGGTAAAACTCTACAGAGCCCAGGGGCCACCTCCCCCATGGTCCCCCTGGATGGGCTCAGGAAAAGCAGACTCATGGGAACTTCAACTAAAGGCAAACATTATTACTAATAATAAATTCCAGCGAAGATTCCATTGACCCATTAAGTCCCACATTTTCAGTTCTGTGAATATTTCAATGACATTGACACAGGTGCATTAAAATAAGTTGGAAATAATAATCTAGAGTGTATACATATTCCTGTAGTAACATTATCATATTATAATGTAATAATATTCTTATTGATATTTTTATGTAATTATATAATATGTTATATAATATATTGAAGGTTTTGTGGCTTTTTTTTTGGTGTTCTACATGTGGGACAAAATGGGTTAATAGCAAGTCCAACTGTGTATTTTCAAGAGCAATCAAAGACACTGGGATAAGTTGCCCCCCACTTCAGCCCTGACACACACACATAACCCATCACTACCACCATTATTGTAGGTAACTAAGAGGCTCAGGGTACTCTCTCCTTTTATGTATTGCTGAATTATCTTTCCACCCATTATACCCCCCTTAATGTCGAGCAAGGCCTGAGATGTGGTTTGGTGCACCCAGAATCCTACTCATCTTTTTTTGCCTGGGCCACATTTGGGCCAGCTAGCTGATCACCCTGGGAGCGAGCATGCTGGAGAAAAGTATAGGAAGATCCCTGTGGTGCCTCTCAGAACTGCATAATCCTGGTTTCCACATTGTGGAGTGTGTTCCAGGCTCCTGACTCAGGTAGAAGCACTAGCTTTGAGAATGAACAAAGATCTTCTTCAACAAAAGCAAGAAGAAAACAGTTTATTCCCTGGACCTCCCACTTACCCCAGCAGGAGCCCATTTCACATTCTGTGATTAGATTCCCACACCAGCTTAGGTCCCAATCTTAACTCTCAGCTGGCTTTCAACCATTTTCACTAATACATCATGATAATAATATGGGCTGGTAATGAAAGCATTAGTGAATAAGAGTTTAACCTGCTACCTTTCCCTGCTATTTGCATTTTAATAAGACCGAGTTTACTGCAAACAAAAAGCCTAAAGATCTGAAAACATCTTGTCAGATCCTCTGGAGTTCCATCCAGACTCTGACACACCTGCCCTGGGAAACTCAGGGTAAATCCCTTCACCTTTCTAGGCCTCAGTTTCCTCATCTGTCCTTTAGGCAGGTTCCACTCCCATCTTCCTAACAAGCATGCTCTGAAGTTCTTTTTTTTTATCTTTTTTTAAAATTTAGGGATTCTTAAAAAAAAAAAAAAAAAAAATTTAGGGATTCTTTTTAGTAATGCCTAACAGTAGAATCCATTTCAACATAACTATTCAAGCATTAATATATCTTATTCTAATTCTGACCCCAGTACCTCTCCTTCCCCCTCTCTCCCCAGCCTCTGCTCCCTTCCCTCTCTTGATCCTTCTGCCATTTACTCAGTTATTCTTTTTTTTTTTTAGTTAATTTCTTGTGGATATACACGATGGTGAGATTCACTGTGTTGTATTCATATATGTACCTAGGAAAGTTGTGTCAGATTCATCCCACCGTCTCCTTTTCTCTGAGGTTCTTATGAGACAGAATGGATGTGGTGTGTTGTAATCTGAGAAATACACCACAAATCCTCAGCAGTGGAAGCCAGTGAATCCGAGTGGCATTGTGTTAGTGGTGGTGAGGAGGGGTTTGCCCTTCCTGAAATGCTGGAAAATTGGCTACCTTCTCTCCTTCTCTTCAGCATGAAGCACATCTGGCTCCTCCAAAGAACTCTCCCTCTCTCCAGCCCAGAGTTGCCTTCCTTTCTCTGACCCAGACTTCTGGGGTCTAAGTCATAAAAATCACCCCAAAGAGGACTGAAGGGCCCCTGCTGAGTTTATGCAGAGGCTCAGAGCCATGCACAGGGCAGGAGGACCTCAAGCCTGCCTTCCCGTCCCAGGGCACAGGCACCTCAGCTCCCAGAGCAGGATGGTTGTGAAGGGGTACAGGCCACAGGAGAGGAACTGATCCAGCTGATGACACCACGTGACCCTCAAAGAGTCCCACCACCCACCCACAACACAACACCATGGAAATACCCCACCTTTCATTACTAAAACTCAGCAGCTAGGCCCTGTGCTCTTGCCTTTCTGGGGTCTTTGGACCCTTTTGAGAATCTGATGGAAGGCATAGAGAAATGTTCTTCTGCACACACCTTCGAAATGCAGCTTTCAACTTCAATTCTAATTCAGAGATGTATAGACTGGTAAAGTTAAGGACACTGGTATAGTGCTTCTGGTGACAGCTCCCTACCCTCTTCCCCATCACTGACACCACTGCCCCAGCACCCAGGTGAGGACAACAACAAGTTTCCCAAGCCACAACTTGGAAATCCAGCCCAAGAGCTAAGCTCTGGTAAAAGGTACTCATTCATCTCTGGCCTTCCCATTTTACCAGGCCTTGAAAAAATCCACAGATTAATAATTGTAAAATCCCACAGGGCGGCATTTGATAACCTATTCTTTGAGTTGAATTTTTTTAATAGATTAGCCTATCTGCCCATCCCTGTATCATTTAATTGAGTCAGGAGGTTGGAAGTGGAAAAGGAGGAAAATCTTCCAAAATCCGTAAGTTCAAACTCCAGACGTGGAACCAGGGATCTCTTCTGGTGTTGTTAAGGCAAGAATCTAAACATTATCCACCAGCAGTCACAGAATCAGTCTCTCTCCCTCTCTCTCTCTCTCTCTCTCTCTCTCTCTCTCTCTCACACACACACACACTCCTACGTAGCTATCTCCCTAATTTCCCTAGAGCCACATCTAAAACATTTAGCTGGAAACTAAAATTTAACTTGAAGAACAGTATTAGTTTTCCTAACACCACCCTGTTCCCAAATCACCCATTTGAGAGGAACTAATAAAATTATCATCTATAGTGTTGGGAACTTTTTAAATCCTAGGATGAATGACTTGGGACCACAGAGCTAGAAAAGACTCAGAATGACTTGGGGAGCAAGTGATGAGGAAGCCCGAGGAGTGGCAAAGCCCTGGAGGCTTGTGAGCGGTGAGGGTGTTGAGGGTGGCAACAACCCGAGGGTCTTCTTCCTTCACCCCCAGTACGCTCCTCCCACAAGAGAAAAGCAAGAGACAGAGAGAGGTCTGAGGTATCCGTAACTTTATTATTTTGCAGTTACATATCCAGGGGTCAAAGCCCAGGGCCAGACAGCTGTGCTATTTCTTGTGTGAATCTTCATGGGCTGCCACACCCAACTTTATCACCAGCGCAAGGAATTCCTCGAAGTTAACTGCTTTATCTGAATTGACATCCAACTCCTCGAACCAGGTGTCTGCATCCTTTTCCTGTGAGGATCAAAGGGGAAGAAGCCAGAGTATAAAGATCTCAGAGAAAGCTAAAGCATGGCTGTCTACAGAGGGCAGCATGGAAGACTAGGACCCCTGGGGGCATCATCAGAGCCAGGCAGAGACTCCCAACCATACTCAGCCCCTCCTCACCTTCAAGTAATGAGGACACTCCTTAGTGAGCATTTTCTTCAGGTCATCCCTGTAGAGGGCATGGTAATTCCCCTTCGGCAGGGAGTAATTGTGGTAGAGCTCAATGAACGAGTTCATGGAGTTCTCCAGATCAGTCGGCATGATGTCCATGGATGTGCTCACCTGAGGGAAGGAGCCACATGGGGAATCCTGAGGCAGAGATGGTGCACTTGCCCATGGAAGAGTGAAGACCAGAGAGACACTCAAAGGACTCTATCCCCAAGTAATGACTTGACCTGGTCTCTACCATCCAAATAATTAAACCAGCAGATAGCTGTGGCTGTGATGGAAAGGGTGGGATGTGGGTATAGAAGGGAGTCTCCCCCTCACCCTCTCTGCCAAAGAAGTCCCTACTTAGGAAATGAATGTGCCCCAACACACTGGGCAGAGCTAGAAGTCTCCACTTATCTTTGCTCACTCTTTTCCAAGAGCCCTGGATCTTTGCTGAATCTCCCCAGCTTCCTCTCCCCTCTCACAAAAAGCTACTTCACTTCCCCAATCTTCCTCAAGGGAAACCTACAGTGTAGGGCAGAAACAGGCATTGCCACTTACCAGATGTCCCTGAAACTGTGTTGACAAAGGACCTTCAGGGCTGAGTATCTGCTCCCTTTTATAGCGGGAGGCTTGGCCAGCTGCCTGCAGCCTCAGGCCATTCAGAGAGGCAGATTTCTTGCAGAGTTGCTTCAGCCTCTTGTTTCCCAACTAGGTGGGTGTGACAATCACCATGCACAGTGAAAATTTCTGAGGGTGGGGAGACCGGGAAGTGGAAGACCAAAGGCTTTTGCTGGGCTGCAGGGCCCAAGCGGAGAGACCAGGAAGAGGCCATGGCAAGCACTGCTTTTCTGGGTCCCTGGAACCCCCTCCCTTGCTCCAGCCAGACTCACTCCTAAATTCTCTCCACTGTTGCTGTTGCTAATCCCATGCCTCGCAGCCAATCTGTGAGTCTCTGAAATAGAACTGAAGTTGAAAGCAGCGTCCTGAGGGTGTGTGCAGAAGAACATTTCTCTATGCCTTCCATCAGATTCTCAAAAGGGTCCAAAGACCCCAGAAAGGCAAGAGCACAGGGCCTAGCTGCTGAGTTTTAGTAATGAAAGGTGGGGTATTTCCATGGTGTTGTGTTGTGGGTGGGTGGTGGGACTCTTTGAGGGTCACGTGGTGACATCAGCTGGATCAGTTCCTCTCCTGTGGCCTGTACCCCTTCACAACCATCCTGCTCTGGGAGCTGAGGTGCCTGTGCCCTGGGACGTGAAGGCAGGCTTGAGGTCCTCCTGCCCTGTGCAAGGTTCTGAGCCTCTGCATAAACTCAGCAGGGGCCCTTCAGTCCTCTCTGGGGTGATTTTTATGACTTAGACCCCAGAAGTCTGGGTCAGAGAAAGGAAGGCAACTCTGGGCTGGAGAGAGGGAGAGTTCTTTGGAGGAGCCAGATGTGCTTCATGCTGAAGAGAAGGAGAGAAGGTAGCCAATTTTCCAGCATTTCAGGAAGGGCAAACCCCTCCTCACCACCACTAACACAATGCCACTCGGATTCACTGGCTTCCACTGCTGAGGATTTGTGGTGTATTTCTCAGATTACAACACACCACATCCATTCTGTCTCATAAGAACCTCAGAGAAAAGGAGACGGTGGGATGAATCTGACACAACTTTCCTAGGTACATATATGAATACAACACAGTGAATCTCACCATCGTGTATATCCACAAGAAATTAACTAAAAAAAATAACTCTGGGCCAGGCGCGGTGGCACACGCCTGTAATCCCAGCACTTGGGAGGCTGAGGCAGGAGGATCGAGAATTCAAAGTCAGCCTCAGCAACTTAGCAAGGCCCTAAGCAACTCAGTGAGAACCTGTCTCTAAATAAAATATAGAATAGGGCTGGGGATGTGACTCAGTGGTAGAGTGCCCTTGGGTTTAATCCCCAGTACCAAATAAAAATTAAAAAAATAACTCTGGGTAAATGGCAGCAAGATCAATAGAAGGATGGGAGCAGAGGCTGGGGAGAGAGGGGGAAGGAGAAGTACTGGGGTCAGAATTAGAATAAGATATATTCATGCTTGAATAATTATGTCAAAATGGATTCTACTGTTATGCATTACAAAAAAGAATCCATAACTTTTAAATATTTTTTCATTTGCAGATGGACACAACTCCTTCATTTTATTTATTTATTTTTATGTGGTACTGAGGATCGAACCCAGTGCCTCACACATGCTAGGCAAGTGCAAGAGCCACAACCACAGTCCTGGAATCCATACATTTTTTTAAAAGATTAAAAAAAATTCAAAGTATGCCTATTAGGAAGATGGGAGTGGAACCTAACCAATGGACAGATGAGGAAACTGAGGCCCAGAAAGGTGAAGGGATTTACCCTGAGTTTCCCAGGGCAGGTGTGTCAGAGTCTGGATGGAACCCTAGAGGATCCAGTTCTAGAACTTGTTTTGATGAGAACATGACTGACGGAAAACTCTTTCCTTGCTTCCTTTAGTCATTAAATATTGACCAGTGCTTCGCCAGCATATAGGCCATCAGCACCACCTTGGGGAAAAAGATGGCATTAGCCTCTATCCTTCTGATTTCCACAGCCCTCTGGGCTTCATTGTGCCATTGTTCATTCACTTATTTTATAACAATGTGACTTCGGGCTCTATGCCTTAGTTACCTGCTCTGTGCCTTAGTTAAATCGATTCATAAGTAGAGATACAAAATACAATAAACCTCCAGCCCACAGAATGAGAGAAAATATTTGTAAATTGTGTATCTGATAAAGGGTTAATATCCAGAATATAATAAAACTCTTGACAACTCAGCAACAATAGAAAAGAACAACCCCCATTTAAAAAGTGGGTTAAAGGCTTAAATAGATATTTCTCGAAAAATTTTATACAAATGGCCAACAAGCACATGAAAAATATGTCCAAAATCACTTATGATTAGGAAAATGCAAATCAAAACCAGAATGTGATACCACTTCATACCTGTTAAGACGGCTACCATGAAAAAACAAAAAAAGGAGCTGGAACAGTAGCACATGACTGCAAGATTCTCAGGAGGCTGAGAAGGGAGGATCACAAGTTCAAGTCCACCCTGGGCAACTTAGTGAGAGATCCTGTCTCAAAAATAAAAATAAAAATAAAGACCTTGGAAGTATATTTCAGTGGTAAAATGCTGTGGGTTCAATTTCAGTACCATCCAAAAAAGAAAGAAAGAAAGACAAAGTAACAACTGTTGGCAAAGACATAGAGAAATTGGAAGACTTGTGTGCTATTGATGAAAATGTAAAATGGTTTGGTTGCTATGAAAAATGGTACAGTGACGTCTCAAAAAAATAAACTTATAATTACCACATGATCCAGCAATTCCACTTCCAGGTATATAGCCAAAAAAAATAAAAGTAAAGTCTTGAAAAAATATTTGAAAACCCACATTCATAGCAACATTATTCACAACAGCCAAGAGCAAAGAGATGCAAGAGGACATCAACAGATGAACGGATAAACAAATATACATATACAATGGAATATTAGTCAGACTTTGAAAAGGAAGGAAATCTTGACATATCTTGAATGAACCTTGAGGACACCCTGCTAAGTGAAATAAGCCTATCACAAAAAGGCAAATGTCATATGACTCGACTTATATGAGGTCGTTAGAGGAATCAGATTCATAAAGACAGAAAGTAGAGTGACCAATTCCAGCGACTGGAAGGAGGGCAAAGAGAGGGTTGCTGTTCAATGCGTCCAGAGTTTCAGTTTTGCAAGATGAAAAGAGTTCTGGAGATTGGTTGTTCAACAATGTGAATGTACTTAAAAGCACTGAAAGGTGCACTTAAAAATGATGGGGATGATAAATTTAATATTATATATGTTGTACCACAATTTTTTTTTTTTTTTTTTGGAACCAGGGATTGAACTCAGGGACACTCAGCCACTGAGCCACATCCCCAGCCCTATTTTGTATTTTATTTAGAGACAGGGTCTCACTGAGTTGCCTACGGCCTCGCTAAGTTGCTGAGGCTGGCTTTGAACTCGCAATCCTCCTGACTCAGCCTCCCAAGTCGCTTGGATTACAGGCGTGTGCCACCATGCCCAGCATATATTTTTAATTTTTAAGTGCTTCCCCCTACAAAAAGAATTACACCTTGTGAGGATTAATAATAGATGCTAAAAGCTTATGACTTACTTTTCTTGGCCCATTTTGTCCCATCATCCCAGATGTCATATTTGCCCAATCATCTATTTATAGATTTATAGGATGGTGTGTGTGTATGTGTGTGTGTGTGTGTGTGTGTGTAAATCTATGTTGTCCCAATGTCCCTTTTTTAGATTTATAGACCAACTTGTGTTTTCATTTACTTCTCCTCCTCCACCTCCTTCCTTTATTTGGTACTGGGTACTCTACCACTGAGCCACATCCCCAGCCCTTTTTATTTTAAGTTGCCCAGGCTGGCCTCAAACTTGTGATCCTCCTCCCTCAGCCTCCTGGGTCACTGGGATTATAGGCATGAGTCACCATACCTGGCCAGATTTTTGTTCTTAATGATAATAAAGGATATATAAGTTCTAGATCATGATATCTAACCCATTTTAATACACCTGTGTCAATTTCACTGAAATATTTGCAGAGATGAAAATTTGGGACTTACTGTTGTGCATTTTATTTTATAAAAGATTTATACACACACACACACACAAATGTTTACTGCTGAGAGCAGGCTGAGGGACACCGTGGGAGCATGAGCCATGATTCCTGCCCCAGACTTGTGCCTGATTCTCTAGCTATACTGGGAGCAGTCTAGAGCCAGACTATGCATCCTTGCCTCCCCAACAGAGTGCCTAGTGAACACAGTAGGAGTAACTGTAATTGATAATAAAAACAAATAATTGCAACATCACAGCTAACATTTGCTGGGTCTGTATCATATGTCAAGAATTGTTGTAAGTGCTTCATTTACATCAGTTCATCTAACTCTCACAGTAATCCTATGAGTTATGTACTGTTGCAATTTCTATTGTACAGATGAGGAAACTGAGGCCCACAGGAGACTCAACAATGAGATTCAGGATATGAGGTGACAGCGTCCACTTCCTATTGCTGCCTGGAAGGCCTCCTCATCCTTGTGACATCCTTTCCATCCTTCCCAGCCCAGCTCTGAGTCCACCTGATCCCCCACACACCCCATATACACAGGTTAGTTCTCTCCTCTGTGCCACCCAAGCCCTTCTCCATCACAACATTGGCCCTGCCTTATTAGGATTCACCTGTTTGCTGTCTATCTTTTCTTTGGTTCTGGGAACATTATTTCCACACCTCTATGTGTGGAATATTAATATGTAGTGAGAAAATAGATGAAATGCAAAATTGAATTTTGGTGTTTTCTTTAACCAATGCAAAAATTCCCTTTATTGTACTTAGCCATTTGGGGAAGAAGGCAGGGTATATAAATCCATCAACCAAATGCAGTCTAACTTCCTTGATAAGAGGTGAATCAACCTCTAGTTAAGAAAATAGTGCCCTTTCTGCCATATTTCATGACAAGTTTTCAAGCAGTGATCAGCCCATACATTGTATATATTATTCATCAGGGACTACCCTATAGGACCTGCCATACACCATCTTATCCCAAAGTGTCACATACTTTCAAAATGTGTTTACATCCCCTGACTCATTTGATACTCCCAGCAACTTTATAAAGTGGGTGTTACTGGTATAATTATCCCTGTTTGACAGATGGAGAAACTGAGGCATGAGGTGTTGATTGAGGTCCTCCTCCCGGTCTGGCTCAGGAGACTAAAGGCAGTCATGAGTGGTGACTTCCTTCTAGCATCCGGTGCAGACTGACCAGTGAGACTATGAACTGTCACCCACCAAAACATACATATAGCCCCCTGAATAGTTAGACTTTAGAAGGCTGCAGAAGATGGGTGTCAAGAATTGGGTAAACATGTTGGGGAAAAGGCAGAACCTGTAATCAGCCTGAGGGACATGGGGCAACTTAGGGGAGCGGAACCTGGCCATGTTTACAGGAAAGGGCCCAATCCCCTGTATGTGTCCTAACAGACCTGACTCAGCCCATTCTCGCAGGCTGAAGAAATGAGGACAGATCATGCAGAAGTGGTGGAGAAATCCCCAGGAAGGGGATGGAGGGAGGCAAAAGGCATTGAACCTGGGTGGCCTTGTTAAGTCCTCAGAGGCCGACGGAGCCCACCATATCTCAGATGAGGCAGCAAGGCCTCTCCCCTGGATCTTGAGGAAGAGTGGTCTGAATAACTTGGTCTCCACGATAGGACCAAGGGGCCCAGCAGGAGGGGGAGTCTTGGGTCTCCAGTCCAGCAGACCCCTTCTTGTTGACACTTGCTGAGCCAACCCTGTGCTGATGCTGGGTTAAGTGCATGGTCGGGACTTGGGATACAGAGAGTGAACCAGAACTGCAGTGTGAAGAGCATGCCCCTTGAGCAAGAGGGTCACCAATTCAAAGCCAGCCTGTGCAACTTAGCAAGACCAGGTCTCAAAATAAAAAGGGCCGGGGATGTAGCTCAGTAGTAGAGTGCCCCTGGGCTCAATCCTCAGCACTGAAAGAAAAGTGCCCCTGAGAGAAAGGGGATGCAGAAACCTTCCCAGAGGTGAGCAATGCAATGATGTCCTGTCGTTCTTTTAAAATATATCCTTTTGATCACAGTGAAGTCAGGACACCAGTTCCCAGACTCATCCTCAGGAAAAAAAAAAAAAAAAAAAAAAAAACACCGAAAGGGGCTCCAGCAGGGCCTGAAGGCAGATGAAACCCTCCCTGAGAATTCTGCCTCCAATTCCTGGGCTCCAGGGGAGAGGGAGACGGAAACAACACAGATGGGACAGGGCAGATCTCAATTGGGAGGGGTCAGGGGCCACAAAAGGGCTTGGACCCTTGAGTCATGAATAATTCAGAGACAGGAGTTGCACCCACATCCAGCATTATGTTTCATTAGTAAAAACCAGACCTAACCTTTCCTTCTCCAGGAAGTCTGCCCTGCTTGACAGTCTCCCAGGTTCCGCTCATTGCTCTTCCTATGACAGGTGTCTACCACTCTGCCAGGCTTGATTGTCAACTTTGTCCCTGCTTCCACCTCTGACTCAGCATGTACAAAGCCTAATGCTCCCCACCCAACACCCAAAATGCCAGTGCCAATTACCAGCATCATCTTCCCCTGTCATCAACGCCTGAAACATCGGCCTCATTCTGGATCCCTTTTCTCCCTCAGTTTGTCACCAAGGTCTGGGGCTTTGATGTTCTCACTTCTCTTGTGTCTACTCCCTCCCCTGTATCCCTGCATACAGCCATTGACTTTGTCCTCATTGCCCCATGCCCGGGCTGTGTATAGTCTTCTAATGGGTCCCCAGCCTCTCCCTTGTCTGATCTATCCCTGTGGTCTCCAGGTAGCTTCTGAAAGTACAGGGATGGTCACATGCTCCCCCACCTTAAAGAGTCATTCAGGGTTCCATTACTTAAAAGAGAGAGTCCAAACCCCAATGCTCAGCTTTCCAGGACATCCAGAGTTTTGTCCTGGGTCTTGGGTTGTATCTCAGTGTTAGAGTGCTTGCCTAGCATATACAACAGGCCCTGGGAGGGAGGGAGGTAAAGAAAGGGGGGAGAGAAAGAAAGAAAGAGAGAAAGAGAGAAAGAAAGAAAGAAAGAAAGAAAGAAAGAAAGAAAGAAAGAAAGAAAGAGAGAAAGAAAGAAAGGAGGGAGGAAAGAAAGAAAGGAAGAAAAGAAGGAAGAGAGAGAGAGAAAGAGAGAGGGGGGAGAGAGAGAGAGAGAGAGGGAGAGAGAGAGAGAGAGAGAGGAGAGAGAGAGAGAAAAGAAAAGAAGGAAGGAAGGAAAGGAAGGGGGGAGGGAGAAAGAAAAGAAGGAAGGGAAGAAGGAAGAGAGAGAGTTGTCCTGACTCACCTATTCAAACAGTTGAGTTTATTCTCCTTGGATATTCATTTCTAGGCGAGGCTTTCTATTGTCCTGGACATACCACCCATGTCTCCACTGCTGTTCCCTCTGTTAAAAGGAGCTCCTCTCCCTACCCTGGTCCCTTCCCAAGCCCAGGCCAGTCCCTTGATATGCAGGGTCATTGAAGCCCTCATTCTGAGTAGGGACACCTTGAAAAATAGGGTCCATGCCCAGTGTAGTCCTGCCCACAAGGCTCCTCTTTTGTCCCATATGTGCAGGGAGAGAGTCACCAGTAACATGATTGGTGAGGCATGGCTTCTTTATTGGAGGGTCACCTGCCCAAAGAAGAACCTCCCTCTCACCAGCTGATAGTTGAGGGTAGGGGCTGTCTCCCCACTTAAACAAGAGTACATGGGTTCGGGACTGTGACTCCCCCATCAGCTAGGGGCATTTTGAAGGCAGAAGTTGTATCTCCCATCCAAAATGAGTGCTCCCCAGCAACCAATCCTTCTCTTTTGGACTTTTGGGGATGGTCGGAACCATGAGTTGCCCACAAATGTGTCTGAGATTGTCCTTGTGTGCGCTCACACACACAGCAGAGCTGTCCATCAGCAGCCTGGAGCCAGGTCACCCTGCCTCCCGGAAGCAGGCTCCAGTGGGCAGGAGACTGACTGTCCTTCTAGTAGAGGCTATGCTGGGCACAGTAATGGGCACACAGCTGTCGGTGGTACTGCAGGTGGTAATCTTTCACCAGCTTGCCCAAGATGTAGAGGAACTCTTCAAAGCAGACCTGGTTGTCCTTGTTCTTGTCTGCTGCCCGGAACAATTCTGTGATATAGTACGGCTCCTTCCGACCCTGAAGATTGGGAAGAGGGTCAACCACCCACCAAATGTGCAGCCCACCCACCAGGCCCTCCACCACCTGCAGGGTAACAGCAGTGTACCCTGTCCACAAGGGCCTTGCAGGAAACACTTCACTCGAATAGTGACTAGGACGCCCAACATGCTGCAAAATCAGGTTGAAGATGGGTGCCTCGTGTCACTGGAGCAACATGGGCACAAAAGGAGGAAGTAAACAGCACTGTTGGCAGACTGAGTACAGGCCCTGAGCAGCACTGAGCAGCCTGGTGCCTCCAGACACACTCTATCCACTGTCAGTGGCTGTGGAAACCTGGCTTCCCAGTCGCACTGCAAGCTTCCTGGAGGGACACCCAACAGGCTTCCTGAAGGCAAGACTGTGTCTTCTTCTTCCACACTGGGGGCTCCCCCAGAGCAGGGTCCACCTGTCACTCATATCTGCATCCCCAGCACGACTCTAGAGCCAGCACCAACTGACGTCAGTGTTTGAACACTGCAGTATCTGCCTAGAAATTTTTAATGACACCTTGCCTGTGTCACCTACATAGAGAATGGAGGGAAAGGACAAAGCCACGAGCCCTGGAGCTGTCCAGGATGTGTCCCACACCCATGATGTGGCTCTGAGACTAAGGTTTAGGATTGGTAGAGGAGAGGAAAGCAGCATTTGAGGAGGAAATGATGAACAGCATGATGAAAGTCAGCAGTCCAAGCACAGCAAGGAGATGGGTCAGGCCAGGTGGGTACAGCGAGGCAGTGGGCAGTGACAGGTGAAGCAGGTTTCAGTAAGATTTGTCTGTAGGCAAGGGTGCTCCAACACAGTGTGGAGCATTTGGGAAGCATTTATAGGAAGGAAGTAGTTGCATGGAGCAACTGTGGCCTGGAGGACAGCCCTCCATCCCTGCAGGCAGATGCGTGGTCTTTCTCCCCGCACCACTCACCACCATCTGCTGTTTCTATAACCCTATCGCCTCCACTAAGCCAGTTCACCAAAGAGCTGGAGGCTTCCTGCCTTGAGCAGGCTCTCCCCAACTTCCTTCACCTGTGCCACTTCCATCAAATCTGCTACCTGGTGCCCAAGTGTTTGTCCTCAAGGGCCCTATACCTTTGTGGCCTGTGAACCCCATGCTGGTGGGCCTGGGGCCGGGGGGGAGGTCTGGGCACAGCCCCACAGTTTTCCTTGGAAAGAAATAAGACTAATCACCCAGCTCCCCTACTCAAAGTCTCAGGTACAGTCCAATCAACAGAGGGCAAGACTGACTCCTCTGCTCTTTCCCAGTTAGTAGCAGAGATGGGAAATGACAGAGATGACTGTTCAGAATTGGGTCAGAGGGCAGAGGGTAGCACCCACAAACACTCCTGTGGGCCTTGCAGTCCCCAAGGATCCCTTGGGCAGGCCCTAAGGGGTGGGTTGGGCTCACCCACATCTGAGAAACTCAGGGGACAGGTGGTGGAAGGGAAATTTACCTTTTCTTACCCCTACCTATCCTAGGGTGGCCCTGACAGCCTAAACTATGTCCCCTCCAGGCCCAGGGGGAAGAGTGGCAGGAGAAGGAGCTGGTGCTCAAAGGGCTTGGTGAGGTGGTCAGGGCTTGGGACAGTCACTGGCAGAATGGGCCTGTGAACAGAGGGAAGAATGTAGGGCTTGTCCTCAGCAGGCAAGAGGGACAGAGGGGAACAGTTTGGGGGTTAGGTCTGAGTTCCTCAGACTGCAGTGAGCCAGGCAGAGAGAGGGAAAGACAGGAAGTAAATCTGGGCAGATCCTGTCCTCCTGCACCCCCTCACTTCCCTCCTGTAAGTTGGAGACTATCAGGAAAGTCAGCTCCCTTTCCCAACGCCCCCACCACTCACTTCCAACACTCCCCTCAAACCCCATAACCAACCCCACATCCATCCCCTCTTCATCCCCCACCCTGACCCCAGACCCTACACACCAAGGTCTCCATGAAGCGGGGCACGTTGTCCATGAGCAGGGCCTTCAGCTCCTCCAGGGACAGGGTCTCCACATCCCCTTCACGGGCTGCATACTGATGGTAGCAGTGGATGATTTGGAAGAGGGATTCCTCCACTGGTGTGTCTGGCATGACTGCTGGGCTCCAAACTGGGACAGGGGGTAGATCTGGGGATGCAGGGGTAGAGCAGCTGGGGATAATGGAAAATCTGGTCTGGGTCAACCTACGGCAGAATGAATGCTTCCTCCCAGAGCCTTCTGCCCTCCTCTTCCTGCCCACTTCGCAGCACCTGGTCTCAGGCGTCCTCCCTGCAGTCCACCTGGCCCCTTGCAAACTTGACTCAAAGTCACTGCCCTGCAAGATGATTTCCAGCAAAATTTCAGGACATAACTCTGTCCCCTCTCTTGGACTAAGGAGGACAGGCATCCTGGGTGCAGGTGCTGTGTCCTCCTCCCCTGCAAACCACCTGAGTTTAAAGAGTTACCCACAAAGAATGAGAAGAAACTAAAGATTTTTTGAAACGAGACAGAGTTTATGTTGTTTACAATGGAAATTTTTAAAACCTTGAAAAGGCAGTATCCCCCTACCTGCCATTCACAGTGTTGTGTCACAAGCAGAATATTAAAATAATCCTAACTCAGGAAACCCAGCTCTGTTCTTGCATTTCTGCAGTTTTCTTTCTCACTTAAACACATAGACAACACATGCACTGACGTCTTTGCCCTACCAGCCCCTCGCTGCATGGACCTATCTAGGAGCTGACATGCCAACAGTACATGCCTTCAGCCCTCCAACCCCGTGGCCCTCCCACCACCTCTATGCAGCGCCCACCTGCTGCACCCCACTTCCTATGGAGATGGAGATGAGGCCCCAGGTTGGGGAATCCAGCTGTCCTCCCTGGATCCTGTGCAGGTGAGTATCATGACCACATTCCTGTACCTTGTCACACGTGCTGCTTCTACACTGATGGAACCAGCCAGCAACAAAGTCCATTCTACACATTATCCCACTTAACCCTCACAATGACCTTAGAAGGTAGGCCCATTACCCCTGTTTTCCTGGGGGTGGGGAGATGAAATCCAAAGAGGTTAAGAAGTTTCTCAAAATCACACAACTGATCCACCTGGAGTCAAATCAAGGCCCATGTCCTTGGGAACAAGCCCAACCACTGCTTTTTGCTTTAGGGCCCCACAGTCACTCTATTGGGACACCCATCCACACTGCATATTCTCCAAAACAGGAAAACTGCCCATCTCTGCTCTCTAAAACCTACTCACCCAGCACAGCCCACGCTGCCCCTGTGGTTCTCTTGGAAAAGATACTGACCTGTTGCTATTGGAGCCGGGCTGCTCCAGATTCCCAGTGCAGCCTTTGTTGATCCTGGAGACTCCCAAGCTCAGGCAGGAGGCAGTTGTATGAGCAGGGGACCCCTGACCAGGCCCCACATCCTGTGCATCGCTGGTGCCTCCAGTTACGCTAGTGTGTGCTTCTCCCCAGGTTCCTCAGCAGCTGGATTGAGCCTCAACAGCATTCCTGAGATGACATCACAACACTTATTGCTAAGATGAACTCATTCAGTTTCAGGGACCCACCTGCCCCCGAAGCAGGAGCTGTAGCATCTAAGAATCACAAAAGGTCTCATTATCTGTCTTCTGCCTCAGAGCTCATCCTCCCAGCACCAGGGTTTAGGTGGGGTCAGGCACACACTTACACACACCATTGTCAGATGTCCTCCTTCAATTAGTGACCTCCAAACTCCATAGTCACAAGCACATTCATTCATTCAACAAATATTTCTTGAGTACCCACAGTGTGCCAGGCCCTCTGCTAGGCATTATAAATAAGACACAGGGTCAGCCCAGAGGGTGGTGATGGGTGAAGGGACAATCACGCACTGTCACGATGCACGCAGTGACATTAACAGAGCATTCCAGGCACCTGACAAGGAGCACCTTCTGCCTGCAGAGTTGAAAGACTTCCTTAGGGAGGTGATATTTGAGTTGGGACGTGAAGTTGTGAGTTGCAATGAGGAATGGAGGACCAGGGGCTTCAGGCAGAGGAAATGACATGGGCAAAGTCTTGGAGGTTTGAAAGAGGATGGCCTGCTCAGGAGATAGAGCAGGAAGAAACAAGGTTGGAGAGACAAATGGAGACAAAAGGTGAAGGACCCTGGACACCAAGCTAGAGCTGCAACTTTAACCTGTGCTTGGAAAGAAGCTTAAAGAGGATTTTTTTTATTTGTTCTTTTTTAGATATACATGACAATTAGGTGTATTTTAACAAATCATACATACATGGAATATAACTTCCCATTCTTAGGTTGTACATGATGTGGAGTTACACTGCTCGTGTGTTCATATATGAACCTATGAAAGTTATGTCCCATTCATTCTACTGTCTTTCCTATTCCCATCCCCTGCTTTCCCTTCATTCCCCTTTGTCTAATCCAATGGACTTCTGTTCTTCCCTCCCACCCCCAAAACTTACTGTGTGTTAGCATCTGCATATCAGAGAGAACATTTGGTTTTTTGGGATTGGCTTATTTCACTTAGCATGATAGTCTCCAGTTCCATCCACTTACCAACAAATGCCATAATTTCATTCTTCTTTGTGGAGAGAGGGGCTTTAATGAGTTATGGGTGATGGGTGAGAGGCAAAGTGGTGAAACCAGCTTTGTTCCTTAGGAAATAACCGACTGCAATGTGGAAGTGGCTCTGCTCTGAAGGGGGCCAGACCCATAAGCTTGGCCTCCATCCAGATGCCCACCTGGGCATTTGAGTGACAGGTGAGCTCCCCTCATCTCATCCCAGCACAAGCCTTCTCTCAGTGGCCCCTTCCCCCAACTCTAGACAGCTCCCCTGGGAGACACCACACAGGCTGATGAGTGAATCCCCCAGAAGAGGGCACCAAAGGATAAGTAACTGAACCAGAGACTGAGCCCAGGCATCCCTGAGGGTTTGATAGAAAATCATAGAGGCTGGAGCTCAGTCACAGCAGGCGTGCATGCACCAGGTCTTGGGTTCAATCCCCAGCACCAAAGCTCTCGTCATCATTATAGGCAGATACTTAAGTCAATGCCTTTTGCACTTTGATTTCATCTACCACTATAACAATTTCCTCCACAAACAAGTGGTTCACACACATTTTTTTTTTTTTTTCCCCTGTACAGGGAATTGAACCCAGAGGTAACTCTGTCACTGAGAGACATCCCCAGCCCTTTTCGGTTTTTTTATTTATTTTTTTGAGTCAGGGTCTCACTAAGTTGCCCAGGCTGGCCTCAAACTTGCAACGTATCTACCTCAACCTCTCAAGTAGCTGGGATTACAGGCATATGACACCATATCTGGCTTACATTTTTGTATTTCTAAACTAAAAATACGGCTCAAATTTCTAAAAAGTAAAACAATTTGGCAATACCAAGCTGGGGGCACAGAGAATTTTATTGAATACCTTTGATTCAGCCATCTCTTCCCTGGGAATTTATCCCAAGTACTTCATTAACCAGGTGTTAAAAGCAGTAATCATACTACAGAGCAATAGTGACAAAAACAGCATGGTATTGGTACCAAAATAGACAGGTAGATCAATGGTACAGAATAGAGGACACAGAGACAAACCCAAATAAATACAGGTATCTCATACTTGACAAAGGAGGCAAAAACATGCAATGGAGAAAAGACAGCCTCTTCAACAAATGGTGCTGGGAAAACTGGAAATCCATATGCAGCAAAATGAAACTAAACCCATATCTCTCACCCTGTACAAAACTCAACTCAAAGTGGATCAAGGACCTAGAAATCAGACCAGAGACTCTGCACCTAATAGAAGAGAAAATAGGTCCAAATCTTCATCATGTTGGCCTAGGACCAGATTTCCTTAACATGACTCCCAAAGC
>JAJEJO010053705.1:0-37081 GCA_020662805.1 Glaucomys volans
AAAGTTCATTGCAGAGAGTGCATTTAATAAAAGAATGAAAAGTCAACAAATCAATGACCTCACATTACAGCTCAAAGCCCTAGAAAAAGAGGAACAGATCATCACCAAAAGTAGTAGAAGACAGGAAATAATCAAAATCAGAGCTGAAATCAACGAAATTGAAACAAAAGAAACAATTCAAAAAATTGACGAAACAAAAAGTTGGTTCTTTGAAAAAATAAACAAAATTGATAAACCCTTAGCCACGCTAACAAAGAGAAGGAGAGAGAAACTCCAAATTACTAAAATTCGTGATGGAAATGGAAATATTACAACAGACACAATTGAAATACAAAACATAATAAGAAGCTACTTTGAAAATTTATACTCCAACAAAATAGAAAACCTGGAAGACATCAACAGGTTCCTAGAGGCATATGAGCCACCCAAACTGAATCTGGAGGACATACACAACTTAAATAGATCAATTTCAAGCAATGAAATAGAGGAAGTCATCAAAAGCCTACCAACAAAGAAAAGTCCGGGACCAGATGGATTCACAGCCGAGTTCTACAAGACCTTCAAAGAAGAGCTCATTCCAATACTCCTCAAAGTATTTCATGAAATAGAGGAGGAGGGAACCCTTCCAAACTCATTCTATGAAGCTAATATCACCCTGATACCAAAACCAGAGAAGGACACATCAAGGAAAGAAAATTTCAGACCCATATCTCTAATGAACATAGATGCAAAAATTCTTAACAAAATTTTAGCGAATCGCATACAAAAGCATATTAAAAAGATAGTGCACCATGATCAAGTGGGTTTCATCCCAGGGATGCAAGGTTGGTTCAACATCCGGAAATCAATCAATGTAATTCACCACATCAACAGACTTAAGGTCAAGAACCACATGATTATTTCAATAGACGCAGAGAAAGCATTTGATAAAATACAGCACCCCTTCATGCTCAAAACACTAGAAAAAATAGGGATAGTGGGGACATTCCTTAACATTGTAAAGGGTATCTATGCTAAGCCCACAGCTAACATCATTCTAAATGGAGAAAAATTGAAAGCATTCCCCCTGAGAACTGGAACAAGGCAGGGATGCCCTCTTTCACCACTACTATTCAACATTGTTCTTGAAACTCTAGCCAGAGCAATTAGACAGACCAAAGAAATTAGAGGAATACGAATAGGAAAAGAAGAGATCAAACTATCCCTATTTGCTGATGACATGATTCTCTATCTAGGAGAACCTAAGAATTCCACCAGAAAACTTCTGGAACTCATTAGTGAATTCAGTAAAGTAGCAGGATATAAAATTAAATCTAATGCTCATAAATCTAATGCATTTTTATTCATAAGTGATGCATCCTCTGAGAGAGAAATTAGGAAAACTACCCCATTCACATTAACCTCAAAAAAAAATAAAATACTTGGGAATCAATCTAACAAAACATGTGAAAGACCTCTACACTGAGAACTACAGAACACTAAAGAAAGAAGTTAAAGAGCATCTGAGAAGATGGAAAGATCTCCCATGTTCTTGGATAGGCAGAATTAATATTGTCAAAATGGCCATACTTCCAAAAATGCTATACAAATTCAATGCAATTCCAATTAAAATCCCAATGGCGGACCTCATAGAAATAGAGCAAGCAATCATGAAATTCATTTGGAGGGATAAGAGACCCAGAATTGCTAAAGCAATCCTTAGCAAGAAGAGCGAAGCAGGGGGTTTCACAATACCAGACCTCCAACTATATTACAGAGCAATAGTGACAAAAACAGCATGGTATTGGTACCAAAATAGACAGGTAGATCAATGGTACAGAATAGAGGACACAGAGACAAACCCAAATAAGTACAGGTATCTCATACTTGACAAAGGAGGCAAAAACATGCAATGGAGAAAAGACAGCCTCTTCAACAAATGGTGCTGGGAAAATTGGAAATCCATATGCAGCAAAATGAAAACTAAACCCATATCTCTCACCCTGTACAAAACTCAACTCAAAGTGGATCAAGGATCTAGAAATCAGACCAGAGACTCTGCACCTAATAGAAGAGAAAATAGGTCCAAATCTTCATCATATTGGCCTAGGACCAGATTTCCTTAACATGACTCCCAAAGCGCAAGAAATAAAAGCAGGAATCAATGATTGGGATAGAGTCAAACTAAAAAGCTTCTTCTCAGCAAAGGAAACAATCAGCAATGTGAGGAGAGAGCCTTCAGAGTGGGAGAAAATCTTTGCCACACACACTTCAGACAGAGCACTAATCTCCAGAATCTACCAAAGCTGATTGCCAAAATCATCATCAAAGAACTTAAAAACCAAATGCTTTTCCAGTAAGATATCAAACAAAATAAGCCTTCCCAATCTCACTACTTCTAGCTACCACTATATTGTGTATAAAACATGATGACAAAATAAAAGGTAAAATGGTATAAAATGTATTTTCCAAGATTCAGAAATTAATGTTATAAACAAAAGAATTTTATTTCTATAATCGGCAACAAACATTTTGACAAATAAATTCAAAAATAAGTAAAAAAGAGCATCAATAAGGATCAAATCCTAGGAAGAAATCTAACAGCAGGTGAGCAGAGTCTAATGTGAAAACGACAAGGCACTGCTCAAAGAAAGTAAAGCAGAAGAAAATGCAAACCAAAATAAATGGGAAAATGTACCATATGATTAAAGAAATATCCAGTATTGTTAATGTGAAGCCAAAAGCTCAATACAATAGCAACCAATATCCCAACAGCTTTTGTTGAAGAAATTAAATTGTTGATCTAACATTTATATGACTCTAGAATTTCTATCAGAGTATATCAAGGTTTTATGAAACAGAAAAATGTGAGAAAGATGATTTACAATACTTAATACTGATTCTAAATCCACTTTATCAAAACTGCCTCATATGTACGTGAAGATAAATCAATAATTGGAGAAGACCAGGACCCAGAGATCACAAACTATGAATATGACTGCCATTGTCAGCAAAAATCCAACTCAAGTAAATAGGGAAAAACAAATTAAATACAATAAGTTTAGGATTAAATGCAAAAGCATCATTTCTTTAATCATATAGGTGAATGCTAATGTATTTTTTTAAGGAAATGTGAATGAGTGCATAGAATGCTTCTCAAAAGCTTTTGGGGTATCAGAGAAATGCCAATCAAATCTAGATGAAGTATTTTACTACCTCGGAGTGACTCATATAAAGTACAGAGAGGACGCGGGCCACCCACCGGGCGGTGGTCGCTGCTCGGCCCTGGCCGCGCAAATGCCCTTATGCAAGTCCCGGCCCTTTGGGCGCTGGGGACCCACAAGGGGAGCGGCCCGCCTGAGGGCGGAGGAGTGGAGCGACCCGTCGCCAGTTTCCCTAGAAGGCTGGACTCACCCCAAGTTGCTCGGGTCGGTAGGCGCGCCTTTCGTGCGGGTTGCCCTTGGGCGCGGGAGGGACGCGGGGCGACAGGCTCCACCCGCTTGCGCGGCTGCCAGATTTTCCGGGTGGGGCGCGGTGGCGGTCGCCGCTTTGGTCCGGCGTGTGGGCGCCACGCGTTGCGTCCGCGTCTCCGCAGGGGCCCCTGTGGCCGGGACTGACGCGGCCCATGGACCTGCCGGCTGCTGGAGGCAGAGCTTCGAAGCCCATGTCCTCTTGGCCCGGCCCAGCTGGGGGTCGCCCCGCCTTGGACGGCGAGAGCGGGAAGAGCTTTCCAGCAACCGCTTGACCCCTTTGTGGCGGCGCTGGACCCTCCGCTCCAGCTGCTGGGTGCGGCAAGCCAAGGCCACAGTCCTACCGGAGCCCCAGCGGGCTGCGGGTCACCGACTTCCCGCTGGAGGAACGCGCGGCGCCCCAGCCCCGGCCGGCGGGACCCGCCGCGGAACCCGCTGCAGCCGTGCACCCTCGGGAAGGCGCGGACGGTCTCTCCGGAGCTCAGAGCCGCCTCTCCTCGACTCCGCCCTCCCGAGTCGCCCCAGGTCCCCAAAGCGGTGGTGGGCGGCTCCCCGAAACCCGCAGGGAACAGCTAGGCTACCGCGCCCGCGCCGCAGCCGCGCACGCCCGGAGGCCGGGACCCTAACCCCGAGGGAAGCCCAGCAGGCTAGAGCCCCCACGTGGTGCCCTCGCCCACTTCCAATGGTCTCATCAAGCATGTGTCAGTTTTGGAAGGGCTTAAGACCTCTGTCTAGATTCACTATTACGCATGTGGATGTCCATTTGTTCCAGCATTATTTATTGAAAGAATATGTTCTTCAATATTTCTTCTATTTTGTCAAAGATCATTTAAGTTTGTTGCTGTGGGTGAATTTCTGAGCTTACTATTAGTTTTTGTTTGTTTGTTTATCTCTTCCTTTGCTTATACCACAATATTCTCAAGACCTTTAAATTTATCATAAGCCCTTGTGGTAAGCAGACTTTTTCACAGGGATTTTATTGAACCAATTTGGGAAGAACCACCATCTTGAACTATTCTGTCCTATCCATGAACAAGAATATCTCTCCATTTATTTAGTTCTTTCATTTATCTCGTTGATTTAATTTTCATAACATAGGACATAATTTGTTAAACTTAATAGCTCAGTATTTCATTTGTGGGATGCTAATGTAAATGGTATTGTGTTTTGAATTTTAAGTTCCATTTGTTCATTGTGGATATATTTAAAAACACTTGTCTTTTGTATATTAACTTTGTATTCCACAACCTTGACATAATTACTTATTAATTCTAGGATTTTTAATAGAACCTTTTGAATTTTCTACGTAGATTATTACATCATCTTATGCAAAACAGTTTGTTTCCAATCTGTTTACCTTGATTTTATTACCTAAGAATTTGTATATAGAATTTTGAAAATCAGTGGTGAGAGCAGGACATTTTTATTTTGTGATCTTAGTGAAAAGTTGTGATTTTTTTTTCAAAAATAAGTATGATATTAGCTGTAGAATTCTTGTAGTTAATTCGTTATCAAGTTATAGGAATTCCTTTCTATTTTAAACTTACATGAATAATTATGGAATTTTGTCAAATTATTTTGTGCAGCTATACATATGTAATTTTTTTACTATGTTGACAAATCAGTTTTACATATTTGGAATAAATCCCACTTGGTTGTGGTTCTTTTATACTTTTTATTTTAAATAGACAAATTAGAGTTGTATATATTTATATAATGTTTAAATATCTGGAGTTGATTTGCTAATACTTTGGTGAGGCTTTTACAACTATGTTCATGAAAGATATTGATCTTCAGTTTTTTTGGGGGGATGGCTTTGGTAGGATTTTTCTTTCTTCTGAATCTCCTTCTTGCATACTTGTTTCTAATGTATAAAATTACAATTTTTTAATTTTATAAACTGCAACTCTCCTGCATTCATTTATTAGTTGTAGTAGCTTCCTTAATACAGCCCTTAGAATTTTCTACACATAAGCACATTCCAGCTACCAAAACAGATCATTTAAATTTATTTCCAATTTGAATATCTTTGTGTTCTTTTTCTTGCCTAAGTGCTACGTAGGAATTCTAGTGCTATGTTATACATGTGGCAGATAATGGCAGTCTCATAAAATTACTTTTTAAAATTAAATATAAAAATGCACTTATTTGCTCTCTATAAGATGATGAAATGCATAATAAAAATTGTTAAAAGCTCTATGCTGTTATTGCTATTTCTTGTCGAGCAGCAGGGGTAATTGTAGCAGGATTAATAGAAATAATGACACAAAGAATTATGGTTAAACAGGTTAAGTAAGTAAAATGAGCAGCATTACAGCACCCCTTCTCGTTCTAGTGGGAGGAACATGGCTGAACATGATAGAAATAAGGCTCTCAGAACACACAAAGAGAAAGGATCACTTGCTTGTTACTGCAAAGAGAATTTTTCTATGAACATTGACTATTAAATGTGATAAATTCGTGACAGTCATAACTTTTCCTTCTCCTAGCTTTATCTTACATTCTTTTTCCTGTGCCCAAAATTCATTTTATTCTTTTCCATTCTTAAATTTCAGTGACGTTTTGTTTCTTACATTTTAAAGACTCTTTCCTTTTGGTCCACATTCTTACACTTCATTTCGTGTGCCCACTTGCTTTATCACCCACTTTACCTAAGAACCTTGGCAGTTCACTTATGAAGTGTTGGTTTCAGCTGCACACAAGCATATTGGAGAATAAAATATTAAAACATCATGCAGAAATTTATGAGAACTGATCAAGATTTAGCAGAGGTGAAGATTTTTCATCTACCAATTCCTCACGTTTGTAAACATATTCATAGTAAATATTGCTGAAGCTGACCATTTTCCCTAGTTACTGTAAAAGCAATGTTACTGATAATATTTTGAAGCTTAATAGAGTATGAATTCCATTTAATTAACACAGATTTACTATGACTATATTTTGGTTTTGTACCAGGAATTGAACTCAGGAACTTGACCACTGAACCACATCCCCAGCCTTATTTTGTATTTTAGTAGAGTCTCACTGAGTTGCTTAGTGCCTTGCTTTTGCTGAGCAGGGCTTTGAACTTGTGATCCTCCTGTGCCTCAGCCTCTGGAGTCAGTGGGAGTACAGGTGTGTGCCCTGTGCCTGGTTTACTATGACTCTGCTGTGCTATTATGTAGGGGTTTGATTTAGGACATTTTATTAATCTCAGAACTGGGAATATGATATTCCTCTATTTACATCATATGCTTGTTTCTGTAAGGAGAAATAATGCAGGAGAAAGGACTTTGCAGTCTGAAAAACTGATGCACAAAGTAAGCTAAAATGAAATGGAATTTTATTGAGTTCTTTGTTGCTCTATATCTATGCTTTCCAGTTATGTAAGGAATAATACATGATTTTAATAGCAGTATATCTTGTTGAACTTATGATTTTTAGGCTACATAGCTGTCAGTTCAATAAAAGATGGAATTTTGAGTTGAAGAATGGTATTCTGAGCATTTTGCTGGTTATTTCTTTAATAGGAAGTGTCCAATGATGGTACTTGATTTTTTTTCTTTTGAGAATCTTTCTCTTTGATAACATATTCAAGTCTACCTCAGATATGCTGAAATCCAAGTTTTTTATGTATGTATATAATTTATGCTTTCTCATCTTAACTGTCAAATGTTATATTATTTGTATATGGAACACATGGGTGTTCTAGAAAGAATGCTTTGCGTGTATAAAGTTCTCTTTTGTTGCACAGGAGTAGTACTAGTTTTTTTTAAAAAAAACATGCATTTTTACACAATTTTTACATATTTTCAATATTCTTATCAATCTCTGATGATATTTGATTTATTCATACAATACAGTAATGTACCTTCATATTTGAAGCATGCTGTATTATAAACAATTGAAATAAATGAAGACCCAAGAAGTATCACTAAGAGATTTTACTAGGTAGTTCCTCAAAATTATAGTTTTTTCCATGTTAGCCATTTATTTCACACGCAGGTGAGGGAGACTTGTCCTTTGGAAGGACACACAGTTGTAATCTTCATTCGCTCCTTCTCAGTAGTTCTGATCATTATCCTTTGCTGTGACTTACAGTCTCTTCAGAACATACAATATAGTAATGGCCACCTCATCCATGAGAATGATGTGCTGCAATACTAGGCAGCCACGTGGCTTGAAGGATAGGCAATCTCACGGTACTCTTCATTTTTTTAATTTTTAGGTACCTTATTATTTTTTTGCCTTAATATGTATGTTTTTCTTATTCATTCCTGCACATAACAGTTTGATCAGACTCAATCTCCATTACTTCCCTCTACCCTCCTGTCTCCCTCCCACTTATCACCCTCTTCTATCCCAATCCCTTCTTCTTTCATGACATCCTTATTTTCCCCACGTAGCTTCTACATATGAGAGAAAACAGTACAAAACCACACATTCTTAATTAAAAATTGAAAATTGTTAAATCTAATAGTTTGTCTCAACTATTTTCATAAACTAAATTTTTCTAAATTCAGATGCTACCTTGATGTGCCCCATGGGGAAGTTCTTATCACATTTTCATACTGTTAATACCACTAATAATTAGTGGAGTTAAAAATTATATTATTATGAGGATTTTCAATAGGATATATACCTGTTCCAATCAAGTTTCCTTTATAACCACCATGTGTAGAATGGCTTTTTCCCAAGCATTTCATAGTCACATAATTACCTCATCTATTTCCTAAATTTATCTCTAAAAATATGTTATGATTAAGAATGAAAATAAAAATAAAAAGTATCTTTATAGCAACTGAATGAAATGTGTTATGCTAATGTGCTAGTGGCTGCAGCCAAGTGTTTAACTTTCTTTAATAGGAATAAGAAGAATAAATACAGTGTACTTCCCTTTAATTTGTTAGTGCTGAGTTTTACATTGCTACAAAATTGTATATTTGGATATGGCACACTAGATGAAAAGTAATCAATAGATAAAACGTATCACACCACTACAAATCTCTAAGATTGAAAATATTATTTAACTATTTCAACACGGTTAACTATCTTTATGGAGTTACTGCTCCTGCCAATTTCATATTGACATATATGTCTCTTGTCATATAAAACTAGTGAAAACATTTAATTACATGTCTTTTAATAGTATTTCATTGCTCAGTTCATGAAGGAGCAAAATCTTTCGAGTACTGACCAAGAACAGACTTGAGTATAGATTTTTGTAGGATAAGGAGTTTTTGAAATATTTTGTCTTATATTCATTCAATAAAAAATAGATTAAGCCTTTGAAATTTCAGTGGTTTTTATATAGAATTGAAATAAGATTCTTTCCCCTCCCAGATCCTTTTGCTAATCTCTTAGCAAAATCTCTCTTGCTAATATATTCTAGATACTGGCCGATATCTGCCAGGAGAGCAGTTAAACTCTTAGAGCAGCTTCTCACTGGGGCTATGATTTTAAAGTTAACTGTATGATGGAGTGTATTACCATTTATCATATGGTGAAATAGCCTGCCTGTCAGTCAGGGAGCTGTTTAAAGTTATATATAGGTAAAATGAGCCAAAAAGAGCAAAGAAAGATCAAGAATATTGGGCATCTCAAAAATGAAATGATCAAAACATTTCAGGCGCCATCTGATTTCTTCCAATATTTTTCTTAAAAACTATTAACGGAATTGATTGTGAATTGCTGAATGCATTAAGAGAAATGTATTTCAAGGGCATTCTTTTCTCCCCATGAATCAGCCATATGGTGTGTATATTCTTTCTATGATGTGTGTTATGTATAACTATTCCTCCTTACTGTAAAAGGGTGTTCTAACATTTCCAATTTCCACTTTGGGGACAAAATTATGTTTTTATCTCATTAAAAATCAGTAAATGTTTTTTTCTGAGTTTTCTTCTTAGCAAAAACACCATTCATTTACCATTCACTGTTTAGGATGCTAAATAGAATATGTTAAATAATAAAAATAAATACTCTGTGTCTTTCCAAAGGCACCTTCAATATTAGGAACACTACACCGACTTGCAAACATGATAATGTTTAATATGGAAGTGCCTAAAGAATTTACAACAGATATATATTATTTTTATTATTTTGTTGAGAAGTAACTGGGACTTTTAAGATATTATATTTAAAATTCCATTAATTCTATACCAGATGGCCATTGATATTAATGATATTATAAGCATGTCTGTAATCTAGAGATTTTAACTTACCTTATTAGAATCCATAAAGATGTGACTTTCATATATGGTTGCATATCTTAATTTAGTGTTAATCATTCTATTAAAATTACTTGTAACTGAATTTTTGTGAAATGAACTCTGAAAATTTGAGAAAGTAATTAAAAGTATTCAAATAGTAGAGAAATAGAATACATAGTAAATGTTAGGCAAAATCTGCAGCCCCAAAAACCTTTTCCATTAAAGAGTGACAAACACTGCAATAGAGGAATACCAAGTTCATATTCAGAATTAAGAAGATCAGTTTTAAACAAGCCATTTACTCTTCTACCTTGAATTTTTGCTACTTTATCAATTTATTCCAAAAATAGTTACAACTTTTTAATAAACAAATAATATAAATGGCCAAAAAATTGCATTTTAATTCTATGAAACTCAAGTTTTCACCCTATTTAGGGTGATAACATTCCTACTGAATCTTTTTTCTCTTTACATATTCTTTATAATCATGTTATGCATAAGCATTGGTCCTTCAGGAAAAAGCTGTTCTAATTTCAACTCTGATATATTAGCCTAATTATTAACTGTGTCTATAAGAAGTACAAGTAGAGGAATATTTTTTAAATAACTGATTTCTGTATTAGAGTAGCAGGAGATGATTCTTCCTAAAGCCTTTTGGATATTATAATTGGGATAACTAGGTACAGCCAAATCTAGAGAACACATATTCTATGACCACATCATCCACTTATCTACCATACACTAAAGAAATACCCATATATGCTCACCATAACCCATATGTAACCAGATTTATTTTAGTGATAATAGCACAGGTTAGAAGCAATTTAAATATAAATTAAAGTACTTTATAAATATAATTTATATTTAAATTATAAATATAAATGTAATGTATTATTTATACTACTTTGTTAAAGTAACAAATAAAGTCTAAAATATTAGAATCAAAAGTCTGTTTTTGCAAAAATTGTGTGACATTTTTTTGCAAAGGGATCCCAATTTTTTTGTAGAAGGGATCCCAATTTGAATAAGATATATTTCAGGTTTGTATAAATATGTCACATATACATGTTCTAATATTACTTGTGTTTACATTTGTATATGTGTATACATATATATATATATATATATATATATATATATATTTATAAAACTCAAAGAAAATGTAGGCTGACACCAAATTAATAGCAAAGTTTGCATTTGGAGGTGGATATAGAGGAACATTTCTTTCTCTGGGTTTGATTTTTTTTGTAGTTTGATTCTTATGAAACATACATACATGAAACACATTCTATAAAAATATAAATTAAACAAATACATCTAATATTACTACTTACCTTATCCCAATCTTTTCCTGATATATAGCTTTTTAATCTGATATTTCTTAATTTTTGAAATTAAAGTGTTAAAGTCTGTAGTAGTAATTGCATAGAAAAATATAAATAGATTGTAATGTTATGAAGTCAGAGAATCTTTTAAGTATGAAATTTTGATTTGGAAATTTCAGATAAAATGGATATGTAGAAAATATTAAATAGAAATTTTAGGTAATTGAGACAGAACTAAGCCAAGACTTAGAGAACAAAAAGGAAAAACTGGAGGTTGGCTTCAGAATGCTTTACATTTACTTTTTACATGAAAATGTCAATTGACCTGTTTTCTTTTTGACAACTAAACATTAAGCTGCTTATCTCAAACCAATAGGAAGGGATTTGTAAACCATAAATCCTTGTGTGTGTTATTATATTTGTTATTAAGAAATTATATACACGTGTGTGTATATACAAGGAAACACACAACAAAAACAGGAATCTCCACCTCATTTGGAGGAAAGAAGAAAATAATTACTTTGACAATAAATAGGAAACTGTTGATATATTGCATACAACCTGATTATGAAGGTATTTGAAAGTAAACATTGAAAGGTTGCACTTATATTATTAGTGCAAAAGTCGTGCTTCAAAAAATCATTAAATTCTTAGTGGTATTCAGAATCACTTCTTTTTGATAGGCTAGTGCTTTAAAGTGTATATTATGTGCATGACAGTCCTGTATGTTTGCATGTATTAATTTGTTTAGTCATCAAATATATGAAAAAGGCACTATTCTTATTCAAGTCCTATAAATTAACAAAATTAACAAACTATATGTCTCTGAATCACAAAGAAGTTAAATAACTTGACTAAGGAAGCACATCTTGTTAGTATTAGTTCTGGGGTACGAGCACACATGGGCCCATTTTTAATCATTTACTGTGATTTCTCCTCATAAGGCAGTAAACCTCCTTAGTTTATAGATGTAAGCAAGGAAAACTGGGAATATGAAATGAGACTTTTGACCAGTACCTGAGAAAACGGAATGATTTAAATTTCAGAAAATCATATCAGCAAGCACTCGTTAAGACTTGTGAAAACTACATACAGAACAAATGAGTGATGTCTCTTAATACCATCCTCCTTCCCTCACATCTTCTTGAGGAGGAGCCACGTCAGATATCACAAGGACTGTCCTCACGGTTAAAAGGTATGATAGCAGAAGACAGTTTTGTTTGGAAGAAGTTATTTTTCTTCTCTCAACCATCATTTCTCTTTTCCTCTAAGAATACCAGATTTCATCTTAGTTGAGAAATACTTCTGTGGTTTTAGTAAGACAGGAAACATCACTTAATTATACAGTACTAGGATACGCAACAAAATTAATTAGTACAAGCATCTGTTTTAAATTTTCTAAGCCAGACACAGTGGCTCAAAGGCTGGGATTTAAATCAAGAGGATTTAAGTTTGAGTTCAGCCTGGGCAACTTAACTAGACTCTGCCTAAAAGCAAAAAGAAATTAAAAGTTTTGTGGATGTAGCTTGGTGGTAGAGCACCACTGGCTTCAAATCTTGGTACTTAAAACAAAAAGTCTGAACTCCTTCAAATTTGACAGTAACCCTCTTTAAGTTTGGATAGGAATGATAGGAAGCATACATTCCATCGTTAGGTATGAAAAATGAAAGAAACATTTCTAGGAATTTGGAGTAGGAAAGGGTTACACAATTGTGGAACTCTTTGAAGAGAAACGTTAGGACATCATTTCAAACTTGTCACTCCAGAATTGAAGAAGTGGGAAAGAAGCCATTGATTATCACTTCAGTTGCCAACGGCACTGAGGAAGCAGGTGGTCTTCGTAGCAGGTTGATCTGAATCTGTGGCAATGCTCCTGTCAGGGAATGGCTGATCTCATACAATCACTGGCTATGCCTGCTTTCTTCTTGTCAGAGTAATAAGGGAATGGAGATCATGCTAAACCAATTACTCACAGCCCAACAAAAGTAATGAGATACGTGGGAAAGTTAGCATTGTTTGTGATTCTCAGGTGAACTAGAAATATGAGTTAGAGGAGTCGCAAGGCTATCTGAGAAGGGGACTAAATTGTGTATAGAGAGCAAATATTTAACATCCAAGTAACACTGATGAGTGTTAAAATGTGTACAGAATTATGCTATACTATATACAAAGACCTGTCCTTTATTTAACAAATATGTAGCAATTCCTACATGTCAGGGACAGTTATAAAAGCTTTAGGAACATTTGTTCACATACTCCTAATAACTTAAGTACATGTTCTTTTTCTCCCTTAAATGAGTAGTGGAGATCACACAGTGAATAACTTGCTAGAGTTCCGCTAGTCTAGGACAGAGGAAAAATTCAGACCGAGGCAATTTGGCTCCAAGGATCAAGCTCTGAAATAGTTCAGTATAGTGCTCCCTGTTCTGTTTCTATATTCTCCATTTCATGAAAAAGTTACTCATTTTGACTTGTTAATTAAGAAAATTGGGCCCAGAGATGTTAAATCATTTGCTCAGTATTACTCATTATATTTTTATTTTAATTTATTTTTTATTTTTGCAGACTGCATTTTGATTCATTGTACACAAATGGGATACAACTTTTCATTTCCATGGTTGTGCACAATGTGGATTCATACCATTTGTGCAATCATACATGTACACAGGGTAATGATGTCTGTCTCATTCCACCATCTTTCATGCCCCCACCCCCTCCTCCCTCTCATTTCCCTCTATGTAATGGAAAGAATTGAGGAACTTTAGATTACATGGAGGAAAATGATCACTGTATTTTGAAGTAGCTTTCAGTTGCAGGATTTGGTGGTCAATTAATCACAGAAAGCAAGTAAAGAACAAATTCAAAAGTAATTTTAACATAACCATAATGAATCTTATAGTCATATATGGTCAGTTATTGTGCACCAATAAAAATAAATCAAAAAGAAAATAATTTTTAAATTGTCTTGCTCAAGAGATGTGAAGAATAGTGATGCCACTGAAGAAAATAATGTCGTAGAGCAGAGGAACATACCTGACAAAATGATATTCATATTGGGATGGGTTGACTTTGAAGTAGTTATAGGGCATTTAAGTGGAGAATTTTTGTATTCAGTTACACAAAAGGATTAGAAGCCAGGATGTTATGTTTGAATCTAGAAAAAGTCTTGGTTCATTATCTGATTAGAGATAGTATTTATAATTGACACATTTACATATCATGGTGGATTTCTTCCAAAAGCTAAAAGAACTGGTGCAGTGCATTTGAAGACTGACCCAAGGCCTGAATATGAGTGCAAACTTCGCAGGAGTCCTACCCTTGTGGAGACTTAAGAAGGTTTTTGGTTTTTTTTGGTACTGGGGATTAAACCCAGGGGCAATTAAACAGTGAGACACATTCACAGAATCCTTTTTTGTTTTTTAAGTTTTTTTGAGGGGACAGGGTCTCACTAAATTGCTTAGGGCCTCACTAAGTTGCTGAGGCTGACTTTGAACTTGGATCCTACTGACTCAGCCTCCTGTGCCCTAGGATTATAGGCTTGGGCCACCACATCTTGCAAGAACTTTTGAACTAGATTTAGGGAATAAGGGATGGACTTTGTCATTCAGAGTTCTAGAAATAGGATAGATTGGTTTATGTGAGAGGCAGGGATACTTGCTCAGAAAGAAACAGAATAGAGAAGTACCTAATTTGATGAGCCTTTTCATATGTCTTATTGAGACAGGAAGGTAGACTGCTTATAGGCAGATAAGGTAGGGTCTTTGAGGAAGGAAGGAGGGAAATGGAAGGAGGGAAGGAGACCACATCGTCCTAGAAGGAGACATGAGGCCCTGAAACATCCTGTTGCTGCCTGTCAACTTCATACAAAATGGCTCTTGCATAGCTACCCTTAGCAATCGCTAAGCACAAAATTGGCCTCTACCTCAAGCACTTCTTGTCACCAACAGATGTGTCAAATCCCAAGGATGGGGCCTGTCCTCTTAATTACGTAAATAAGGGATTAAACTTGTGCACTTATGTTTTTCCTTTCACACACAGAGCTTGAAGAGCTTGACTGTCCATGCTGCAGCCCTCAAGTACACAGGCTCCACCAGTCACCTGTGCTGGGCCATCAGAAATGCCTTTAAAAACTCCCAAATAACAGCCAGCAGCACACTCGCTGGTACCCTTCCATACTGCAGGAGCCTTTTTCTTCTTCACATAAACCTTGCTACTCTTCCTTGTCTCAGATCTCATTCTTTCAATTTGTGAAACGAAGAACCACCTGACACCACACTCCATGTTACATTATGAATCCCCCAGTATTACTACGTTCCATGTGGGTCAAATCAGAAAGGACGGGATCTTCCAAGATATCAAAACTAATATCATGGTACTTCACACTTCTTTAATCCTTAATCATTCTCTGGATGACCATATATTCATTTATTTCATATTGCATTAATTATGTATGTTTTAAAACTATTGAATCACTCTCTATATGTGTTTGTTTTTAGTTCATGATAATTATATATTGTAGTGGAGTTCACTGTAACATATTCATATGTGCATATAACACAATGCTATTTGTATTCCTTCATTTTCCAGTATTTACCCTTTTCCCCCATCCTCCCTCCCACAATCTGCTGTTTCTACTCTATGGATTTGGAATTTGATCCATAAAGTAGCATTTATATAAATATATATATCCATATATATCCATATATATCCATGTATATACATATATATATGAATACATAAGGAATCAAGGGTGAGGAAGAGCAGAAGGCAGAGGGAGAGGGAAAGGACTGTGGAATAAATTGACCACATAGCATTATATTCAGGTATGAATATATCATAATAAAGGCCACGGGTATAATTGTAAATCAATATATATTTATTTTTAATTTTTCCACCACAGTGACTGAATCCAGGTCTTTGAACCTCCTGCCAGACAAGTGCTCTACTACTGAGCTAAACTCTCAGCCACATTTTTTAAAAAATAATTCTCCTGCCTCCTTTATTTTCACTGATACAACTTTCAAACTTCAACTTAATGAAAATAATTTGTGACATATTCTCACGTTATTTAGTGAATGTTCCTCCCAGTCCATTGGCCTAATAGGAACATATGATCCCTATTACTCTGTAAATGATGATTGAACCTCCTCACAGCCTATTCTGTTCAAGAAAATTCAGATTAGGGATTTAGACCTTTCCTTAATGTCTTTGCTGGACCATCCATCACTCCCTAAAACATACAGTATATCATTTAATAAACCCAGTTATTTTTCTATATTTATTGAAAATTTAGAAAAGAGAGTCAAAATCCTAATCCTATCATCATCCTGAGTCAACTAATGTAATATTCAACTCTGATTTAGATAGTGACACCTGGGTCATCATTAATTCAGATGTGTCTTTGAAACCTTGTTTAAGTCTGCTAATCTGCATTCTCAGTTACCTAAACAAGGAATCCAATATCATCGTGCATCCTTCTTTCTTCACTTTCCATAACTGTTATCATCATAGGCCACACATTCTTTCAGCTTTATGGATTTCCATCTGTTCCCTATGAATATCCTAGGCTGAGCCACTGTTATGCTTTATTTATGAATGACAACTGAAACGGCTTCTTTCTTTACTTTTAATCCAGCCCCTCTCCAGTTGATTTCCATACTGCATACATAAGGATACTCTCAAGTGCAAATGTATCCTGTCACTTTTCCGTTTAACACCCTTGATTTTCTTTCTACTGCCTGCAGCAAGGGTCAACAAATTTGTTCTGTAAATAGCAAGATAATAAATATTTTAGATTTTACAGGCCATATGGTCTTTGTCACAGCAGATCAATTCTGATGCTATAGCACAGAACAAATCATCAACCACAGAAAATATTTAACCCAATGGATGTGGCTGGTGTCAAGTTAAAATTTATTTATAAACACAAGTGGAAGGCAGGATTTAGCACATGGGGTGTGGTTTCCCTACCAGTTGCTTTGAAGTGTCTACTATACTAGTCATATTTCTATGTTTTTTCCTTAATGTGAAACATTACCCCTTAATCAAATTTTCCACTTTTCTTTTCCCTTTTTATTTTTTAAAATAAGTACAATTCTCTTTTAGCCCTACTTGGTTCAAATTCTGTCTGTATCACATATTTTCCACACTTTTCTTGATGCATTGTAGTTGTACATAACAGTGGCCCTTGTTATTACATATTCATACATGCACACAATATGATTTGGCCAGTAGCACTCCTCAGATCTGCCACTTTCACTCTGTAGCACATTCTTTTTTAAAATTTTGATTCATTGTACGCAAATGGAGTACAACTATCGTTTCTCTTGTTGTACACGAAGGAGGGTCATACCATTTGTGTATTCGTACATGTACATAGGATAACAATGTTTGTCTCATTCTATTATCTTTCCCTCCCCCCAACCCCTCCCCACCCCTCATTTCTGTCTATAAAATCCATCCTTCTTCCATTCTTCCCTTACCTCCCCCTGCCCCAGTTATGTATCATCAACCACTTATCAGAGAAATCATTTGGCCTTTGGTTTTTTGGGATTGGCTTATTTCACTTAGCACGATAGTATCCAGCTCCATCCATTTACCTGCAAATGTCATAATTTTATTCTTCTTTATGGCTGAATAATATTCCATTGTGTATATATACCACAGTTTCTTTTTCCATTCATCTATTGAAGGACATCTAGGTTGGATCCACAATCTAGTTATTGAGCTGTTATAAACATTGATGTGGCTGTATCACTGAGGTACACTGATATTAAATCCTTTGGGTGTAGGCCAAGGAGTGGATAGTTGGGTCAAATGGCAGTTCCACTCTAAGTTTTCTAAGGAATTTCCATACTGCTTTCCAGAGAGGCTGCACCAATTTGCGACCACAGCAGCAATGTATGAGTGTACCTTTTTCCCCACACCCTCATTTCAATACATGCAGAAAAAGCATTTGAAATAATACAGCACCTCTTCATGCTCAAAACACTAGGAAAAATAGGGATAGTAGGAACATACCTCAACATTGTAAAGGCTATCTGTTTCACATTCTTAAGCATGTTGTATAGATGTTCTGTATCTGTTTTGCTTACTTAGAAAAGAATATAATAGTGGCTCTCCTACAAGATGTTATAAAGTTTTAAAGAGTTAACATTAGACAAGTGTTTAGAGCTCTACCTGGCACATAAGTGCTAAATAACAGTTTGTTTTCATTAGTTTCCCCATTTCCTGTGAAACTATAAACACTAGAGGATAAATGTATATATCTTCAGCTCATTACTTTATTTCCAGGATGCATCCCACAGAATATTTACTATGAATATTTAGTGAATAAGAAAATTTATTATATCCATCACTAAACCATTACGCAAATTGTTTCAGCCCTTTACGTTTTACCTGTTCAATTTCTTGTTTACTTGATTGTTTATTAAATTCTCTAGCATCTCAAGTACAGAATATAAACCCTAAGAGGGCAAATACTTCAGTATTCAAACCTGTATACAACACAGTAGTAGATATGGGAATTATGTCCTGATATAATTCTCAGGATAAAGTCCATCTTTGTGTGTGTGTGTGTGTGTGTGTGTGCATTACAACCACACTGAAATCTTGCAGTCCACACTGAAGTTCTTGCAGAAACAGTGCACACTCTCTTCTGTTATGCTTACAGTGCTCTTTTCCTGTTCTGGAACATTCCTCTCTGTTGCAATACACACACAGCTAATACAATCATTTGATTGTATTAGGGATTTCCCTAATACTAGGAATAAAATCTTACTATTTATTTATTTCATAAACCAAATATTTCTTAATTTCCAAAATCTAGATCAGGTGCCACTATACATTTCTGAAGCAAAATATCCTGGGATTTCTGAATTTTATATATATATGTACATATATATATATAATATGAATTACCAGTTTTCTTTCTTCCCCACTAAATTGAGCTTGTCTGCGTTAGCAACCATATTTTTTTCACAATTATATCCCATGAATTTAACACAGTGATGTGAAAAGAATAAATATTCAATGTCTATTTAATGAACATATAAAAATAAATATTTACTGAATACATAGTAGATTTAGCATAACAAATGACAAATCATCATACTGCATTTAAGAAATCCATAATTTGACTTGTGGTTTGAGATTTAAAGTATGGAATCTACATTTCATCAATATTAAAATGTGTTATTGATATGAAGTTTATGTCATCCCAAAAGCTTAGAAATGATATTATTCCTTCAGAATGTATCAATATGGTCCTTGTTCTTGGTCACTTATCAGATGATTAGATCCCTTGAATTTATAAAACTCACCATTTAAAGTGTTCATTTTCGTGGGGACTATAATGCCGACTTGTCTACTTGAAGCAGTATGTAGATGTTATTTTACACCCGAGATACACTCTTCCTGTTTAATATTTTACTAGTCATTTTTATTATACTCCCACATTACATTACAGAAAATTTTTAATCTGTTAGAGTGATTTTTATGTGACATTGTAAGCTTAACTGGTCTCTTGCTCTTCGCAGACATGGAAGGAAAACAACCTTCTGAAATACACAATAAATTCTTATTGAAACTTAATTGTGACTATCTTTGCCACAGCTTCTCCTCTAACTTCTGGACATGCTTCTGTGTATACCAGGTAGCCTAGGTATGGTGCATCTAGGTGCAAAGTTCATATAGATTTGATACAGATGAAAATGTCTTATTTGTATAATTTTGAATTAAAACTTGCTCTAGTTGTATAGAAAAATAAAATATGGTTTAAAAATATATGGTATGCATCTGTAATAATGGTTCAGACATCAACAGCATCTTTAATTAATCTATTTTTATTCCTCCTTTCCTAAAGTTACTGAAAAATAGTAGTAAAGATGCAATTTTTGTTATTTAAATTTTTTATTTGTAATAAAAACATAAATCTTATATACATATATCATCATTACTCGATTTTGCTTCATCTTTTATCAGATTGACTACACATTTGCTCTCTGTCTCTGCAACCCTAGTCTCTCTCTTTCACTGCTCAGGTTAAGTTGTGTATTTTGTGGCATTTTGCCCTAAACATATCATTTGGCTATTTTTTCAGAATACAAACGTTCATCTATAAAACCATAGTATAGTTATTCTGTAAATTTAGTATTGATTCCAGAGTTTTACCTGATATAATTCTCAGATCTCCATTTTTCAGAAGATGCTGCAGGAGGCTTTGCAATTTTCCTTCCCCGTTACAGAATTCAGCGCAGAGACAGGCGGTCAGTTTTCATGCCACTTTAGCTTCATTAACTGGGACATTTTCAGAGTCCTTCTTCTTTCATAAAATTTCCATGTTTTGAAAACCACTGTTGCTCTCCTCCTTTAAAAAACACAGAACTTTTAATTTGCAATTGTCTAATATTTCCTCATGAATATAATCAGGTTATAATAAGTATTAGTGACTGAATTATAATCAGTGCCCTTTGTCCTTCTCAGGAATTCACATTTGAATGCACAATGCATCTGTCATGTCCCTTTGGTGATGTTTATTCTGATAAGCTTATAAAGATATTCTCTGATATCTTCTCCGTATTTATACTTTCTATTTTACCTTTGTATTAATTAGCAGTCTGTGGAAAAACTCTTTAAAAACATGCAAATAACCTGTTCCTCATAATGATTTCCTCATAAATATATTGTCCACTGATGATTTTTGTTTCATTCACTTTTAATATGACAACTACAAAATGCTGGTTTTTCAACTTTACATTATCTCCTGCAGTTTCATATTCATATTCTTATTCATTGATTTGATTTTAAGAAATCAGTTCTATACTTTAATTGCTTATAACTTTTAAATAATAAATTATTTTGCATCTCATAGTGTCCCTGATTTCTCAATAAAATGTCCCACATAATTGTTACTATTAATTATTTTCTGGTGTAAGTCACCTACTTTCATTTTGTATGATCCTTGATCCTACCAGAGACATTTCTTTTGATCCTCTGCTCTGTTTTTTGGTTTTTTGTTTTGTTCTTGTTTTGGTGTGTGCAGAGTAGCATTAGTAACCTATATTCAGACATTAGATGTGCTCATTATTATTTGGATATTATTTGTCTTGATCTTCGTAGGGTACCTAGGTAAAAAAAAATCTGCATACACATACACACACACACACACACATATATATATATATTACACATACATAGAGAGTATACAAATATATACTGCTTAAACCAGTGTACATATATCCATACGTATGCACATTCATGTATAAAATATATATGAATAATATTATGCAAATACATATTTTATAAATTACAGATTTAAAATAGAACCTCTAATTCCAGTTCATCATTACATGGTTCTTTCTGACTTTCTCCGTTATATAGTTGTCATGTGTTCTTCATTGGTAATTACCTTCACTCCTAATATATTAATACACAAAAATTTTTCCCAGTCCTAAGTATAACTGAAATTCTTTCAAAATCTTCCATACAATGATTAAAATAAATTTTCTAAAAATTATTGAAGATTAATTTGCAATTTTCACTCCCACTAAAGACTTGCAGTAAATCGTATATTTTCAAATCTCATTTTCACAAGTTACTTGTATATTCTCTCTCTGTTTCTCTCTGTCTCTCCTTTCCTAAAGTTAAAAATTATATTCATTTGAAATAATTATAGACACAGTGATTTAACTTTGTTATCATTACATTTCTGCATGTTTCTCCTTTCCATTATTATTTGTTCAGTGTGATTTGATGTATATTGAAAGTGTAAACATTTACATTCTTACAAGAGTCTGATTTTATCCCTCTTGTATATACATATATATACATACAAATACACTACATTATTTTTTATATACATAAATACACTATCCTACTTTTTCCGTTTTGCACAGTGCATTTTGGCATTGTTTTTCCCTCACACTCTTTCCTAGAAATATTTACACATTAATTCTTGGATAATCAGTTTTCATAGCTATACATTCCCTTTTACATTTTGAATTGTATCTCCCAGAGTTTATTCATCCAATGGCCTATGATTTTTTTATGATATGTTATGGTTACAAATAATGCTGCACTGAATTACACAGGTGGTTTTGGGTTGCTGGCGTTGTGTCTGCAAGACACACTCCTAAGAGTGGTATTGCTGAGGTGAAAAGTGAAAGACATGCTGTGTCCTCTCTAAAAGGATCCTACCACTCTTCTCTTCCATCAGAGTTGTGATGCCAGTTTTCTTACATCCTTGCCAATTACTAGTCTTCTGATGCTGTGCCAGTCCCATGGGTGATAAATGAAATTTTAGTTGACTTTTAATTTGCATTTCACTCAATATGAGAGAGAATGAGCACTCTTGAATATGTTTAAGGACCATTTTATAACTCTTTGAGAATTGCTTTTTCATGTTTTCCCCCATTTCTATGAGGTTTTGTGAACTTTTATCTCAATTTTAAAAAGTTCTTTCTACATTAAGGATAGTAATTTTGTAATTGTACTATATATATTGCAAACGTTTTATATTATATTCAAAGCCACCACCATGTTCCTGGAGGGGAAAAGCACATGAGTGTTTTCCTAATTCAGACAGAGCTCCTCTGGATGCCTCATGATGGGTCCCCAGAGCATCAGAAGAACCAGGAGTTGGAGAAGGTCCTGGTTCAGACAGTCAGGGTGTCGGTCTTGGCAAGTCCGACAAGTGAGTCGGACAAGTGACTTAACCTCACTGGGCCTTGGTTACCTTATCTGTAACTAGGAGTACAACCCTGATATTATGCAGGTGTTTGAAGATTAAAATGAGACACTCTGTGCAGAGTACACAGTAATTAATCTGTGACCAGGATCAAATATCATTGTAGTTATAATCACCAGCAATAGTAGTTAATGATTGAGAGCAAGGGCCTGCCTCTCTGCTTGCTACCGAGCTGTCTTGCCCCTGACCTATTCCAATCTCCTCCTGTTCCCAGAGCTGGAGCTGCCCCCTCGCTCCCCACAGTTACTCCCCCCAGGAGTGCTTGAGGACTACCTCAAAGCACATTTTTATATATGCACAGTACCAAAGGCCATGTTTGGTGCCACGTTTCACTTGAAACTGACCATAATTTGTACTAAATCTCCTGATTCAATGGAAGTTTTCTTTCTGAGAGTTAATAAAAACTGAAAGAAAATGCTTTTTAAAAGGGAATGCAACTTGATCCTAAAATAAATATGCTAAATAAAAAGAATTGACAGTGGTCAAGCTTGAGGAATTAGATACGAGATACCAAGAGCTGCCATAAGTTAGTGTACAAGACAGTGTGTTGTTAGAACAAGGAGTGACAAAAAGACCAACTGAACAGGACAGAGACCCTGAAAACAGCCCCACACATACACAATGAAAGATTTATTATGAACATGGTACTATGGAGCAGAGAGGAAAGTTTATCCTTTCACAAATAGCATTGGTTAAAACATGGAACAGCCGTCGGATAACCATGTGGAAAAACATAACTCGAAGTCCTCAGGAAAATATAATGCCTGTCAGGAAGTTTGGGTTTTTTGGTTTTAAGGGACTTAAATGAATCAGAGGACAAAGCCAAGAATATTAGCAAAAACACTAACATATCTAGCACTCATAAAAGAAAATGCCCAATATTTGGCATCTCATTAGAATGAAAGCTAGGCAGGAAAAGAAGGAGGAAAATATGATTCCCAATGGGGAAGGAAATTGACCAATAGAAACAAGTCAGCAGTGATGAATTGGCTGGGGAAGATATAAACACAGTACCATAAATACTTGTAAATAATGTTCCTAACAGAATCATTCATAATCGTAAAAGAGTAGAAACAACCTAAGTGTCGGCGAATTAATAAAGAAGTATGTCATGTCCATTCAATGGAATATGGTTTGGCAATGAAAATGAATGAAATGCTGATGTATGCTTCAGTTGGATGAACCCTGGGAACATGACAAATGTAGAAGACCACATATCATGTAATTCTATTGGTGTGGAATGTCCAGTGTAGGCAAATTTACAGCAATAGAAAGTAGATTCATACCCATTGCCTACTAATGGGTAAAGGGGGGATGAATGTGGGTTAGAAGTAAGGATATGTGTTTGGGGGATGAACTATTCCAAAACTGAGTTTTGTAATTGGTTTCACAACTGGGAATATATTAAAAACAATAATTGCACAAATCAGTGGATGAACAAAATATGAATTCTACATTTAAAAACTGTTTATAAAATGGATGGTCTATGAACCTCAGAAGTTTGACTTTGTCACCATAATAAAACAGGTTTAAAAGTTTAAAAAAAAAAAAAAAAGAGCCCACTTCTGCCTTGGGGTCGGGGTGGGTGTGTCCTCGAGGGCGGGACCGCAGCGCCATGACGTCACGCCCTGGGCGGTCCCTGGCGCTCGCCCCGCCCCGCGCAGCCGCAGCAGAGCACCGAGCCCAGGAGCTGCAGCCACCGCCGACGCCGACTCCGCCTGCGACTGGACCGGAGCTGAGAGGACGCTGCGCGAGCCATGGGTCAGCTCCTGCGGGTAAGGTGGGCGCAGGCCGGAGGGAGGACAGCCCCGGGCTCTCCCACCGCGTGCTCACCCGCGGCCTCCGGCTTGTCCCCCAGGAGCGGAGACCCGGCAGAAGCTGCTGCGCACCGTGAAGGAGGTAGGTAGGTGCCGGCCGCCCTTTGGGGAGGGCGCAGCCGCCTCGGTGGGGCAGCGGCGCCTGGAGAGGTGCTTCCTGGCGGCGGGGCCGCCACTGTAGAAGCGGGCTCACCCGGGGTGGGCATCTACCTCCACAGGCCTGTAGGCGTGGCCCCTGAGTTTGGGGTTGTGGGCTGCGGGTGTGGGGTACCTCTGGTGACCTCAAGCTGTGTGCGGGGGCGGTTGCGGCGTGAGGCTCCTCCAGGTGGGGGACGTACCTTGAGGGACCTGGGCGGGACCCATCTCGGGAAGGAACAGGTACGTGGTTCTCAGTGAGGGGTGCTTAAAGGAGGCAAGCTCCAGGACACAGGCAGGCCTGTTGGGAGGGTGATGTTGAATGGGGCTGCCAGAGGGGGCCTAGGCTTCAGTAAAGGAGAGAGGTTCAGTTTGGGGACTTAAAGACTTTCTTCTGCACCCCACATCCTCAGACCTCAGAGCCACCTCTAGGAACCCAGGAGCCCCTCCCTGAGAGTCCCAGGTCAGGGTCTGTGGACTGCTCCTTCAGCAGGCAGGGTCCCCTCACCCCTGCTACCCCACACAGGAAGATGACAGAGAGGCTTCAGCCATGCCTCTGCCCTTTCACTGTCCCTTGGGCCAGCCTGGAGCTTAGTCCAGCCTCTGGGTTCAGAGCCAGCCACCTCCCAGGTCCCTGTAGAGGTGGGAGTTTATAGTGGTGAGGACTGAGGATGGCATTTGCATGTATGAGAATGTTTGTGCATCTGTCTGGAGATGCCCAAGTGTTTTTCTAGGTGTTGTGTATGTGTATCTGCGTGTGAGAACTGTTTTTGTGAGTCTGTGTTATGCATAAGTACATGTGAATGAACAAGGCTATGATTGTGTGTGTGTGTGTGTGTGTGCGCACATGGTGTGTTGCCCTCCTCTTTTCATCGCCTGCCCCCCACCTCTCAGCCCGACATGTTTTCATCTTCTGAGTTTTTAGCCCAAAATCTTGCATGGCTGTAGACCTTGTGGGCTAGTCTGGTCCTTGTGTGTGTGTGTGTGTGTGTGTGTGCGCGTATGTTTGTTAGGGTTTGAAGCATGTGGTGGCAGCACTGAGCACCACTGAGAAGCCTCTTCCCTGGAGGAGGCAGACGGCCCACTAGGACATCAGCTCCAGGGCTGGTTGCACATTCTAGTGTTTTCCAATAAGTGCAAGATATCTGGGATCCCTCGGAACGGCCCAGAGATTTTCTGGTTAGCCTTGGTTTGCAAGGAAATGGCAGGTTGGTCCAATGGAGGAGGGCAGAATTAAGACATGGGAGGCAGGAGAGTGTCAGTAAAGCTTCTGGAAAGGCTGTGGCTCAGGTCCTGGCCCAGTCTGCCCCCAGCTCCCTCAGAACCCTGCCCAAGTCCCTTCCCTTCTGTAGGACTCAGTTTCTCATGTGCAGGATGCATTTGTTCTGATGTCCCGCTTTGTTTCTTGTCAGTGTAGCTTGGTTTAGAGAACAGGCTGTGGGGCATGCATTGCCCCTAAGGGCCAGAGGTCTAGGCCTGTGTCCTGGGTTCAGCCATGTTTGAAGTTGGAATGAGCCTTCTGTGTGACTCTCGGCTGAGGCCAGCTCCTGATCAGAGGGACCTCTTGTCACTGCTTGGTGCCTGGGAGGGCAGGGGCCTAACCTTGCTACATTGGCCAGATCTGTTGAACTCCAGATCTGGAGTCACAGTTGCAAATTGGTGGTGCTTTCTAAATCTGCATATCTGGAAGCTATCATGTTAGGAATAAGAGTGTTTATTTTCCAGGGGCTACTACGTGCTGTACTCTGAGTGTTCAATAGGTTTATGAGGTGGGTAGTTCATCCCCATTTCACTGAGAGGTCAACCAAGGCTCCCAGGGGGGGATGACTTACTCAAGAGCATCCAGCCAAGAAGGGGCCGATTCAGGACTTACCCCCAAGTCTCTCAGACATCAGAGCCAAGTTCTTACCCACTGCCCCCTATACTCCAGATGCTTCCATCCACACCTACACAGTGCCACAGCCTTGGAATGTGGGGACATACATAGTTTGCAATGTATGGATGGGAATCCTGTGGCCTGGAGAGAGTAAGCAGTGTTTCAAGGGCACAGATCCAGTGGAGGGAAACTGGCTCAAATTTGCCATTCTTGAGCTCTATTTTGAGTATGGGTTCCCCTACGGGCTTGGTAAAACAAATCTTTCCCCAAAGCAGACCTCCTCCATTCTTTCCTTCCTTTGCTCACCTCCTTGGCAGGGGACATCTCTTCCAAAGGCAGAGAGCCAGTCTTCAGAGTTAGAATTGAAAGCTCTTGTTCAGAAATCAGAGCACCAGATCAGGCCTTCCCTCTCCCCTCTCTCTGGGTTCAGTAGAGCCATGTCCCTCACTGCCACAGCCTCACCCTTCCTCCTGGAAGGAAGGTGTGTCTTAATCAGCCTCCCTAGATAAGCTGGGCAGCTTGCAAGCTTGGCCTGAGCCTCTGCAGCCACTAAGGGGTTGGCATAATCTATGAGGCTGGAAGATCTGTCCAGTGCTGACCTGGAAAGCCGTCAGGACCCAGGACCAATGAAGCAGGTCAAGAAGGTACTTCAAGCTCAGCTAGAGCTGGAGGCCTTTTTTTTTTTTTTTTTAAACTGAGGGTTGTGTGTCTCACATGAGTTTTGTTTTATAGGTATAGCAGTGAAGCAGACAGGCTCAACCTCCTGGGACTGACATTCTCCTGCAAGAGACAGACCCTGGCATATTCTCAAGAATAATATGAGGATAATTACAGGAGGCACTTGGGACCATAAGAGCAAATGGAACAACAGTGTATCTTAGTGGTAGAGCATTTGCCTTGCATGCAGGAGACCCTGGGTTCCATCACCAGCACCACAAAAAGAAAGGACGAAGACACAAAACAGGAACACAGGAAGAACTGCACATATACAGGGGGTCAAGAAGGCATCCCTGACGGTGTGATGTTGAAGGTATGTGAAAGCTGAGTAGGCGTCTTAGGTGGCAGTGGGAAGCAGCTGGAGAAGAGGGAAATCCATTCCAGAGAAGGAACCGCATGTGCCCGAGGCTTTGTTGCTGGATGGATCAGCAAATCCATCCAGCAAAGGATCAGACAGCAAATCTTTTATAGAAAAAGTCTGAGGACTCTGGTCTTAAGCTAATCGGTGTGATCGGGAACAAAGGGAGCATGGAATGCTAGATGGGGCAGAGGACCAGGAGCTTGCCTCGCTGGTGTTAGTGTTAGGAACATAATCAGAGTGGTCACCAGCATATATTGAGTACCTTCTGTATGCTTATGGCTCAAGGTCTTCCTGGGAGAGGTGGACATTGAACAGACAAGCCCAGAGATTTCTGAAGAGCATCAAACCATAAGTCCCAAGGGAAAGGTTGAAGCAGGGCGGGAGGGTTGAGATAGCTTCTAGAACGTCATATTTTAGACAAGTGATCAGGAAACCTCTCCAAGAAGGAGTCTTGTATGGACCCCTGAGTGAGGGAGCAGGGGACACTGCTGTCTGGGGCTCCCACCCCAAGCATTCATGGTGTGCCTGGCCACATTCCGAGCTGGCCATGTCTTGCTCACAGACTCTCCCACAGGGTCCCCATGAAGTGTTGTGGGCACCATCCCCTTGTCACCACCAGGAAGCTGAGGTCTGAGGTCACCCACAAGTGGCAGAGCTGGAGCTTGACCTGGGCCTGCCTGGCAGCTCCTCAGGTCTTGTTCCTATTCGTGCCTGAAGTGCCTCCCTTGACATGGGCCAGCTGTGTGCTGGGCCTGCTGGAGGCCCTTGGCCTGTGTTTTCCATCAGCCTGAGAGCAGTCCTGCACCCTGGGGCCTGACAGTCCCATTTGAGGCTTAGAGGAATAATCAGGGCCCAGCCCAGAGAGGCTGGTAGGACATGAGCTGATTCCAAAACTGGTCGGGCTGAAGGTGGACAGCATGAGGGTTCCTGGATATGGGCAGGTGTGAGGAGCTCCAGGAGCCCCCTTCCGGCTTCAGGACTGGCCTGGATTCCTTGTCTGTCCTAATTCCCTCCTGAGATTAATTCTCCTTTTATGTTTAAATATTTGCAGGTGGAGTGCGGGAGGGAATGCAACAGCGCAGCCTGGCCTCTGAATGGAGCAGGGTGGGGTGGGACAGGCCCTCAGAGGCTTGCAGTGGAGGCGGGGCAGGGCCCAAAGGAGGCAGCTGATCCTGCTGGACTGTGGCCTGAAGCTCAGACAAGAGAGAGTGGCACTGAACAGTGTCCCCACAGTTAGCATTCACTCATGAGCACCTCGTGTGGGCCAGGCTGTGAGCCCGGGAGTCCATGTCTTTTCAAGCACATTGTTGTCATATGTAGGTTGCAGGCCGTCCTGTGTGTCTCCTTGGTCTCAGTCCAGCCTCACATCTTCCAGCAGGTCAGGCTGCTGCTGTCAGTAACATCACTTGACAGACTCCACAAGATGCTGGGAATGAGCACAAATCACACAGATGGTGAGTAGCGAAGGATCTGTCCCCGGGCCGGTGACACTGCAGCTTCTCTCACCTGCTTCTCTCACCTGCTTCCTGACACCTGTCCTGAATGCTCATGAGCTGGTTGCTCCCCATCAGTGGAGGAAGCAAGCAGATGTTGGAGGGCCTTGTAGAAAGGATGTTGAAGGGTAGTAAGGTCTTCCTGATCACTTTGACCTTTGGTCCCTCTTCTAGAAGAGCCCCTCAGGGTGTGCTTGGCAGAGTCTCATCCAGGCAGCCCCATGTCAAGTCTCTTGACTTACAGTTCAGTGTTTCTTTTGCTTCACAAATTGGAGACACTGAAAGTCCCTTTGCACAGGTTGCCAGGCATCTTGGATTTCGAGATGACCCAGTACTGGGTGGGCTGGAGAGGAAGCTGTAGTTCAGACCATCACAAAGACCTGGATTCAAGCCCCAGCTGTGCCCTTTCCTGGCTGTGTGACCTTGGGAAATTTGCATAAACCCTCTGAGCCTTGGTTTTTGCATCTTGTACTTCTTTTGATGCTGGGGATGGAACCCAGGGCCTCTCAGTGCTAAACACATGCTTTGTCACTGAACTACCCCAGATCTATGCATCTTGAAAATGAGGATAATAGTTAGTATTCTTGTGAGGACTGAATAAAGTATTCTCTATAAGGCACCTGGCACATAGTAGGTGCTCAGTAAGCCTTCTCTCTTGCTCTCAGTTGGAGGGGTGATAAAAGCATTTGTTCTAAATGGCCTTTGCTTTCTGCTACAGACAAGGTACCCACTAGAATGAGGCCCTTGGGCTGCCCCCTGCTGCCTCTGTGTGAGGCCCATGTATGAGTCATCTTTTAAATCAGTGCCTCAGTTTCCCCACCTGTGTAGTGGACTAATTGAGAACTAACCTCATTATAGCAGTGCTCACACAGTGTCCCTGGCACACTGAATGCTCAGAAATAGTGAGTGGTGAGCACTATCGCCATAAAGCCCCTACTGTGTGCAAGCCCTTCCTGCTGTTTTGCATAACACAGCTGCAGTGTTTGCTGCAGCCCTGGGAGGGGATAGGTCCCCCTTCACAGGAGCCCCTGAGGTGCCAGCAGGGCATGGCCCAGCTGCACTCATGCAGAACTGGAGTGGCTGAGCTAGGGTACAGGTGCAGGTCTGGGTGGCTCCAGAGTGCCACCACCCCCAACTCTGTGCTTCCTGACAGTGGTGGGATTCCTGGGATGAAGCTTAAAATATCAAGTAGGTCTCAGTGAGCCAGGGTGCCTTGTGGCCGTCACTGCCCCAGACCACCCCAGGGCCCTCTAATCCATTGTCCTCCAAAGTGCACCAAGTCCAAGCCTCAGGAGAAAGTGCTGAGCTGGATTCTGGATCTTCCTCTGGGGTGTGGGCCCTGCTCTGGTCCATCCCAGGGTGGGCTCCTCCCCTCAGGGAGGGCAGCAGCCTCTTTCTCCTGTGCTAGTCATCCACCATCTGCCCCCAGGTGCTAGTCACCTGCCTTTTAATTTCTTCTCCTGGCCTCGGCTGTCAGCTGGTTATTAACTTCCTGTGAGGGATCCTAATTGATAGCTGGGAGCCTTGGAGATGGGAGGAGTCCTCACCCGCACACACCCTTGGTGTCTCATCCTGCCCAGATCCTTCCTAGGTGAGAGACTTGGAGCCAGACAGCCCTGGGCTCCTCCCTATTAGTGACCCAGAGAAGGGTCTAAACCTGAGTTTCCAGATGCACATCTGGAAACAGACAGCCTTCTCCACGCTGCAGGCTTTGGACTTGAGACCGTGTATGCGCACAGTCAGGGTGCAGGAGGAAGCAGGTGGTCCCCCAAACTCAGCACGAGACAGCAACTTGAAGGACTGTCGACAAGGTGGGAAGGACACTGGGATTTTGAAAGTGGAGCTCCAGGAACAGTTATCTCCCTTGGGGCTGAAGGGGGTTGGAGTGAAAAGTTTCCAGGAGTCCAGCTGTGTGGGGACGGTCCTGCAATGTCCTGGCTGCCGAATTTCTTCCCCAGGGAAGCCGGAGACCTCCTTGTTCCAGATTCAGCCTCTTTCCTTCCCCTTCCTCCTCCACCTTCCCTCTCCCTTCTCTTCCTCTTCCCTTCCAATTCTCTAATCCAGTTTGGGCTTTCCTGAGAATCACCTGGAAGGCTTGAGAAACGCCCCAGAGTGTCTGTTTCAGTAGTTCTGGGTGGGACCTATGAAGTTGTGTTTCTGACCTGGTCCAAGCAAGGCTGACGCAGCAGGGCCAGGAGCAGAGTGTCTCTGCGGTGCTGCAGAGGCTGTCCTGCCTCCCTCATCAACCCTGGGACTCAGCGGACGAGGCAGGACCCTCTGCTTCCATCCCTGAAGCTCTCCAGGCCTTGCCCTCTGTCCCTGAGGGCTGATGAGGGTGGCCAGCCCCGCCTCCTGCCCAGCTGAGTTCAGGGGCCATCACACCCCCATTCGCAGCACTTGAGCCTGGGCTCTCTGGACCCATCGGTGCTGCAGCTTAGCAGTCCTGGGGAGGCGGGGCTCAGAGTGCAGGGGCTACAGGCGTACTCCTAGGATCAACTGGGGAAGGGAAGTCAGCCACAGGGACAGTGGGCCGCGATGCCAGCTCAGCGGAAGCCCTATGGAGCCCTCTGAGTGGCCCTGAGGCTGCTTGTCACAGCCGTCCTGAGGTGGATGAAGGTGCTGGGTCTTCATAAGACTACACATATCCGTGGTCGGATGTGGGCTACCCTGGGAAGGAGGGAGGCCACCCCTGACCCTCCAGGGATGGATCCAAGTGTCTCCATGAGTGGCTCAGCCAGAGGAGTGAGGGTATGAGGACTGTGGTAATGACACCGATGACAGATGTCCTACAGAATGTGCTATTTAACAAATGAGCGTGTCTCTGGAGGCGGAGATCCCGAGATCAAGCTGTTGTCAGGGTGGGTTCCTATGGAGGTCTATGAGAGATGGATCTGCCCCAGACCTCTCTCCTTGGTGTGTAGGTGGCCACCTTCTCCCTGTGTGTGTGTCTGTGTCCTGGTGACCTCCTCTTATGAGGACACCCATCATTTCAGATTAAGTTCACCCTAAGGGTCTCAGGACCTGAGTCACCTCTGTGAAGATCTTTTCTTCCGATACAGTCATGTTCTGAGCTGCCAGGAGTTAAATTTCAACATGTGAATTTGTGGTGGGGAGGACGATGCAACTCAGGCCATCACAGGGGGAGAGGTGACAGATTGCAGGATCAGATTCCCAGGGTTGGAAGAGGAGTGACAGGGAAAGGAAGGGCAGGAGGTGGCATTCTAGAAAGTGGGACTTGGGTGGATCTTTGAAACCTGAGTGGTAAGCAGCAGCCTGAGGGCACCCACTAGATGGTGTCTGAGCTAGAACTTTCCAAGCCTGGCTCCTTCCCTCCTCCCTGAGCTCTGAGTGAGAGCCAGGGGTTTGCAGCATATCCTGAGGAAGCTCACTGCTTCCTTCTGTGGACGAGGAGCAGATGGGGCCTGCTGCTCTCTGCCCTCCCCAGAAGGGAGGACGCAGGCAGGTGACAGAGCCTGTGTCAGAGCTGCTCCAGAGAATGACTGCGAATGATGGCTGCCTCTGAAGAACAGGAGGACCTTGGCAGGAGGTGACAACCTGCTGGAGAAGAATCAGCCACTGGAAAGGGCTGGTGTCTGCACCTTTGGGTGGGAGCCATGTCAGCTCAGGTCCCGAGAGCCGTAGCAGACACTACCACCCGGGCAGGAAGGCTGGACCGTGACACAGAGCAGGCCAGCCGGGCACAGCCAGGCATCTTTGTGCAGAGTCAGCACATCCATCATTTGTTGAGTACCTACTGTGTGCCAGAACTCAGGGTGCATGTGGCCATAGGGGTAAAGCTGGGAGCCACAGAGTCTTGTCCTGATGGCATTGAGAACCTGGCAGGGAGTAGGTGCCGACCAAAGCATTGAAGTCTGATAAATGGTACAGATGCAGCTACTGTGGGAATGCTAGCAAGGGAATTTAGTGTCCTGAACAGGTGACATCCAGCCAGGGCCAGAACAATGGTAAAAGTAGGCAGGTGAGGCTCCAGGCAGAGGTGACATTTGTCACAGGCTCACTATGTACCAGGCTCCATGCTCAGCTCATGATGTCTGTACCTCGTTCCATTCTCCCATTACAAAGCAGCCAGGGTTCAGAGAGGTGATGTGATTTGCCTGAAGTAACACAGCTAAGAGCTGCAAGGGCCAGGATATGACATTTGGAGCCATAATAGAAAAACCCTTTCAAGTTTGAATTCCAACTCTGCCCCTTCCTAGCTCTGTGACACGGGGTGGGCCACTTCCCCTCCCTGAGCCTCAGTGTTCACATCTGTGAACAGGCCAGCTCCCCAGGGTCTGGCCAGATTTTCACACTTAGAAATGCTGCAGGCCAGGCCCAGCGTGAGCTCACTGAGCTCAGAGAAGAGGTGCTCTTCACGGGGCTGGTGGTGGCAGGATGGGGGCGGGGTCCAGCGGGCCAGCTCTCAGTGTGCCCTGTGTTCCAGCACAGCACACAGCCCGTCCTGAGCTCTGCCTTCAGCCTCAGGGGACATCCGGATGGAAGGGAGAGTGGGCAGTGGGGCCTGCACTGCTCTCAGACGGGTGCACGAATGTGCCATAGGGTGAGTGCAGAGACCGCAGGGAAGGGACCCACTGGCTGGGGTGGTTCTGGACTTTGTTCCCCCGACCCAGACCTCACAGCTCAGTGATTCAGAGCTGTGCAGGCCTTTGTGGTCTTGTTTGGACGTCCTCAGTCTCAAGGGCCATAGAGGAGAGGGGCTTTCCTTAAGTTCCATAGTGACTCTGAGCAGCCTGAGATCTAGAATCCAGTGAAGCCACATGCCGAGGCCTGCCTGCCCTTCCACACTGTGCCCTGTGCTCGGCACCTTGGGGAACTCAGGAAATAGTTGTTAAGCTAGCAGGTACAGTGAGAAAAACCCACAGCCTGGGGTGTGGACCCAAGGTGGACTTCTGTCCCCTCGCTGGGCCAGCTCCGCCTCCCTGGGCAAGTGCTTCCCCTGGCTGAGTCTCCCTTTCCCAAAATGAGGGGTTCACAAACCCCTATGGTAGGTGCCCTAGCGGGGATTTGAACCCAGGTCTGTTGGATTCCAGGGCTGATTGTCTACATCGCACCTCCTGATTCCTTTACCTACCTGGGTCATCTAGCCATTCACTCATGGAGATCTTTATTGAGCACCTACTATGGTCTGGTTATACCACAGTGAAAACAGGAGAGGAGGTTTCTGCCCTCCTAGAGCTTCTATTCTGGAGGGAGGATGCAGACAGTAAGCCAAGAGAGAGAAAGAACAGGAAGGGTGGTCAGTACAGTGAAGGGGCCATGATAAGGGCCAGGATGTGGTCAGGGAAGGAGAGGACATTTGGTGTGCCATCTGAGAGAAGCCGCAGCCCACATGCAAAAGCCCATGCAGATACTTAAAGTGGGAAGCAGGTAGCTACCAAGCCACAGACCTGCCGATGACAGGTGACGAGGATGTGGAAGGAAAGCAGTTACCAGAATGCCCCAGGTGGCCTGGAAATGCTCCTGGGAGCAGCACAGCCCTCTGGGGAGCTGACCCTGGTGGCACCGGCCTCTCCTTGTCTGCCTTGCAGGTGAAGCAGATCATGAAAGAGGCTGTCAGGTGAAAGTTTGTCCATGAAGGCAGCAGCCACGTCATCTCCTCCTGTGGCGAGTCAGTGGCCCCCCCGCCTGCGGCCTGGAAAGTGGTTTCTTTTTCTGGGAGCTGCCTCGGGAAAGGCGCGTCACAGAGCCAGTCTTCTCACATCATGTTTAGTGACTACATAGTTAATTTTGGATCCTAAAGGGACTCAATTGGAAAACCTGGAAATACAGAATAGTGAAAGAACCAGTTGACAGTGACTTCCGCCCCCCGTGGGGAGGCCCCCATGGCTCCCGCTGGGGGATCACCTTCCCCTCCAGGTGCGCAGGGCTCACACTGACCCCCACACCTGAGTCCTTGCTCTGCCTTTGAACTTGGGAGGTACAGGGATAGGGAGGAGGGGGACTTTTTAAAGACAGGGAATGAAGAGCCGCTGCTGACATATCCTGAGGGACCATGACCAGCCAGGTCAGCAGAGGAGCAGGCTGGGGCTCAGAGCATGTCTCAGACTTCTCTCCCTAAACCAGCCTTGCTCGTAAGGTTCCAGAAATAACAGCACTGCCAGGTTCGTGCTGTGCTTTGATGGTGGCTAGGGATCAGCGCTCTGCGTGACCGTGGGTCGGTGCATACGCACAGTGGGGGTGTTTCTCTTCCTCCCATTTGTAATGATGGGAGTGTCTCCTAGTGAAGGCATCCTTCAGCCTCCCTCCCTATGATGTTAACCCCCGGGAGGGGCGTGAGCAGAAGCACCTGGCTGGCCCACCAGCTCCAGGCAGATGGCTGGGGCACCACACAGGGGCCCACAGTATGCTGAGCATGCTCATGTCAGGGAACCAGAACCCCAGTTCACCCCTTTTTCAACCTGGCAGATCTGGGCTCAGATCCCACCTATGCCTCTTCCTGTTGGGTGACTTTGGGCAAGATCTTATTTTTTAAGTGGAACATGTTTTTTAAAATATACACACAGACAGACACTCAGGTACTTGTACATGTGTGTATGTGAATATATGTATTTACATATGTGTACATGAATACATGTGTGTAAGTACATGTGTATGTGGGAATATTATCCCAAATGTTTACATAGAACATTTATAATTTAATATAGTTATATAGCTATTTCTTTTCTCCTGGACATTTTTATTTACAAATAAGAAACACACATGCCCACGTCAAGACTTGCTGATATATCTGTCAATTAAAGCCTTAGAGAAGGAGAAGGTGAGGAGAACTGTAACAGCTCCCCAGCACTGACCAGAGTTTCCCTGTGAGAGGAGCCAGAGGCCGTCACTGAGGCCTGAAGAGCCCTGTGGAGGTTTCTTTCACCCGGGCTCCTCAGGAGCCTGAAGAGATGATTCACTTATTTCAGTGTAAACACACGGAAAATATTATACACATAAGTTAAAATTCAGATTGTAAAATGAGATTCGCCTAGAATATTTTAAAGCATAAGCAGAGTGGACAATGTGATTTGGACTCAGACAGACAAGCCAGCAGCCCTGCCTCTCCCCGTCTCTGCTCACACAGAGCTTGGCCCAGCCCCACACCCTGCCTGAGTCACCAGAGCTCTTCCTTCTTGGTTTTGTCTCGAGAGTTAGGTGAGGTAGACTTTGATAGTTATCTGACACCCAGCAGGTGCCCAATAAGGAGTAGCTGCTGTTACTCAGTTTTTCAGTAAGCATTAATGATGTACCTGTTGCATACCTGTGCATGAGAAGGTGAGAAGATGAAGGGCTCCTAGAAGGACCAGGAGTAAGAGGCTGTCAGAATGGCCTGCCAGGGCCTGTTTCCCAGAATGGCTCACTTCAGCCCAGAGAGGGAAAGCAGTGTGCCTGAGGTTACACAGTGAGTTAATGTAGAGGCCAGGCTGCATAACCCAGGTGTCCTGTCCTGAGGAGAGCTGGGCAGGGCCAGAGTGGGGAGATTGCTAGGAAATCATCATCAGTGTGACTTATGGCACTTGAACTCAGACTGGGTTTGAATCCTGACTCTGTGGCTCACTTGCCGGGTGCCCTTGAGCAATTCAGTTCACCTCTCTGATCCTCAGTGTCCACATCTGAGAAGTGGAGACAGTTTTCCTTTCTCCCTGGCCATGGCAGAGATTAATGGATTCCCATGGAAGTTAGCTGTGCTACGGTCACAGTATCGATGGTGATGATGGTGGTGATGGTGATGGTGATGGTGATGATGATGATGGTGATATGATGATGATGGTGATGATGGTGGTGGTGATGGTGATGATGATGGTGATGATGATGGTGATGATGGTGGTTTTGGTGGTGATGATGATGGCGATGATGATAATGATGGTGGTGGTGATGATGGTGGTGATGGTGGTGATGGTGATGGTGGTGGTGATGGTGGTGGTGGTGATGATGATGGCGATGATGATGATGGTGGTGGTGGTGATG
>JAJEJO010053709.1:0-14308 GCA_020662805.1 Glaucomys volans
TCTATTTCATTGCTTGAAATTGATCTATTTAAGTGTATATGTCCTCCAGATTCAGTTTGGGTGGCTCATATTTCTCTAGGAGCCTGTTAATGTCTTCAAGGATTTCTATTCTGTTGGAGCATAAATTTTCAAAGTAACTTCTAATTATGTTTTGTATTTCAATTGTGTCTGATGTAATGTTTCAATTTTCATCACGAATTTTAGTAACTTGGAGTTTCTCTCTCCTTCTCTTCGTTAGCAAGGCTAAGGGTTTATCAATTTTGTTTATTTTTTCAAAGAACCAACTTTTTGTTTTGTCAATTTTTTGAATTGTTTCTTTTGTTTCAATTTCATTGACTTCAGCTCTCATTTTGATTTTTTCCTGTCTTCCACTACTTTTGGTGATGATCTGTTCCTCTTTTTCTAGGGGTTTGAGCTATAATGTAAGGTCATTGATTCGTTGACTTTTCATTCTTTTATTGAATGCACTCCATGCAATGAATTTTCCTCTTAGCACTGCTTTCATAATATCTCAGAGATTTTGATATGTTGTATCTTTGTTCTCATTGACCTCTAAGAATCTTTTAATTTCCCCCCTAAAGTCTTCTGTTATCCATGTATCATTCAATAGCATATAATTTAATCTCCAGGTCTTGGAGTAGTCTGTTTTTAACTTTACCATTGATATTTAATTTCATTCCATTATGATCTGATAGAATACAAGGTAGTATCTCTATGTTTTTGTATTTGCTAAGAGTAGCTTTGTGGCATAACATATGGTCTGTTTTAGAGAAGGAACCATGAGCTGCTAAGAAGAAAGTGTATTCGCTTTTTGATGGATGGAATATTTTATATATGTCTGTTAAGTCCAAATTAGTGATTGTGTCATTGATTCCTATTTTTTCTTTGTTCAATTTTTGCTTGTAAGGTCTGTCCAACGGTGAGAGAGGAATGGTAAAGTCTCCCAGTATTATTGTGTTTTGGTCTATTTGATTCCTGAAGTTGAGAAAGGTCTGACTGACATACGTGGATGCACCATTGTTTGGTGCATAAATATTTATGATTGTTATGTCTTGCTGATTTATGCTTCCTTTAAGCAGTATGAAATGTCCTTCTTTATCCCTTCTGACTAACTTTGGCTTGAAGTCTTCTCTATCTGAAATGAGGATGGAAACTCCTGCTTTTTTACTCAGTCCATGAGCATGGTATATTTTCTCCCAAACTTTCACCTTTAGTCTGTGGGCTACTTTTTCTATGTAATGAGTCTCTTGAAGGCAGCATATTGTTGGGTCTTTGTTTTTAATCCAGTCTGCCAGTCTATGTCTTTTGATTGATGAGTTTAGGCCATTGACATTCAGGGTTATTATTGAGATATGCATTTCCTACCATTTTAGATTTTTTGGGTTTTTTAGCGTAACTTTGTTTCTCTTTTGATTGACTCTTTCTTTAGGGTAATTCCTCCCCATGTTGACTGAGATTATTTTTCGTTTCTTCCTCTTTGAATATATTGCTGTGAATGTTCTGTAGGGCAGGCTTTCTATTTCTGAATTCCTTAAGCTTTTGTTTATCATGGAAGGATTTTATTTCATCATCAAATCTGAAGGTAATTTTTGCTGGGTATAAGATTCTTGGTTTGCATCCATTTTCTTTCAGAGCTTGAAATATGTTGTTCCAGGCCCTTTTTGCTTTTAGAGTCTGGGCTGATAAATCTGCTGATATCCTGGTATCCTGATATACTGGTTTCCCCCATGTAGGTAATTTTATGCTTTCCTCTCGCAGCCTTTAAAATTCTATCTTTGTTTTGTATGTTAGGTATTTTCATTATAATGTGCCTTGGTGTGGGTCTGTTGAAATTCTGTATGTTTGGTGACCTGTAAGCCTCTTGTAATTGATTTTCCATCTCATTCATCGTATTTGGGAAATTTTCTGATATGGTTTCATTGAACAGATTATTCATACCCTTGGTTTGTATCTCTGTGCTTTCCTCAATCCCAATAACTCTTAAATTTGGTCTTGTCATGATGTCCCATATTTCTTGGAGGTTTTGTTCATGATTCCTAACCATCTTCTCTGTTTGTTCAACTTTGTTTTCAAGATTAAATATTTTGTCTTCATTGTCTGAGGTTCTGTCTTCCAAGTGATCTATTCTGTTAATTATGCTTTCTATTGAGTGTTTAACTTGGTTGATTGTTTCCTTCATTTCCTTGTTTCCTTCTTGGATTTCTGTTTGTTTTTTTCTCAGAACTTCTATCTCTTTATTGAAATGATTTTTTGCTTCCTGCAATTGCTCTATTAGCTGATTATTCATAATCTGAATTTGCTCTCTCATCACATCATTCACTTCTCGGATCATTTTAATTATGAACATTCTGAACTCCCTTTCTGTCATTCCTTCTACCATGCTGTCTTTGGTTTCTCTTGATATATCATCTAGGTTTGTTTGGGACACTTTCTTCCCGTGTTTTCTCATGTTGCTCGTGTATCTTCCCCTCTAGTAGTGCAAATCAGAGGGATTGCAATTTCCCTGTAAAGACTTAAAGTGTCCCAGAAGATTTCCAGTAACTCACCCAATATTTGATAGGTGCTTGATCAAGTGGTGATCCAAGATAGCTGCTGTCCCACTACCTCCAGGTTGGGAATGATCAATGCTTCTGGGTAGAGGCATCCAGGAGTCGCTGTACCGTGGCCCCACCAGAAGACCTGAGTTTACCTCTGAGGACTCATGCAGCCGAAGATGGTCTCTCTCCGCCAGGGAAGCTGCAAATTGACGCCAAAGGGCCCAAACTCCCAGCTGGAGCTGGTGCTGTCTCTGCTCCAGACCAGATCTCACCCGGAGCTGCAGCACCGTGGCCCTGCTGAAAGACCTGAGCTCAGCTCCGAGGGCTCAGACAGATGAAGATGGTCTCTCTCCGCCATGGAAACTGGGTGGAGATGCTCAGGCTGGACAGTCAACAGGACCTCAGCATTCCAGCGGAGCAAATGCTATGTGGGTGAACAGAAATGGAAGAAGGCAGGCATTTGGTTTATCCCTTTTTTTCAAGTGAGAATGTTGCTGCGTTGTTGCTAGATTATTTTAAAAGAAAAACTACAATATAGCTGCTGTCACACAGAATAGGGAACAAAGTAGCTGTATGGAAATTCTTTAAAAGAATTTTTCATAAAGCAATCAAAGAATAAAGAAAATCAAATCAATCTTCAAAAGCCCATAAATGTAAATAAAGACATAGATATAAGTAAAAGCACTTATGCATTTACCAACTAAAACTATGCAAAAAGTCATTTCCCAGTCATATAGATAACATTTCTAGACAGATAATTTGATAGGATAGCTGAAATTATTTCAGTTGGAAAATTTTGTGAAATGAGAAAATTGTTTAATAAGAGTGGCAAAGTTGCTTTAGATCAGTTTTGTCAGAAGCTGACCTTTGTTTCCCCTTTTGTTTTGCATAAATTTTATTATTTGAGTATTGGCATTGATAAGCACCAAAGGACTGAGCATGCCATAGCCATTGGTCTCAGCACCATGGAAGCACACCAGGATGTGGTTGCTTCTCCACATTATGCTTATGAGCAGTGAAATCACTAAGTCTGCACTGTATAGGATGGAAAAGCACCTGATGAGCAGCACACTGGTGTGAGTGGCCCCTTGCTCAGGGGAGGTTTTGTGTAAAAACCTGGAAATGTAAAGGGACCTGAACTGCTGTTTATGTCTGTACAAGAAGATTATCATGTATTCCCTGGAAATACCATAAGACCCATGAAGAAGACATCTCTGAATGTTATCAGGGTGATAAATCTTCCTGTATACTTCAGCAGAAAGAAAGTGTTCATGGAAAAACAGATGACCAGGCTGAGTCTTATTGTGGGTGGTCACAGTGCAGAGAAGCTGGTTGCTAGTAATGGACATGGTGGGGACCACAGGAACAAAAGTAGCCATTGCTTTGGATTTGGAGATTTAAATTTAAAATTGGCCAACCAGAGTCACTGGGGTTGATGGCAACAGCCTGAAGCATGCTCAGTACACAGATGGTGCAGATGGAGAGATCCCTCATGACCTTGTGCAGGAAGACGATCTCTTTGCATGTGGAGTCACCTGGAATATCGTCTGCTTCCCAAATGTCTGCAGATACCAAAGGCCCATGGTGAGAAGCATAATGTGTGTTAGCACCAAATGGGTGATGGTGAAGTTGGTGAGTCTGGACTTGGGGCCCACAAGGACAGTGACAATGTAGAGGCAAAGTAGAAATGTGTTTGGTGATATCCCAAGGCCAACCTGGGTATAGAAGACATTACTTATGGTACTAAATGTGGAATGTTGGTTGATCTTCATGGGGATGTTGAAGAAAATCATGTGTTTCTGGGGAAAAAAAACAGAAGTGTTTAACACTAGTAGCCTTTTCATATTTTTGCTATTTTATCATATTTTACAATTTTTACAGGACCACATTGTTTTGATCATGATAAATTTATAGTAAGTTTTGAAATCAAGAAATCTGAATCATCTGACTTGCTTTCAATTTGTTTTTTGTTTTTTGTTTTGTCGTGACCCCTTGCTCTTTGGTTTAAATTTGATGGTCAATTCTTCCATTTCTGGAAAAAGAAGCTGTTGGTATTTTGACACAGGTCACAGTAGATCTATAGATTGTCTTGGGCAGAATTCCTCTCTTGACAAAATTAACTCCTCCAACTCATGAACATGGTATATCTTGATATATTTTGAATATATATCATATATTTTGAAGATATATCATGAATATATCTTGATATATTTTGAACTATTTTAATGTGGTTGAGTCAAGTTTTAAATTTTTGACATAGAAGCTTTTTAAAGCATCTCCCTGTGGCTGGAAGATGGCACGAGGCCCAGCTGGAGGTGACCACATCTTGGGTGGAGACATGGAGTATTCTGATTCTGGGCAGGGTCCACCTATCCCTTAGGTGTACAGGACCATAGGCTGAGCACCAGGCCTGGGGTTGTGCAGAAGGGCCTTCTGCCCCAGTCATAACTTCCCATCAGCAGTCCTCACTAACTCCATACTGAGGGAGCTCCCCAGTATTCTGGATCTTTTATTTGCTCAATCTGGTTTCCTGCCTGGAGGGCTCTCCCCACTAAGTCCATTGCTGCTCAGAGTTACAGACTCAGCTTTTCCCCCCAAATGCATAGCCAGCCACAGAGAGGATCTTAGGAATTTGGTGCTGTTAAAATGTGGGGGTACAAGGAGCTCCTACTTACATGTGATAGACAGAGAGCAGGTTAAGCCCATGCTTTTGCTCATGGCACATTTAACACACACAGCAAACTGAGAATTCTCATCCTGTTTCCCAATTGGCTGAGGCCAGAGAGACCAAGTGAAGTACTTAAGTTCACAGTGCCATTTGGAAGACATTAAGGATCGTTGGTTCTCATGTGTGTGTAGTAAGTCCCCATGGGAAACCACCTGGCATTGAACAAGAATGAGGGATGTTAGCCACTGGTGACTTGCAGCCCCAGCCAGAGATTAGGCAGCTTTTCACCACGAAGAGACTAAAATGCTATAGTACAAAAGAGTGATATGTACATGGAGAAAGTCAAACAGAAACAGATTCCTGGTAGGCATGATCTAAGCCTTGGATCCAGCTATGCCTGAATTCCACCTTCTTGATGAGAAAGGCAGTAAATTTCCATTGGGACTGAATTCTATTGGAGTTGGGTTTGTTTTGTGACTTGTGGCATGTCCATGGTCAGACTAGGTCAGAAGTGCCTCACCCCAGTCTATGTGATATCCTGAGTCCTCCAGGAGACTCGCAGGGACCAAAAAAGACACACATGTAACCATAACTTCTCAGTCCCCACATAGTGGGAGTTTTTACTATGGTCAAAATTCTTACCCAGCTACAGGTCCCTGGACTCTTCCTCTTCTCTCAAATGTAGTTCCCCTTTGCCCCTTCTCCAACTGGATGCCCCATTCCCTTAATCCCCAACACATAAAAGAGCAAAGGTCAATATTATCCCCCCACCTGTCTTCCCTCATCTCCCCATCAAGGCTCACTGCAGATCCTGGGTTCATCTTCCCTGGCAGCCCACCCTGCCATTCCCCCCCAATGCCCTGCACTGGCCTTGGTACAAAGCCACCCCAGCACAGCTTGCTGCTTCATCCAAGCTCCAGACAATCCCCCTTTGTTTCATGGGACTGTTACATTTTTAAAACGTGTTGCCAGCCCTTCAGAATGACAGTTTTAGGACAGGAGGTGTGGCTCAGTGGTAAAGCATGTGCTTAGCATGTGTGTGACTTTGGGTTGCATTCCATCACCGAAATAAATAAAAATCATATAGCCAGGCATGGAGTGTACCACTCCTGCAATCATAGTGACTCAGGAGGCTGAGGAAGGAGGGTGGAAATTTAGAGACCAAGCTCAGCAATTTTGTAAGGCCCTAAGCACCTTAGTGAGACCCCTTCTCTAAACAATAAATAGGGCTGGAGATGTGGCTCACTGGCTATGCACCCCTGGCTTAAGTCCCCAGAACAAAAAACACATCCAACCCAATAAACAAAAGGACAAAGGAAACCCCAATATCCTTTGCAGATATGAGTAGCTATGATTAACTGCTGACCAATAAGATGTCACAGGACCCCCTGGGCCTCTGGCTCTTTGTTTTCTCTTCTTCCCCTTTCCCTGATAGCTGTCTTGAAAGGATGGCAAAATGGTAATCAAAAATGGTCTCAGGGCCTGATGTCATGTTTGGATCACCAAAGCAGCCCAGATTGCACAACTCTGGGCTTTTCTCTTTTCAAATGAAAGGAAAGCTTTTCAATATTTGTCAGGTATATTTTTCCAGTAGAAGAAAAACTGATGCATTGGATTTTCTTCTTGTTTTATTTCTGTTCAAAATCCTCAGGTTTGGGAAAATTTTAGGCCAAGAAGACCAGCAACCTTTGTCACCAATTCCTTTCTCAGATCTCTGGGGATGGAATGAAGGTCCCACAGGAAGCCTTTCCATCCCTGATCTGAGCCCTTGGGGCAGAGTTTAGCACTGTGTTCTGTTCAGGATCCCTCACCCTCTCCAGAAGGATCACAGAGAGTGAGACTGTTTACTATTGATGTCAACACTCAAGTCCAAAATCACAAGGCCCCCATGGCTCTCCTGCGCACTGTCTCCACAACAGGCAAACACTGGTCTGAATCTCAATTCCTCAACTGATGGGCCATGTGGAAACAAACTTTGAGTAAACCATGTTGTTCTCATCTATAACGTGGGCCTGTGCCAACTTAAGACTTGAATCTAAATAAAAACAGAAAGCAAGAAGCCAGGATAGCAGGACTGGAGGTGTGTGATGCCTCCCATAAGCATAGGATTTGGGTGAATTTTCCAAGGGAAAGGAGATGGCAGGTAATTGACACACTTTGGCCTAATACAACCGCCTAACCCCAAAATGTTGGGTACGAGTATGGAAGAATCTGTGAAGAGCTTACTTTTTTCATCTGTCCCAACATAGAAAAATAAGTACTATAATTGAAATATGTAGTTTAAGAAAAAAAGGCCCACAATTATTTTGTTGTTTTGTTTTCTGGTACTAGGGGTTGTACCCAGGACGTTCAACCACTGAAACACATCCCCAACACTTTTTAAAAGTATTTTTTAATTTATTTTGAGACCAATTTTTAATCATAATATCAGGGTGATCTTAAATCAAATAAGCATTTTGTGAAATATCCAAGAGAAGGGAGGTGACAGGTATATTATGAACCTTGGCAAAAAAACAATACCTTGACTTCAAAATGTTGGGGGTGGTCATGGAAGGTGTGGGAAACTTACCTTTCTCTCAAAAGAGAAAAACAAATGCTTAATTTGCAATTTGTGATTTAAGCAAAAATATCCATAATTTAAAAATTTTTGTTTGGTACCACCCAGGGAATTAAAATAGCTATATATCCAGCCCATAAAAAAAATTAAAAAATATTTTTTTAGTTTAGATGGGTGCAATGCTGTTATTTATTTTTCATGTGATGCTGAGGATCAAACCTGATGCCTCACAATCATTCCACTACTCACCTGCAACCCCATCACTTTTGAAAAAATTTGAAGACAAATTTTTAATCGGAACACCAGGGTGATATTATATCTAACAGGAATTTTGGTCAAAAGAAATAGGTTAAGTTAGCAGCTGCTTCTCTTTCATGTGAAATTGTTTTCCTTAAATTCAAGTGAAAATGCATCATTAAAAAATTACCATACACTTTTGATCTCATTTCAATCTAGTCATTTCCTTCTTTTCCCCCCTCCTCCCTCTCCCATTCCTCTTTTCTGCCTCCCATCTAGGTGACCAGAAAGGCATCTGGGGTTTTGCTGCCTAGTGTGAATGCTGGTGTCTGGGGCTCTAGGTTTGCCATGATTCCTGTTCCCTGACCGGTTTTTCTGTACTCTGCTCTATACTTGGAATCCTTTATAAGAGCCTTTAGCATTTGTATAAAACAATTCAATTAGATTTCCAACAAAATTATCACCATCTTTGAAGGGTTTCAGGGCATTAAATGACAGGAGGAAAGCACCTGGCATAGTGTCACTGTGTGATTCTGGTAGACCCAATTTCTTCTTGGGAGGTTCGTGTGTTTCTTACCTGTAATGTCCTTCAGCAAATTTCTACTCATCCTTCAATACCTAGTTAAATATGAAGAATTTCCTGATACCCACACCCAGCCAATCAGACTCCTTCTCTGGAGAATTAGAATCTGAGCAGTGATTAAAGGAGAGCAACAAGGCCTACAGTGTGCTCGCATAGAAAATCATCCAGGGAGGACTGAGCAGGGTTTTGGGCGCTGAGATCACATAACACAGAACATCTCTTGCTTTATCGAACTTTGCTAGCAAGTGTCCTTGACCTCTGTAGCGTCCTGTAACACACTGTTTTTATATAAAGAACCCAGATCAGGTTTTGTGGCTTGTAGCCCATGTCCCCATCTGCTGCCCTGTTTCCCCAGCATTCATTCAGGCCATCAGAATGAATGATAGTTGCACAGAGGTTGTTAAAATGAGACTCTCCTCCTGAGACCCACTTTGAGAAAGATGTCCATAGTCAGACACCTGTGCTAACTCATCCTGAGATGACTGGGGCTGACTGGCAGGGAGAGCACAAGGTGGCATTTGTTTGCCAAGGAGATGTGCCAATCCTGTGTGCAAAGGGTAAGAAAAGGTGCTGAAGTCCACAGAACTAGAGAAATGCAGAGGGCCATTTCCTGTGCAAGCACACACTCTATTAATCCTAGCGGGGCTCCTTGCTGTCTTGCTCACCAGTGTCTCCTCTGCTTCCATACTCTGCCTCACACACAAGGTTATCAAGTGTTATCATCAGCTGTACTCTGTAAAGGAGAGACTGACCCTGAGGTGAGCGGACTGGTCAAAAGTCATCCTTTTGGTGATGCGAGTTCCAGATTGAACAGACCCCATGTCCAGTTGTCCCTCAGTCTGGGTGTTGTTCACAACCACAGCTTCTCTGAAAGACCCTTTTCATTCATTTCAGATAGAGTTCTCAAGGAGCAGTGGAGCGGCCAAATGGGGAGGTGAGGCAAGAGTGTGAGTGAGCCTGACTGAGGAGCCAGGCTGATCAAGAAGAGCAGAACCATTTGGGATGCTACTGGATGTCCCTGAATTTGGCCAAGACAGACCCCAGAATGTTGAAGGGCTAGAGGACAAAACATGTGATCCCAGCATGTTAAATAAGCAAAAAGAGGAAGAGACAAGGGGGCAGAATGCAGAGGAGCTAGTGTGTGGAGTGGGCACCAAATGTTTCCAGTGGAGCAAAGGGAATGGGCAAAGCTGGTGGGGTGGAGCTGAGGTGACTGAGTGAAGCCCATCCTTTAGGAGGAGGGGGTAGGTGGGCCAGTGGGAGTACCTGGGAGATGTGTCCCTCCCATGGTTCCTCAGGTGAGCTGAATGCAGGAATCGGGAGCACAGAAGGTGAGTGGGGGTGTGGTGGGTGCCTGGGCAGGAGGTGAAGGGAGCCCAGAGAAGAGCACGTGTTCTGGAAATCCGGTTAGATGTCACTCTGGACACAGGAGGGAAGCAGGGCCCTTGGGCTTGCCTGGCCTGAAAGGTGACCTCAGAATCTCTTCCATTTGGGCCTCAGTTTCCCAATTTACACACTGAAGCAGTGGAGGGAAGATGAGGATGTTGTGACACACCTTCTTAAATCTCTATGTCTGGAAAAACTTTGTGGACTTTCCATGTATTCAGGTGGGTTGGGATCCATGGGGGTTTGGGGAATGGTCCTGCAGATGTCAAACTAGACTTTGTTTTTTGGGAGCAATCATTGCCAGGTGTGTCCACAGAGACTTGTCCTGGTGTCTGCAGTGTAGACAGTGACCTGGAGTTCCAGAAAGTGTAACCATGTGATGAGGCTGTCACTTGCTGGAGCCTGGTCTGGATGCCCTTCCTGACACCTGGGCAATGAGAGAAGCATAGATAGGGCAGGTGGCCATGACCCTTGACAGGGCAATTGTCAAGTCCTTTCAGGGGACTCACTGCATCTGTAGAAAAGGATAAAAGGTGATGACTGCCTCTCAGGCTGCTGTAAGGCTAAGGCCCAGCTTCTTTATTTTCTAAAAGCAGTTTAGCATGGATGGGGAAAGGAATCTGTTGTTGATTCTTTCATTTAGTTTTAAATATGAAAACATACCCCTCTTGTAATTTAAAATGAAACTATTATGTACTATTGTATATAATAGTATTACATAATACTATTATGTATTATTAGACTGTATTTGAGGCAGAGAGAACATAGACCAGGAATCCCTGCTTCCATCTGGTAGGAGGTTGCTGGTCCACTGGTCTAAGAATTCAGGCTTTGATCCCGTTAAGCATCTGGTCCAATGTCACCACCCATGGCAGCCTTTCATGTGCTCTATTATTCTAGAACACCCTGGTCATCAGGTCACTTAGCTGTCCCCAATTATTTCCTACCTGTGATATTAAGGCCTCCATCAGGAGTGGTCAGTTGCTCTCTTACCCAGCTGCATCTCCCCATCCCTCCCTGATGTTTCATGAACCCCTCTGTCTCCACTACTAGTACATTCCTCTTTGCTTGATGTGTTTTTTTTCCCTCATTAGACGTGCTGAACATTTATTAGACAATAGATGGTGCCAGAACTGTAGACTTTTTCTAGAGTTCACCCAGTATCCACCTACCTATTGGTTGGCTTAGTTCCTGGTAGTATTAAGAAGCCCTTCACTACTTGCTTTATAAGCAATCTTTTCCCCCTCATTAAACCCTTAACAAATTTTATGTTGGAATTAATTCTCCAGCTGAAAAAGGGACCATCACTATACTCAAAACCCAGAGTTCTCATTGTCACTGTGCAAAAGAAAATGCATATATGAATATAATGAATACATACATATGCTATATATATGAATATATATATATGTCTGTGTGATAGGAGAAGGATTTATGGCTATTTAACAGAGCTTGGCACCATGGCATTTGTATCAGCAGAGTATGTGTTATACAACATGATGGCATGACTAGGTCACAGGAGAATGACATTGGTTGATCTTGATATATTTATAACTATATACATTATATACATGTAATGATATATTTATAATATTGTGTACATATGCACAGTATATATTATAATTTTGTCTCTAGAATAAGCAGCAGTTGGAGATGGATTTGGGTGGGGATAAGGGCCAAAAGACCAATGACCTTTCCTGGATTTGGACTTGACCAATGTGGGGGGTTATTGACAGCCAGCACTGGATGGGGTTGAAAGACTGCATGATGGAGGAAAAAGAGTGGTGATTTTGAGGAAGCCCATTGTGTTGGTGCTTGTGGTGCCTACTAAATATCCACATGGACAGATCTGAAGGGGACAGGAGAGGGCTGGGAAGAAGATGGATATTTGGGAGGCAGAGAGATGTGGAGATTAATTCCTGCAGTGAGATTATGGGTGAAGTAGTGTGAGTGTGAATATAGAAGCACAGGAATCCTTGCTCTGAGCTGGGGACACACCTATATTTTGTGACGGAGAAGAGGAGACATCTATAAAGGAGAAAAAATGAGCACATCCAGTTAGGGAGATGAAAAAACAGGAAATGGAATGACATGGATATCTGGTAAGAGATGATTTTAAAAAGAAAGGCAGGGTCTCTTGTCCTGAAAACCTCTCAGAAGTGAACTGGAGGATGGCTAAGGAGGGACCATTAGATTTGGTGCCATAGAGGTTTCTGATGCTCACAGTGGCCCCATTGTTCTCAGGTGGTGGGAACTGAGATCAACTGGATGATTTATGGAAGAATATAAGTTGGCAGAGTGAAGGCAACAGCTGGAGATCATTTTCTAGTATTGCAGACAATGAGCTGAAGGGAGACCCAGCCAGACATTACATGGGTGGTCTCCGAGCTGTGGGGAGGGAGTCATGTCAGAAAGTGCATTTTTCTCTTCATTGTGGCCACAGAAATCCTTGCACTATTACTATGTTGTCAGCTATGCAGTAGTTTTTATTTTTTACTTTTAAATCTTAAAGCCCAATAGGATTACTGGGGACTGGGATGGGTGCTCCTGCAGGTAATGAGGTGAGAGTGAAGATCAAATAAATAGATATGATCACTGGGTGCCATTCACTTGGAAATAGCATTCTTATTCCCATTAACATGTGCAATTATTATGCTTTAATGTAAGGAACACATGTAAGTAATCATTCTCCTTGATCTTTGAGGGGTAGGAACTCCACACTTGGGGAAGAAGTTTGTATCCATTACTTGTGCTTTATTTCCTGCTTGTGCAAGTTGTCATTCTCAGTCACCTGTGAACAGTATCCAAGATTTTTTTTTTATTATACCTCATGATTGTCACAATAATGGCAAATACTGGCCACACATTTTGTGGAATGCAACTTACATGGGGTTTAGTGGTATGTGTTTGTGTTTTCAGACCATGGTGGTAATATACTTTTGAAAGAAATAAAACAGAGATAAAGTGCCTACTTGCAGCAATGTGATGGGGTTACCTAATGATCACTGAAATCCTTGAGGTACTAATGTCTGTCCACAGTCCAGGTACTTTTGCCAAGTTCATTCTTTGGGAATTTCCACTTTTCTCTTTTACTATACTATTCTTTGCAATCAAGCCAGTGGATTTGCCCACCCTGAAAAAGATAAGGGTAGTAAGCTCCACCTGGATTAGGTGATGCTCTCCAGCTGCATTGATTTCAACTCTTGTTAGAAAGATTTGTCTCTGCAGCCATTATCTTGGCCATTTATTTATGTCAGTAAACCTACTCATTTGCTGCTGTCAGATATATTTCACTTTTAAAGTGATTTATTTTACTGCTTATATGCATCCAGCTTTGGTTCTTTGAAGACTTGTACCTTAGTTCCTAGGTCATTTGCTAGACATCCATATTTGGGACACTTTGGGACACTTTCCTCCTCCTCTTCCTCCTCCTCCTCCTCCTCCTCACCTGCCTTCTCTTCCTGTCCTCCTCCTCACTCTCCTTCCTCCCCTTCCTCTTTCTTCTATATTCAGGCTCATCTTGAAAAATTTTGCCAGATCCTAGAATCAGACATTCTCTAAGGAAATAGACTCCTATTTACTTGCATTTATTAGGGCCCACTCTGTAATTTGTCAGACCCAGTGCAAAATAAAAACTTAGAGTCCTTTTTTTCAAAAAGCAGATAACCTGTGCCACTAACATCGTGCAAAAAAATCTATTTGTTTCTTCAGTGATCTCTTCATATGTTATGTGTATTTTATTTGTTCTTTAGTGTTTTTCTCATTAGGGAAAACCCAGCATTTTAAAATATTATCATGATTTTTAACATTCATCTTTTATTGTGCAATGTCAATTCTAAATTCAAGCATACAAGCGAGTCATATTTTATGACCTGCACCCCCATATTGGCTTCATTCATACCAGAGCAGAGTAAATATTGCACAAAACCAACCCAATGGTTTTCACTATACTTTGACAACTGTTAATCATTCCTCCAGTTGATTTGTTACTGAGTTAGAGAGAACTGAAAGGAAACTGACTGTAGATTGCCCTGGTTTCCATTTCTCTTTAATACTCAGCTAGAGAGGTGGACTAACAAAGTGAAATGCCAAGAGTGACAAAGAACAAGACAGGGGTCCTTGATCTTGGTGGAGAATACACTGCCTTCCTTCTGCATTAGAATCTAGATCTGGTTGGAACTCAAAGTGTGGCCTCCTTGGGCTTCAGTGCCCTCCTTCTGTGTGCTTACTTATAGATAGAACACATGCACTTTGTACCTGACTCTCAGCTCCTATATTTCCGTGGCCCACTCGACTTCTGGGCTTATGGGAATTAAAACTCTTCAATGTGAATGAGGGGG
>JAJEJO010053710.1:0-14115 GCA_020662805.1 Glaucomys volans
TGAAAGTTCTTCATGTATTCTAGATACGTGTGTTGCACTGGTTCTGTTCTTTGCAAATATTTTCTTCCAGTCTGTGGCATTTCTTTTCACTTTCTTAACAGTGTCTGAAATTGCAGATGTTTCTAATTTTGATGAAGTCTAATTTATTAATTTGTTTTTATGGACTGTGCTTTTGGGGTTGAATTTATGAAATCTCTCCTAAATCAGTGTCACAAATGCTCTCTTATGCTTTATTATAAAATTTTTATAGGTTTTATTTATTATAAAATTTTATAGGTTTTATATTTAGGTCCCAAATCCATTTCTAGTGAATATGTGACGTGGTATGTGGTAGGCATTAAACTTCACCTTATTTTCCTAACAGCATTCATTTAAAAGACTATTCTTTCTCAACAGAACTGTCTTTGAATTCTTGTACAAAATCTGCTGTCCACTTATGCATGAGTATGCTTATTGACTCTCCATTATGTTCCATTGATCTGCGATCTGCTTGAGGTCCCACAGCACGCTGTCTTGCTTGCTGGATCTCCACAGTGTTCTTGAAATCAGGTAGCATTTATTCCCTCTTGATTCTTTTTCAAAGTTGTTTTGTCTAGGTTCTTTGCATTGATGCATGAATTTTATAATCAGCTTTTACCTTCTCCGAAGTGTAACTAGAATTCTGATTGCCATTATATCAAAACTCTATAGATATTTGGGGAGGATCAGTATCTTAATAAGTAGTCCCTCAGCATTCTCAAAGGATTGGTTTTAGGATATTGCCCTTCCTGGCAGATATCAAGATTTGGGAATGTCCTAGGTTTTTATATAAAATGTTGTAATTTTATATAAAATTGCATAGAACCCAAACACATCTTCTGGTGTAATTTAGATCATCTCTAGATGACTTACAATAACTAGCAACAATGTAAATACTATGTAAATAGTTGTTACACTCTTTTGTTTAGGGAATAATCACAAGAGATCATGTTTGAGCATGTTCTGTATGGACATATTTTCACCCAAGTATTCTCAATTACTACAATTGACTGAATTTGTAGATGCAGAACCTGCAGGCTGACTTATTGTTTTCTGACCCATAAACGAGGGATATTTCTTGATTTTGTAGCTACCCTAATTACTTTCAAACATACAATTTTGTAGATTTCAGGGTATAATCTTTTGGTATTTTTGGCAGTTTTACCCTGAAATATTTCATATTTTGTGTTCTTTTAAATGATATTTTAATTTTGACCTTTGAGTTTATAGCTAGTATTTAGAAATAGAATTATATCCCGCAGACTTACTAAACTCACTTGCTACTACTCATTGCTGTTTAGCAGGTTTTCATCAGATTTTGTTCACAGGTCATCATATCATCTGTGAATAAAGACAGTTTGCTTTCTCACCTGGATGTTTTTCATTTCCTTTTTAATGCTTAATCAGACTAGTTAAAACCTCCAGTCCATTATGAAACACTGGAGTTGAAAAACAGACATTCTTTTCTCAATCTTAGGGGGAAAGTATTCAGTTTTCACCATTAATCACAATGCAGCCATAGGTTTTTCATAAATACCCCTCATCACACTGAAGAAATCTGTTCATGTTGCTAATTCCTTATCAAATTCTTTTTCATGTCCCTGTTGATATCATCACATGACTTTTTTTCTTTAGTTTGTTAATATGTTCTATTACTTGGATTGATTTTCAAATAGTCAATCAACTTGTATTCTAGAGATAAATCCCAATTTTTCATGGTGAAATGTACTTTTAATATACTATTAGATTCAATTTGCTTTTTTTAAAGTGACTTTTATATTCACAAGGGAGGTTGATTTCTCTTTCTCTTTCTTTGTTTCTTCTTTGTTGTGATATAATTGCAATGCTCGCCTCACAAAGTGAATTGGGAAGTGCCCCTTCCTCGCCTAATTTCTCAGCAATTGTGTAGAGTTTGGATCATTTCTTCCTTAAGGACAATTCACCAGCAAAGCCACCTGGATCTGGAGTTACATGGTTGTTGGAAGAATTTTTTTTTTCTCTGTGTGTGTGTGTGTGTGTGTGTGTGTGTGTGTGTGTTTAAGCAGGAGTCTTGCTATGTTGTCCATAGGCTGGTCTCTCATCTAGAGCTCCTGGGTTCAAGAGCTCCTCCTGAATAACTAGGACCTACAGACCTGTAACACCACACCTGGCTTTATCTGAAACAATTTAATCTATGTAATTTATGTTTTCAAAAGGCATGATACAATTTAACACACCTATTTCTTCTTAGCTTTGGCAGTTTGTGTCTTTCAAGAAATCTGTCCATTTCACCTGAGCTGGAGAATTATCTTATAATATTCCTTTTGTTCTGTAGAATCTCCCCTGATACCACTTCATTCTTCCTGATATTGTTCTTTTTCTCCTCTCTCTTTGTTGCCTGTGTTATCATTCAGGGAGGAGGTTTATCAGTTTTATTGACTTTTATGAAGATCTGGCATTAGTGTTATTAATATTCATCTATATTGATTTACTGTTTTATTGATTCATCTCTAATCTTCCTTATTTCCTGTCCTTTACTTCCTTTGATTTAAACAGGTTCCTCTTAAGGGAAAGACTGTAGTAATTAATTTGAGATATTTCTTTGTATCTAATATATGCTGTCTATAAATTTGTATGCTATGAATTTTTCCCCTAAGTACGACTCTTGTTGCTTCTCCCATGAAAAGTTATATTGCATAATTGTTTTTATTCAGTCTAAAATAATCTCAGTTTTCTTTTTGATTTAATTTTATTCAAAGCCTATTTGAAATGTATTTTCTTTTCAAATTTTGGGTTATTTTCCAGATTGATTTCTGCTTTTGATTTCCAGTTTATTTCCATTGTGGTCAGAGAATGTAGTTCATATGACTTGAAATCTTAAAGCTTATTGAGATTTGTTTCTTGCTCTGTAATATTGTTTCTCTTGGGATGTGTTTGTACACATGAATAAATGTTTACTCTTGCCTTCTGCATCTTTGCTGAATTTCTGTAACCTTGTTTTATCAATTATTAAAAGTGCACTGTTGAAATCTCTGTGACGGAATTTGTCTCTTTCTCCATCCAATTCTGTCTGGTTTGCTTCACGTATTTTTAAACTGCTGGTATTGGGCAGCCATGTTTGGGTTTCATTTCATCTGGGTGATGTGATTTCTTATGATTGCAGAATGATCGTCAGTCTCCCTGTTAACATTCTTTGTTCTGAAATCTATCTTTCCAATATTCACATAAACACTTCAGCTTTCTTCTGATTACTGTTAGCATGATATGACATTTTCTACTCTTGACTTTCAACCTATTTCTATCTCTATATTTAAAGTATATTTCACAGTCACTGTAAAGTTAGACCTTGATTTTTAAATTCAACCTGATATCTTTTATCCTTTAAAACTAAAATAATTATTAATATGGTTCCATTCAAGACTATAATATCACTATTTTCTATTCTATTTCTGCCATGCTTTCTTTTCTCTTTTCTTCTTCTTTTTGCTTCTGTTTATTATTATTTATTTAAGATTCTCCTTACTCGGTGTTTGGATTATTAGTTGTTAATCTTTGTTTTATTGTCTCAAAGTTAGAGTTAATGGTTGTAGTTTACAGTTTTACCTTATAACATTGTACCATTATGTGTTATGACAGGAATCTACATATGAACCTTAAAATAGTACTCTTCTGTTTCTCCCTTCCATATTTTTATGATATATTTTCATGATTTTATTTAAACATATTATGAAACTCAAAATACATTGTTGTTGTTTAAAAATCAAATTATGTTTGAAAGAGATATAAGAATAAATCTATATATTACCTATGAAGTTGCCCTTTCTGATTTTCTCCATTCCTTTGTTCATATCCATACTTCTGGTATTATTTGTCCTCTGTATAACACCATAGTCTGTCTCAGATGTGTAACTGAAAAACACCATTCAACCTGAAAATCGAAGAGTGATGACTAGGGATGGTACTGGGGTGGGTGGGGAGGTGGACCAAGGATGGAAATGTGCCTGGGTATGATCAGTGCATGCTGTGTACACATATTGAAATATTACAGTGAATCCCACAAATGTGCCTAATTAATGTGGTTTTTTTTGAAGTTCAATATATATTTTAAATTTTTTGTTTTAATTAGTTAGACATGAGAATAGAACACACTTTAATATATCATATATAATGGAGCATAATTTCTCATTCTTCTGGTTATACATGATGTAGAATCCCATCCTATAGTTACATATGTACACAGGTTAGTAATGTCTGATTCATTCTACATTCTTCCTATCCAAGGAGAAAGAAAAAATTTTCTTTACCACTTCCCTCAGTGCAAGTGTGATGCTAGTGAATGTTTCTTCTTTTGCATGTTTGTGAAAAATATTTATTTTGTCTTTTCTAAGAAAGTATATTTCTATAGAACATATATGCAGATAATTCAGTGTTTTAATATTTTATTGAATTATACAATTATCAGCACAATCTAATTTTGGACTGTTTCATCACCCCCAAAGAAACTCCATTCCCATTAGCAGTCATCCCCCTTCCCCACACTTGCCTAGTATCAGAGTAGCCTGTCGTGTGGTGGTATTTCCTACTATTTACTAAATCCCTTTTTATTGTGTTATCCAATAATCCAAAAATTATGGGATTCCCCACCCTGGATGCTGGAAACAGGTTCTAGTCCTGTCCCTTGTCAGCTCTGGGGCACTGTCTCTCAATCTTTTCATATAGTTATTTTTCCAGTAATAAGTATATTCTTCAAATTATCAATATTGTGCTGAATACTTAAGAGAACTCCTTACAGGCTTCTGGACTTCTTTATCTTTCCACTGTATATTCTCTGATAATCTGTCCTTTGATCCCTAGCTGCCTTGTTCTTCTCTGACTCAGAGCTTTGTCTTGTCAACCCATGAATCTGCTGGATTCTACCTGGGTTTTGCCTCTCATTATTACAATGTACCAACTCTGTCATTAGTAAATTTGGCCAATCCTAAGATTTAACTTATTTGTTTTCGATTTCTCAGAGGTGACACTCAATTGTCTATCAGGAGTCATACCTCATATTCAATGTCCCAAAAACCACATTTAATGTTCTCTCATTCTGTGGTTGTTGCTTCAGGAATGAGGGTAAACTAATTTCCATCAGTCCAGCTTTTTGGGAACCAGAAGTCCTTCAATGTATATACATAGGTTCTTAACTAAACAGGCAATTGATTCTGATTCTTAAGAATTTATTATTTAAGCTGGACATGGGTGCACACCTATAATTCCAATGACCCAAGAAACTGAGGGCAAGAGGATTTCAAATTTGAAGACAGCCTCAGAAGTTAGTAAAATCCTGTCTCAAAATTAAAAAAAAATAAAATAAAAGGAGTTGAGGAATGTAGTTTAGTGGTAGAATGCCCCAGATATCAATCCTCAGTGCTAAAAATGAAAGAACTTATTATATAATTATGTATTTATTGTGAGGGGAAAGAGATAGGTATGTCTTCTCTCCTATCAAAATTGGCAAGGGACCATTTGACAGGTATGAATTCTGCCTTCTGTGTGCCCAGTTTTTTCCTATAGCTTCTTACTCTTTCCATTTACTAATGTCCTGCTTTCTCTGTTTATAAAATTATGTTGGTATGTGAGGGATGGAAAAGGACACATTATTTAATCACATTGTGTTAGTCATCCTTCTGTCACTATAACAAAGTGTCTGAGTTCATTAATGCATAGTTTGGACCCTGAATGTCCCCCAGAGGCCCTTGTTTTGCAGGCTTGATGTCATTGAGGTGGTGGAAACTTCCGTAGGTAGGGCCTAGTGTAAAGTAAGAAAGGTCACTGGAGACATACCCCTGAAGGCAATGTTGGGACTCCAGCCCTTTCCTGTCTCCCTCTTTGTTTCCCAGTTGCCTTGAGGTGAACAACCTCCTTCACCATGCATTGCCACCATGATGTGCTGCCTCACTAACAAGTCCAAAGCAACAGGGTCAAATGATCATGGGTGAAACCTCCCAAACCACTAACCAAAAATAAACCTCTCTTCCTTTAAGTTGATCATTTCAGGTACTTGTGACAGTAACAAAAAGGTGGCTGACACAACAACTTATAAAGAGAAAAAGGCTTATTGACCCACAGTTTGTGGAGATTTTAGTCCCTGGTCAGTTGGTCCCATTGCTTTTGGGCTTCTGGTAAGGTAGGACATCATGGCAGGAAGAGCATGATGGAATGAAGTGACTCACCTCATGACCAGGGTGTGAAAGAAAGGAAGAAAAAGGGGCTGGGGTTCCACAGTTCCCTTCAAGGGCACACCCCGCTGGCTGGAAGACTCCCCAACAGGCTCCATCTCTTAGAGGTTCCACCACCTCCCAACAGTGCCTCCCTGGGGGCTAAGCCTTCACCACAGAGGCCTTTCAGGGACACATCAGATCTAATGCCTACAGGCACTGTGAGAATTTAACTGAAATCTTTCTTTGCAGCTATTTATGAGAGAGCACATGCCTCTTTTTAAATAAAGTATCTGGTTGTTAAAGGAATTTCTAGTGTGAACAAGTAGAAGACAGAAAGGTTCAAGGAAAAATTTTGCACAAGAGAAGGCAAATTGAGCTGTGTCTGCAAGAAATCACTGCACCAGAAAATAGAAAATTGCCATGTGTTGGATCCTACGATTACAATTCTGGAAATATTCTATAGGGAAATAATTTTAAATGAGGCAAGTACACATGTATACAAATGTTTATTGAAGATCCCTTATAATAACAAACAAAAAAAGGAAATGACTTAATTGCCTCAAAACAGGGTATCGATCAAAGTCATGCAGATGTGCTCATTCAATGAAGTGGATGCTTCATTGAGTGAATTGAATGTTTAATAGCCTTTAACATTGAAAGGCTATTTAATAGCCTTTAACATGCTGTGGGAGAAAATATGGACATGTAGAAAGTCACTCATTTTGAAGTGCTGAATTAAGAAGTAGTGATAAAACTCTACTGTGAGACTAATATTTAAAATTAATAATACAGTATTTGCAGAAAATCCATCAAAATGCTTGCTTTCATGAACTTTGGGTGGCATAGCTACAGGTTAATTTTACACTTCATTTTTATATGTTGTACCTTAAGATTCGTTATCCTAAATGAGTATGCATTTCATTTACAACTAGTAAAAAATAAACATAGTAGTCTGTTGCTTAATGATGACGATATATTCTGGAAAGTGCATTGTCAGATAACTTGATCATTGTGTGACCATGATAAAGTGTATTCATACAAACATGGGCTATATAGGGCAATCATCTGCTATCAAGGTATGTGGCAAACAGTTGTTTTACAAAAGACTTTATATTTTATAAATAGGAGGGTTTATATCCTAAGATAATGGTAAAAGTATAATATAGTAATTGCACAAATCATGTCATGTCAATTAATTAATTAAATACCAGTCATTATCATCATGTATTATGTATTGTACATAATTGCATGTATTATACTTTCATATGATTGACAGTGCAGTGGGTATGCTTACCAATATCACCACCAGCATTTCTGAAATATATTTCATGGTTCCATGTTACACACCTATAATCCCAGTTACTTGGCAGACTGAGGCAGGAGGATCACATGTTCAAGGTCAGTCTCAGCAATTTAGTGAGGTCCTAAGAAACTCAGCGAGACCCTGTCTTAACATATAAAATGAAAAGGCTGGGGATGTAACTCAGCAGTAAAGCACCCCTGGATTAAATCTTTAGTATCAATAAAAAGATATAAAGCACTGTGATATTTCAATGGCTATGTCATAAGTAAATTATAGAAAAAATTCAACTTCATTATATTTTGGGGGATCAACATTGATTTTTGCAGTCCATTGTCATTCAAAAGGTCATTTATGCAGCACGCATCTGTAAATACATATTAAAAGGGAAAGAAAACACTGAATCAAGGCAGCAGTAAACCCAGCTCTGAGGGCTCCTCTGACAAGTCACCTTATTGTCACTAATATTTACCCTTTTTAGTTCCATTTCCCCTGATGAGAGATGCATGTGTAGGCCACCCTCATCTCCACAGCTACCCCTCCCAGCGACACAATCATTACTCTTCTTACTTCCTGCCAGTCTCCTGATGAAGTATGACCTTTTCCAGATGCATACCTGCTTTTTACAACTTTTCTGCAAACTGTCTCATAGCAAAAGAAACAACCTCTAACTACTGAGGAAGTGTAAAGATCTGTGCTTAAAAGAATTCCTGATGGGGTTCTGGGCTTGAGGGATCCAATTAAGAACATGTAAACACCATCTTTCTGCCAGTGAGTCCAGGGCTCTGTGAACCCACGAGCTATGCTAGGCAGTTGCCCCAAGAGGGTAGGGGGGATGCCGTGCATGCCAAAAGGCTTGTCATCATTGCTTGTATTTTACTCAATTGAAAATGAGCAAGTTCCAAAACAATTTGCTTCAGTGGAACAACAAGAACAAACTTCGTTAGACTTTGGGTATTTTTTTCCTTTATGTATTAAAAACACATTATATTTTGTCATGTTCTTCCAAATTGGTAAGCAAATTCTGTCCCTGTTTTCATAAGTAGATTTTTTGGGGTGGATGTCAATGTGTTCCCTGCACAGGTGGAGCGTGAAACACCAGAGAGTAAGCGAGTGGGTGGGGCGCCCCATCCTCCATCCCTGGCTGGTTTCCTGAACTGCACAAGGAAGGCGGTGATTCTCCTTTCTGACACAGTCACTCAGGTTTTGCATTTCTGCAGCTGCCAAAGTGAACATATTACAATTCCTTTACCTTTCCATTAGACAAGAGCAGCCTTGATATACCTTCAGCGCCTTCCATTCTCTTCTTTTCAGCTTCCCATGGTGGGTCTTACCTGTTAGAGCATCCCCTGTCCACACAAAGGCCTTCCGGCCAGACTCTTTTGCATTTGATGGGGCAGTGTGGAGGGTGGGGAGAAGCCGTGGATCTGTGAAGAATGTCTTACCACAGGTAATTCATGCAGAGCTGATAGGGTTCTACATAATTATTCTCTTCTCCTTCAAGAAAAATCTTTGGGCTTCTAATTTAGCTAACTCCTACCCTCCTTTCTTATGCACTCATTCATTGTGTATGCTTCTCAAGAATGCACACAGAGACACACAGGCCGACAGAGTCCAGTCCCTTCCTGGAAAGAAAACGTTTAAAAGGCTTCTCCACCGTCTGCAGCTAAGTCCTTCACCATCTTCCTGCCTGGCATATGCACATCTTTTCTTTTTGTGTCTTTAATCCCACTCTGCCATCGATGGCATTTCTTAGGACCGTTTAGCAGTGTTATTGCAAGAAACAGAAGGTATAATGGCACTGCTTTGAAAAGTAGCAGGTCTATATGGGAACGTGTTTGTATTGTTATTCCATAATTCACAGCTAATACATTTGGTCCTCATCAGAACACAGTGAGGAATTCTCATCTCACTCCCCTTCACCCAGTAATGCCTTGGGATTCCCACCTCATCAGGAAAGCTGGGAAGAGGAGAAAGTGTGCATGGGGGTGACCAACATAAACTAAGGCATTTTACAAACACAACTGTCACTCTCTGCTCCTCACAGCATTATGATAGAAATATGATTATTGTTTCTACAGGTGAGGACACTGGGCTTGGGGTAGGAAGATCAGAGTCACAGAGTCACACAGTGGCAGCACGTGATGCTTACTATGGAATTCCCATTACTTATTCTGGACACTTTTCTAAGAGGCTCTCAGTGTTACCTCTGTGATCCCAGCCCACCGAGGACTGTGTGCACAGGGAGGTGTTCCTTTGCTGGAGGCAACTCGCAACTTCCTGCTCCCCTCCCCCTTGCTGGCAACCTTAACCTGGTGCTTTTGGATCTGAGCTGGCTGGAGTGTGCTGCTGGTTCCCGCATTCTGAAGAGAGTGGACGAGCCCAAGTATCACTGAGGGTGCTGAGGGGGCCCTGAGGTACTTAATCTTTTTCAGGTTGCTGGCATCTTTGACAGACCAGCTGAACTTTAAGAGGAGGCACAAGTAGATATCCTGTGTTTTCGTGGGGACCTAGTTTAAAAATTTCTATTATGAAGTATTTGTCATTTGTATTATATGCCTATAGTTATTGTTCGGTTTCCCAATTGAGTGTATATCCACTTCCTTTTACTGTAAGAGAATCCCTGAAGGGTACGCATGTAAACATAGTCCACTCCTCAGTGAAACTCGTCATCCTAATGAGACACACACACACACACACACACACACACACACTGGCCCAGGGTGGTACAGCCCTTGGTGAAGAGAGTAGACTACTGGGAGAAGATTCCATGATCATGACACATCATCAAGTCTCCATTGACCCTCGAATCCCTACTCCAGTAGGAGGATATTTTCATCTCCTCAATCAACATGACACTTACCAGACTTAATTCATTTTTTTTAAGGTGGGTGAGAATAGGGTGGGATCTCTGTTTGCACCAAGGGCACTGTAGGTACTCCATAGGGTTGATGTGGAGATAAAAAGAATCACACCTTCCAGATTCTGTCTCTCTTTCTCTCTCTCTCTCTCTCTCTCTCTCTCTCTCTCTCTCTCTCTCACACACACACACACACACACACACACACAATTTGACTCTCACTTCTCCCCAAAGAATAATTCTTACACACTGACCGATGGGTGTGGGAGATCCTCTTCTCAACTAATCCTTGGTGATGGGGCTGCCATTACTGCCAAGTTCCAAGTGTTCCACAGGGTGTCAGTATCTCAGATGCTTCAGGGAATCACTGGCTCATGTTGGATTAATTCTTAGGCTGGATGTTCTGAAGGAGACTTATTGGGCCAGGACTGTCTCAAAAGCTGTTTCTTCCAAAATTTGATCTGATTAATCTTCCAACCAGAGAGTCCCATCTTTCTGCATCCTTACAGTACCCCAAAGTTTCCCTGTCTCTGATGCTGAGTATTCTATGAAGAAATGTGGGGAAATCAGTAAAATCTAAGTACTAGGTCCATTACAAACTCTCAGACTGTACAGGGATGAGCAGCAGCAGAGGAGCAACCAAGTATGTGACACAGGCCCCAGTAAGAGTGGAGGGTGGTCTCTGGTGGGTTAGCTGCTCCATGTCATGGAAGGATTGTGACATGGTAAGGACAGACGGTGCCATCAGTGGGTCCTCTCCTTGCCTGAAGTGAGCATTCTCTCATCCACACTTTCTGCCTTTAGGTATATTCTTTTCCTTCTCTCTTAACTTTACACTTGGACCAGTTCCTTAGAAGAAGGCTGAGTGTTTCAGGCCCAGGGTCAGATAAAACTCTCCATTTCTCTGTTTCCATCAATAAAAAGGGCAAAAATCATAAATAGAATTATCGATCTTCTTTGTGGTTTACACAAATTATTTTTATCTTTCTGTATGTTTGCAGCCACAAGGGTGTTAAAACACTTTTTTAAAGACTAAGTAAAACTATACTTTTGATCTCACTAGCATATCCATGTTGCAATGCTTCATATATTTGCCTGCTGAGAAAATGCTTTACAGTTCTTCATAAAAAGAATGAAGATTTATATTTCTTGTCTTTGTTCTGAGCACACCAATTTCAGCTCATGGCTCAATAAGCTGCAAAGTTTAGAAGTGTTAGAAATGGTCAGCTGGAGGCAACAGATGATTTCTGAATTCAATCAAAAGATGGGCCAATCAAAGGCATTTGGATTACTCCAAAGCCTGCCTGAGCTTCCCCAGACATGCTGGACTGATAGAATAATTTGCCTCCAAGCCCAGTGATCCAGAGTCCTTACGATCCCAAAGGCTTATGCCTAGGGGAGCCCAACAACCTGTTCATAAGGTGCCATGTGGCTAATTATAAATTAACAATCTCTGGTTCTAAGGCTTGTCAGTCAAGTGTAATCACCCAGTGCCTAGAGGGCCAGGAAGGAATCTGTCAGGACAAAGTCAGCAGCAAACCTTCAGCTCTTCATCAGAAGATGCCATCAGCTCATCCCATTTTTGTGTCAATGGTTTGATAATCAGGCTTTTTTGTTACAATAGTGCTCTTGTGAAGAAATGGGCAATCAGTCATTTTGTTCACTCTCTCCACTGACACTTATTGGTCCTTGCATATGCAGTTTCCATGAATAGCCCTTTGTCCAGACAAAGAGACTAGCTGACTGGGGCTTCTGCCTTCCTCAGTATTCAGATTGGTGCTGTCAGCGTCTGATGGAAGAAGGGGCCAGATCTGAGTGGATGGTGTGTGTGTGGGGGGGAACTGAATCTTCCTGCCAATCATGAGAGAATCCCAGGGAATAGAAATGCGGCTTTCTGGTAGTGAAGGTGAGCAAATGGGGCAAGTCACTCATATTTTAATAAAGTTTTGACACCTTATTCATGCTTCCACTAAGTAGACAATTCTGACCTTAATAGCCAGTTTTTAAATGTTTCTTACATTATTATATTGGACTTTCAAAGGTTTACTGAGTCCAGTTTAGCTGGGTATATATTAATTGAGCACCTGCTATGTGCAAATTGCCCTCTGAACTTCCAAGAAGGATTTGGTGATGATAAGGGAGTGGAAATCATTGCCTGGTAGCTCCCAGTATGGAAGGATAAATTTATGTGTATACAAATAATCTGGATATGAAGCTGTTGGCAATGGTTCTCATGATGGGTTAGGAGAACCTGGATAGAAGAGGGATGAGGTGGCATAGGAAGGCTCAGTGAAGGAGCAGGGATCAGGGGTGGGGCTTGAAGGATCAAGCAGGGACTGGTTATGAGTGGAGCAGGTTGGGAGGTGCTTGGACTGGGACAGCAGGGTAAGGAAGAGGGACCTGAGGGACAGTGCTGAGCTGAGAGGTTCATGGTGAATTCATAGGCTGTGAATTAAACATTCTTCAGCTGAGAAATTATGTGCTGGGAGCTACTGGGATAACGTTGACTTCATGCTCATGTGCTTTCCATAACATTTGAGAAGCAGGGATGTTCCTTGTCTGTGTTTCATTAGTCCTGGGCCCACTGTCCTGTTTCCAGCTCAGAGAAGGCTGTCCTTCTCAGAGGAGGTGCTGTGTGATCAGTCCCACCTTCCCCAGGGAGGACAGGAAGCTGAGCCTGGAAGTCTGGATGACTTCATTTGGCTGGCAGTCAGCTTCAGAGCCCCTTTGCCAGGACTTGTTGCTTTTTAACATCCACATGCCACTTTCAGCAGCATTTATTCCTATGTCCCTCCCCCAGGATGGAATCGAGGGGGGAAGTATGATCCAGTGCACTGGTTCTCATTACCCACCCTCCATGTTGCTCTCTTGGCTTCAATCTGACTTCTGCAGACCCCCACACGTATCTCCCATCATTTCATCAGCAGTTCTCAAATTTCATTTGTGCTTAAATTTCTGGGCTGAATTCATATTCCTAGGGACTCCAGTCACTAAATTGGGTGCTGTGGGGGAGGGATCAAAAATCTGCAGCTTAAATGAAGTCTCCTAAGTTATATTGATGCATGTGGTTCCTTGACTACCCATTATGGGAAAGGCACTTCTATCCTCATCTCTTGGTTGACCAAGCCTTGCTCAGGCTTTATGTGCCACAACCTGGATTGCCTTCCCTTCATGAAATGAAGAGCCCTAAGTCCATCTCCCCTCAGAATCCTGCTCTTCTCCTCTAGCAAACATTATCCATTGCTGGTCCCTCTGCAGAAAGTGGTGCCTTGCTCTTTATCACACTCTCTCATAAGTTATTGCAGGGACTCTCTGGCATTTCTCTTCACACCAGATTGTGAAGCATCCCCTGTGGTCTTTGCTCTGCATCGTGCATTGTGGGGGATCAGCAAACCTCTCTTCTGAGATGGCTATTCATCAAAGGCATGTGATAGAATAAACAAAAAATGTGAAAACTGAAAAGTACTTAGCTTCTCTACAAAGAAAAATACAAACTCCTTTATAAAGAAAGCACATGACCATCATGCACAAGATGGTGACTTATAAACTCAGACCCTCAGTGTTGTACTCTCTACACTGCAAATTTATGTACACATCTCCCTGCAGAGCAATTTCCACATTATATTACATAGTGATCTGCTCCCTGCACCTGGCAGTGGTCCACACCACACACTGCACAGTGACATCCATCCTGTGACACAGTGATCCGATCCCTACATTGTATGGTGGTATACCTCTACCATTCACAGTGATAC
>JAJEJO010053710.1:14215-25669 GCA_020662805.1 Glaucomys volans
AGTGGCCACATGACACTGCACGATATTGTACATGATGTGATGTGGAGCTCTGGTTCCTACACAGCACAGTGGCCAACACTGTGCATTCCACAGTCATCTACTTCTTACACCATGTAGTGACCCACAGCCTATGGTGGATGCATGTTCTTGTCCTTCAATTAAAGCTCTCTGGCAACATGAGGGCCCAGATGGATATTTGTAATACTAATCCTACTTTAGGAAAAGGCCATTTTTATTGATTCCACTACTCTTACCAGACATTCTATTCAAAGACTTAATAGGGAAGATAATTATTTCAAATAACCTCTTCCACCCCTGCCCCAATTTCCATACCTCTCTCAACCTTCTTGGAATTTGCCAAGAAAGTTGAATGATCTCTCCAACTGTAGTCTGAATAAAGTTGTTTAAAGATATTCATCACTGGAGAAAATATATCAGTTGAACTCATCAGAATCAGTAAACATTTGATTCTCACACTGATTGTAAATTAGGATTGTGTCTTTCACATAGATACTGGAAAGAACCCCAGTCCATGTCCTGACCTGGGCAGAAAGACAAAGAGGGAGGCAGACTCCCTGTTCATTAGCTGGGTTCTTGCTTTTGCATTAAGGTTCTCTAAAGTCTAAATTTTCTCTTCTGTTTCCAAAGACTTCCAGCCAATGTACTTTGTAAAGTTGCTCAGGTGATAAAAACTCATACTTTGGTTAAAATCCCTGTATATTCGCGGTCCCTATACCTTCATGGGTGCATGGATCTATTGTATGAAGTTGTGCAAGATGAGAGGTCTTTGGATGTTGCCTGCATGTGCTCTCAATTTTATGTGTAAAAACCTTCTTGGAGGTTCTCATAAGATGAGAATTAGAGAAATATATTTTATCCCTTGCATAAAAAGTTGAGATAAATCTTACATCCTGCAAAACACCAAATGCCTCACAATGTGATCAGTGGTGCTCTGCTATTTCTGTTGGTGTCAGGGAAATCGAAAAACAGGAACCCATTTCTCAATGATCCATGTATTCCTCTGTGGGGGAAGACCCAGAAATTGGTGGTTTCACAAACTTCTTAATAAATGATTTTTAAGAATCACTTACTGCAAACTTTGGGAAACATTGACATCCACCCAGTGTCATTAGGCTTATCTGTTTAACTATGGGCTTTCATTCTTCATTCACTATTGCCTACGAAAGTTTACCCTCTTTTCAGAACTGGAAATATAAATTTGTGGTTCTGTACTTTTAACCAATGATGTTTGCATTTTTTAAATGTGAAAAAAGCCCTCTGTATCAAAATGAATGATGTGTCTCCTGGTTTTCAAAGTCACTTGGAAAATTAAGAAAGTATAATTTTCCAGTTTGTATTTAAGAAAATCTTATTGCTTCTTGTTTCCATGTATTCTCCTTTTTCCTTTTTTGTAAAATGCACAGACAGCTGACCCTGAATTTTTTATGCAAATTGGGGAAATTAAATTGAATTTCTACTGAAAATTTTCCTTGCTGAGAAAGAGGGGGGAAATAGAGATATGCAGTTAATATTTTAATGGAAAGTCATTTCTGAAAATGGCTTGAAGTACTGGTAATAAGCTTTCAGATAGAGTTTTGGTTGACATTTGAAGTTTGTGGAATATGGGGAAAACTTTAAATTCTATTGGTTAGGTTTTTGCCTTCCCCCTCTAACAACCATTTTACAGCTAGAATGGACTTTTTATTCAGATTTGTGCTCTGCTTTAGTGCTTGCAATTTTAAAATCATATCTGCTTACATTTCCATTCTTTTTATAACCTATATTTTAAAACTATGAGGTGTGTTTTGATTTTACCGAGCTTTGAAGAGCTGTACAGATCCAGGAGGAATATAAATATTAAGACTGGTATTTTTGGAGCATTTTATGAAATGAGTGGTTATTGTTCATAGTTAAATAACAAAATATTCATCATTATAAAATAATTTTATAGATTATCTCTTGTGGGTCTCCATGCTCAATGCTGGTCATCAGAGTAGTCATGAGGAAATGGTGCTTACCCTTAAGAATTAAATTAAATCACACTTGGTGACACAGGAAGAAAAAAATAGTGACAAGAAAATCTCTCCCACACTTAGCATCATATGACTGATGAGAGCAGTGTGTGGTGGGGTGAACTAAACAGGGCTGAAACTGGCAGGGCAACTCCCCTGGAAGTGGTCTCCATTCTGCATTGGAGAAAATGAGCTGGAGTGGGGAACACCCTTCATTCTGTATATCTGTTGTTTCTCCTTCACATTGATTTCAAAAGTGTTGTTACTTTAATCACAAATATTCAACTACTGAATATTCTCATGTTTAAAAATATATAATATACAAAGATCTTCACAGTTGAACTCTGGTGCTTCTTAACCCCTCTACTTGCCTTCCTGGTCAGAGGTAACAAATGTCAGCAATTTCTTTTGTCCTTCTGGAGGATATGCATGTGCAAGAGACAATACTCTTCCTTTATTTTCCTTTAATATGAATGGTAGCATGCTCTGTGTATTGTTTTTGCTTTTCTTTATTTCATGTATCTTGAAGATAATTCATATCAGCTTAAATAACTTCCTCCATCTGTCTTTCTCTTGTTACATGGTATTCCATTACATGGCTTTACAGTGACTCAAATACATTTAACTATCCTTTGGGAAATATTTATGTTGTTTAAAAATTTCTGTATTATAAATGAGGCTGCAAAGTAGCATTCATATTTGAACCTCATGGAAACATAACAACATGACTCTTTGTTGCTAATTTTTCCCAAAACAGATCAGGTACTATTACTGCTTTCAACAAACCATCCCCATTGTCTACCTTACGCATAAATCTAAATAATTTAAAGATCTGATGTTCAATGACCTTCCTATATACATTAATTTTGTGCTTTGACTTGACTGGGCTATAGAGTGCCCAGACATTTGGTTAAACATTATTGTGAATGTGTGTTTGAAGGTGTTTCTAAATGAGGTTAACATCTTGAGTCAGAAGATTCGGTAAAACAGATGGCCCTTCCTACTGCGACTCAGTCAATTGGAGACCTGAATGGAACAATAATAATAATAAAAAAAATCCAAACAATAACAAAACCCTATGTAAATGAGATCTCTTTCAAACTGTTTGAGCGGGGACTTCAGTCTGCTGCTTTTGGACTGGAACTTATAACATCAGTTCCTCAATTTTTCAGCTTCAGCTCATCAACAGCAGATCTCATTAGTTGAGTGAACTAATTCCTTGTAACAAATCGTTTTACCCTCACTGCTCACAATTTAAGAAGACATTTGGGCTGTGATGATGGGAGACAGTGCTTGGATGTTCACTTGCAGGAGATAAAATTTCAACATGGAAGGCAGGTAAGAAGTTGCACAAAGAAGAGTCTGATGACAACACATGTGATAACTGTGGAATCTAGAGGATGACTCTGGTACAAAAGGACCAGCAATCCACATCAGGAGGGATCCTCTAACCAGCACATTTTTGGAGAATTGTAGGCCTAATGCTAGAGAACGGACTAGAAACAGGGCATGTGTGCTGCCACCCCACTATAGAAAAGGGTCGGCCATGGGAAGTCGGAACGTTTGGTTTGTTACCAAAACACTGATACCTAATAGACCTCTGCATCTTCAGAAGGGGAAAAAGTAGAAATGATCATTTTTATGACTTAAATGAAGAACAGACACCTGAAGGTGATTTATCATGGTTAATAGAAGACTTTAGAAAACTATTTAGATGGAAAGGAAAAATAAATAGCCTTAATGAAAAAGGATCTGAATATTACAGAGAAGAGATTAAAAAAAAAACATGAAGTAAGTTTTGAAGGAAGAAAAGAGGGAATGTAAATAGAAAAGTGCAATAACAGATTGTTTGATGTTGACTATAGGAAAGAACACAAGTGATGCCTGGAATGTTGACTAACATGAAGAACAATGTTACAAAGTCTGTCAATGGAATACACAAAGGAGTCATAATGGAAAATCCACCATGGAAGATAAATTGCAATTTCTTAAAAAGTCAAATATAGCTTTGCCATACCATCCAGCAAATGCAATCCTAGGTATTTATTAAAATGAGCTGAAAAATGTATGTCCATACAAAGATCTGCATTAAAATGTTTATAGTAATTTTATTCATGATCATCAAAAATAACAGAAGCAACCATGATGCACTGCAATAGATGAAAATGTGAATAATGTGGTACTTTCACACAAGCAAATATCATTCAGCAATAAAAAAATGAGCTATCAAGACACATGAGTGAACTTTATACCTGAATTCTGACACCTTGCTTAAACACAAGTAAAAGAAGCTAGTCTGAAAGTTCATCACAGTGTATGATTCCAATTATATAACATTTTGTAAAAGGCAAAATTATGTAAATAAACAAACAAAAGAGATCAGTGGTTGCCAAGGATTTGAGTGGAGGGATGAGGGCAAGTGACATGGGATTTTTAGAGAAGTGAAACTAGAGATACTGGGGAGGAAAACTGATCAAATTACATTTTTATGTTTATAGAAATAAGCCACAAGAGAACTCACCATTCAGTGTAAATAATATGCACCAATAAAAAATTCTCCAAAACCCTTTTAACTACGAAAGAAATAGTGAATTTTAATGTATGCGATAAGATTAAAGGTAACCGTACTCAAGTTGATAATGGCTGTTTCCCATGGGAGTGTAAGTTGATGATCTTGACCCTGCTGTCCATGACCATTGGAACTGAGCAATTAAGTGAATGGCTGGGAGACAGTGGGGACCAGGCTTCTCACTATTGGACTGGGAACTTACAGAAAAGCAAGTAGGAGAGGCTTGAGCAAAGGATGTGGTAATGGATTAGACTTAGAGATGACAGTATGAGCTCTTGCTTCCTTAATATATATACAGGTAGTTGCAAATAGGAAGATTTGTGATGTGTGCAGGTTTGTGGGTTAGTGTACCCAACATTTATCTATTTACTCTGTCAGCTGAAAGGGTCTAAAATAAATCCAATCCTAGTAGTAGTGAACACACTAAGGTTTCAGATCTTGGTGTTATTTTTAATTCCATTGTCTAATAGCTCCTTGGGGAAATGGCTGATTCTGGGACTGGGAAGAAATATGTGAGATGAACCTGAAGCATCTCATAGTGTTAGAGTGGGTGAGGCCTCCTCTCCTCCTGAATAATACTGTACCCCAGAGGCTGTGTTCAAGGGACACAGGAGGCAAATTGAAGTGCTCCCAGTGGTCTATGATGAAAAATTTGAGTGATAAATAAAGTTGTACTGAATTATAATCCAAAGTATAAAATACACAAGCAAATAATAAACAGATAAAGGAGAAGAGACAAATCTCCCCTGAAGAACTGCAAATCACGCTCAAGGAAAGGGAACATAAATTCCCACTCCTTATGTGTGGGCTGTGCATAGTGCTGTATGGGAAAGGATAACATTACAGTGTAACTCTCCCGAGAAAATTCTCAGTGGAGAAACTTGGCAAATGCCACCTGGATCAACCACGGCTAACATTAAGAGTGGCATAATGCTAAATGACTGTGCCTTGATGTGACCTAATGAAAATGACACTTTGTGTTCTTCCTCCCCCAAAACTTTGATCCCACTTTAATCATGAGAAAAATATCAGACAAACTTTCAACAGAGGGGTGCCAGTCAAAGTACATGACCAGTGCTGCCTAAAATTATCAAGGCTCTCAGAAAATAGAAAAGTAAGAGAAATTATCACAGCCAAGAGGAGCCTAAAGAGAAATAACAAGTAAATATAAATGTAAATGTTTCAGGATGTAATCCTGAAACAGAAAATGACATTAAGTAAAATCAAAGGAAATCTGAATACAGAATATTTTTAAATAGTAATGTATCAATAGTGACTGATTTATTATAACAAATGTACCCTACTAATGTGCATTAAGGGAAACTGGGTGAAGAAATATATTGGAACTCACTGTAATTTTGTTCAATTTTTCTGTTAATCTAAAATGTTCTAAAAATAAAGTCTACTTAAAAATTTTGTAATGCATATTCATAAAGAACAAAACCCCAGCAGAAAATTTTAAAAAGCCCATGGTCAGAAAGTTTATAGAAAGAAAATAGTTCTTTCAAAACTACTCTAAGATTTCATCTCACCCCAATTAGAATGGTATTATCCAGAACACAAGCAATAATAAATGTTGGCGTGGATGTGGGGAAAAAGGCACACTTGTACATTGCTGGTGGAGTTGCAAATTGGTGCAGCCAATCTGGAAAGCAGTATAGAGATTCCTCAAGAAACCTGAAATGGACCCACCATTTGACCCAGCTATTCCACTCCTCAGTTTATACCCAAAGGACTTAAAATCAGCAAACTACGCAGTGATGCAGCCACATCAATGTTCATAGCTGCTCAATTCACAATAGCTAGATTGTGGAACCAACCTAGATGCCCTTCAATTGATGAATGGATAAAGAAACTGTGGTATATTTACACAATGGAATATTACTCAGCCATAAAGAAGAATAATATGGCATTTGCTGGTAAATGGATGGAGGTGGAGAATATCATGCTAAGTGAAATAAGCCAAGCCCAAAAAACCAAAGGCCGAATGTTTTCTCTGATAAGTGGATGATGATACATAATAGGGGGTGGGGGACAGGTGTGTCACAGGGGCCAAAAGAATGGAGGAACTTTGGATGTTATAGAGGAAAATGGGGTGCAAGGGGAAGGGTGAAGGAAAGACAGTAGACTGAGACAGACAGTATTACCCTGTATAATGTATGATCACACGAGTAGTGTGACTCTACATTGTGTACAACCATAGAAATGAAAAGCTGTACCCCATTTGTGTACAATGAATCAAAATGCAGTCTGTAAAATAATTTAAAAAAATATAATAAAATAAAAAAAAGATATTCAGACTCATCTATAATAAGGAAATGCAGATTAAAATCACAGTAGATACCATTTTTTACCTATTAGGTTGGTAGAAATAAAGTTTGATAACTGTAGCACTTTCAAAATCTATGAATTCCTTAATACTCCTCCTTTTGAGGGGTGGAGTTTGATTTCCCCCCCTTGAGTGGAAGCTGGACTTAGTGATACACTTCTAAATAAAAAAATACAGCAGAGGGGCTGGCTGTGACTTCTGGGACTAGGTCACGAAGGCCCTGCCGTCCTGTGTGCTGCCTCTCATGGACACTTGCTCTGAGAAAAGCCAGTTGCAGCATCACCGTAGTCAAACAGCTCTGTGAAGAAGTCCACCTGGTGAGAAATGAAGGCCGCCTTCCAACGGTCATTTTAGAAGCGGGTTCTCCAGCCCCAGCTAAACATGCAGGTGACTGTGCCTGGCCATCCTCCTGAGGCAGGAATACCCAGGTAAACTCCTCCAAGTGCCTGACTTACAGAGACTGTGAGGTAAAGTGAGCAATGAAAACAGGGGGAAAGAGAGAGAGATGGAGAGAGAGAGAGAGAGAGAGAGAGAGAGAGAGAGAGAGAGAAATGAAAAAATGAAAATGTTGTGGGAGAAGTTGATAGACATGGAGGACAGAGAATGATATTTCAATCTAAAATAATGAAAGAAGTTGTAGTCAAGTATATAAAAGTAGAAATTTCCTTGGGCTTTAAATTACTTGGCTATATTGATTCCAATGTTGATTACATTTATTTTTTAATATTGTTTTAGTTGTAAATGGACACAATGCCTTTATTTTATATATTTATTTTTATGTGGTATTGAGAATCAAACCCAGTGCCTCACACGTGCTAGGCAAGCACTCTAACACTGAGTTACAAACTCAGCCCTGATTATATTTCTGACAAATCTGCATGATCTCAGATAATTACTTTGTAATATTAAATTAAAGAGAAAATGAAGACAACACTACAAAATTTGGGGATAATGAAGTGGTGTTGCAAGAATCTGTACCAAGCCAAAGCAGTAATATCTGGAAAAACAATGGCAAGTCTTCTTCCAGGACACACAGATTTAGATTATTCATGATCTTTTTTGAAAAACGGATTGAAATTTTAGCCAGGAAAACAATGAATTAAGAAAGGAACACTTGTGGTATGAAAGAATTGATGTTCCTTTTATGAGTAGTGTACACACACTACTCGTAAAGTAGTCACACTACTCGTAAAGTCACACTACTCGTTTCAAGAAACATTTTTGTAGAAAATAGGCTCAAATTTGTTTCATTAATATTATTGTAAAGCATTAAAAGAATCTTTAAAATAACAATCAATATTTCCTTTATAATAATAATGAATAATGTGATTGTATTAATGACCTACAGGATTGATGAAGAGGATGATTTGTTAATGAGATGGAAAATACCTTAAGTAAAATGAACAAAAGAAACATGAAAAACTATGGAGAGAGAGAGAGAGAGAGAGAGAGTGTTCACTCTCAACTGTAATTATTTGTAGTACTTAAAAGAATCAATTGGGTACTAATAAGCCAAACACATTAGTATGGTCATTTTGGGAGAATAGGATGTAGGGCAAAGTATCAATTAGAAAATAGGCTAAACTTCTGTAACAAAGAAGCCATCAGCACAGTAGCTCAAACAAATCTCAGGGTGCTTATTTCCTGACAGCAGCCTGGAGGCTGAAAGGTGTTTCAGAGCTGGTAGGAGGTTGTGTTCTTAAACACAACAGGGTCTCACTCAGGGACCCTGGCTTCTGCATCAGTCCCTAGGGTGTGGTCCCTGCTCACTTGTTCAAAGCTGGTTCACTGTCTACTATTACCACACTGTGGGGTAGCCTAGGGGTAGGAGGAGGGGCTCCAAGTGGCTGTCTTACAAAAATGTGATCTGGAATTGGTATATATCACTAGTGATGGGATTTCCTCATCTAGCTACAAGAGGATCCAGGAAGGTTGTCTTGAGCTAGGATTCAGTGTGCCCTACTGACTTGCAGTGGAATTCCAGTTCTGAGAGGAGGGGGAGGAAGAACACACAGAGGGACTTACATCATTTCAACCATTTCTATCACTAGAGGACTTCTTTTTTTCTTCTTAATATTTATATGATTTTAATTGAAAATGGGTATATATATTTCATTTATGCCTTTTACAGATACATACACACACTATTGAACAAGAAAAGAAATGCTTATCAGGTATGTTCTTTAATAATATTTCTTATTAAAAGTTACCCATTATAGATACCTGCACACACTAGGGATGTTTCATTTCATTAGTTGGATTTCTACTGTGAACATTAGGAAGAGAATGATGAAATGAGTAACAGAACACATAATATTCAAGTAATTTCTCTAGAAGAATTTGTTTTTATTTTATTTATTATCTTTAAAACAGATCAGCTTTCCTGGATGAAGATGTTGGATTGAGAATATATTCACTGAGATAAACTCAGCACAAATCCAGGAAGAATTGGCTGAATTCCAGGTGGGGGTGAGAAGTTGTCCTGGGTTAGAAATTTCCATTGATAAAATAGCATTTGCTACATATCAATATTTTATTGTTGGTTCTTGCTAGTATATTTTCTACTTGGATAGATAAAAATACTTCCCTCCCCATGGATTTAAAAGAAATTTCAAGGGATGGGTATATAGCTCAATAACAGAGAAATTGCTTAGCATGCATGAGGCCCTACGCTCAATCACCAGCACTTTAAAACAAATGAAAAGACATATCAAAATATTCTCTGAAAGATGTGAAAATTTCTTCAGGGCTATTTCTTCAATTATAGGCTTTGGCTTTTAGATCAAACCTTATGTTCATTTTTAAACTTTGAATCATCAGTGGGTTTTAAATATTGCTAATTACAGGCATTAATGTTAAAGTGTTGAAAATATTAAAAGTGAGCAATCTTCCAGAAAAGATGTTTTCAATTGAATTTCTTGACTAATGACAATGAAAATGTGGGTGTTATTCAATTGTTTATTTTTAACTGACAAAGACATATGAGATGGTGAGACATGAAACACAAAAAAAGATTGATGGAAGATGAAAACTATTGAATGGGAAAAATTGGACATGGGTGGGATGGTTTTGTAACCAGTAGAAAAACACACATTTAGAGACAAGGTAATTGTTCCATCAATCTAGATGCTGTGGACTTGATAATCTACTTGAATGTTTTCATTGCTGTGCTGTTCCCACCTATGATTATGGTGGCAATTTTTAAGTAAATAAAATCATTTAATAACCCTGATTTTTCAGATCAATGTTAGCACCAATCATGGGGCAAAATGATTGATCTGCACTTAAAATGAGTGAGTAATAATATAGTTAATAATAGCAGCCAACACTTCCCATGGGTCAGGCATTTTGAAATGTTACCTATGTTAATTCATTCACTCCTCACAACAGGCCTCTGAAGAATGTACTATTATCATATATATTTTACAGATAAAAACTAATAATATTTCTTTCTCTAATAAATTTCCTGGGTTTACATGTGTTTTAGAATGTCCAGTGATGTGTGTACGTGCATGCTAGCTTCAAAGATTAGCAGAAAGTAGACTGTAGAAAGAACAGCAGCGAGTTACTGAAGGAGTGTCTCCAAGTGGTAAACTATAACCCCCAAATGTGGTTGCACATTTGTTTAAGACCCTCCTTCTAATTGCTGAGGTGAGTAGTGCTCTTGTGAACAGAGTAAGGATGGGCTTTCATAAACAATTAAAAGTGGTGATATTAGGAAATAAGAGGCATTCCGGTAGTCATAACAAAAGAAAAAGAGGATTAAAAAGGAGGAAGGGGCAGAGTAAATAATAGTACACTTCCATTCCCACCAACAGTATAAAATAATTCCTTTCCTCTTGATCCATGACACCATTTGTTTTTTTAAAATATTTTTATAATAGTCATTCTAATTGGGGTAAGGTTATATCTCATTGTGGTCTCAGCAAATTTGTTTTTGGTGGATAAGATGCTACCGATTTTTGTTTGTTGATTTTGTGTTCTGCAATTTTGCTGAATTTGTTCATCAATTCTATCATTTTTTTGGCAGAGTATTATTTTCTATGTAGAAAAGCTAAGTAATTCTTGGTATTATAGTTTGGATCTTTAATGTCCCCTGAAAAGCTCATGTGTCAGGCAATGTTGGAATGCTCGAGGTAAAAGGATGAGATTATGAGAGTTACAACCTTATCAGTGGATTAATCCATTTGAAAGATTAATAATAATAATTTGGGTGAATTACTGGGTGATAACTGTTGGCAAGTGGGGTACGGCTGGAAGAAGTAGATCACCAGGTTCATGGCCCTGGGGACTACATCTTGTCCCTTGTTCCTGGTTTCTCTCTCTCTCTCTCTCTCTCTCTCTCTCTCTCTCTCTCTCTCTCTCTCTCTTTCTCTCTCTTTCTCTCCATCCCCTTTCCTTCTTGGCTGTCATGAACTGAGCAGCTTTCCTGCACCACACTCTTTTACCTTGATGTTCTTCAGGCCCAGAGCAATGGTATCAGCCAACTATGGATGAGACCTCATGAACCTAAAGTAAACTTTTCTTCCTCCAAGTTGTCCTTG
>JAJEJO010053715.1:5577-17708 GCA_020662805.1 Glaucomys volans
AGGGTTCGTGGCACAGCTTGGTGGGGGGAAGGCGTCGGCGATGAGAGTAAAGCAACAGACTCAAAGATCTGAGGCTTAGTTGTAACTTTACTGTTACATGGCTAAATTCTAAGTCCAACTACCGTTTCACACACAATCTATACATATCTATACATTCAGCTTGAGTACATTCTTTTGAGGTTGCATAGAAGGGGAGGTGTTAAAGCGCTAAGGAAATGTGATGGACATAAGTATAATCAAAACAAATCAAGTTCTACTTAAACAAAACATCACTAAACCATTAACTGGTTCTGGTTTTTGTCTTACTAGGAATGATAAGAGTTGAGGCCATCCTCATAAACTATATAGGTTTTGACACGTCATGGTTTAAAGTTATGTCAAGGATAACGAACAGTTGTACTTAGACATCTCTGGGAGGTTGAAGCATAAATACCTTTTGGCCTGTCTATAGTATATAAAGAGGAACTTCCTTCTGCTAATAGTTAATTGACACCCTAGATACAGCTTCCCACTAATCTTATATGCAATCCACTGAGGTCCCTGAACTGTGAAAACAGTTTCCCTAAGAGGGGGGTACATCTGGTTTGGGTTAAAGCAGACAGGCAGTCTGGCTGCGTTAAGCTAACTGAGAGCAATGGACAATAACTCTTGTTGATCTGACCCACAACATTTTTTCTGTTTGCTTAAGGTAATATTAACATGAAATCAATTAACTTGAGCAGTGTTATTTTTATGTTCCAAATCACTTAATATCTGATTATCTACTGAAATCTTTACTGATACCAATAAGAAATAACACGAAAACAAGAAAGAGCATGCCACGTCCACATTTCCCAGAAGATTAGACCGTGCAAGAATCTTCATTATTCCCAGTGGAACCGTGTCAAGCACTGAGGGGAATAGTGGTGGGCGTGGTAGAAAAGTTTAAAGGAGGAGGGAATGGTCACCTTTCTACAGCTAATAGCCCCTTGAGAAAGAAGAGCGAGAAGAGCATTAGTTTGGCATACATCATGGTTTTGTTAACAATCAAGTAAAATCCTTTACCAAAAATGAACTTTGTGAATTAGTTTGCTTTTATTTCATAGGAATTTGGCTTTATAGAGAAAGCTTACTTTATTTTCATTATTCATTTTTTCTTTCTTTTGAGCTATATGACTTAGGGACCTTTTGAAATGTCTTAAAAATAACATGGAGTAATATTAGTAAAGTGCTTGTCAGTGCCCGGTATGTAAAAGTTGCTTAATAAAAAGTGATGTGGGTTTTGGAGATCAGTAAATTGCACCTTTTTCTCCCTGTTCCAAGTTTTTACCAACAACGAGATGAACTTGGGAGGTCAGATAGCTAGGGATTGAAATGTTCAGCTTTATGAGCAAGCATTGTTAATGGGAGAAAAGAAGCCAGATCTGTATCTTTAAGTTAGGCAGACTTACCCACCGAGTTCAGAGTTGTACTGGCCACCCTCCCACCACAGGAGTCTATGCTTTAAATATATACAAAAGCAGAAACGAGTCAGTGTGTGAATCCTGGGGTAGCAGCAGAGTTGCATGTGGTCAGCTGCTTCTTACTATACCAGCCTTCCCTACTGCCCTGGGAAGAAATGAGTGAGGTGGTGCAGAAAGGCCCATGGGACCATGTGGTGTGTCTCTCTGAGAGTGTCAGTAACTTGAAGGGATATGTTCACCTGACCCTGGAGGGTGCTTCATGAGCATTCTTATCTATGGGAGTCACTATGCATGGAGACACTCTTAAGGATTTGTAAGATTCCTAAATTCTGGTTCTGTGCTGTGACTTTGATTTCATCTAGAATGAGATAAGTACTCAGTTCTAAAAACATTTGGAAATGTTCATAATTTGGAAAAGTTCTGGACCTTTTTTTTTTTTAAAATGCTTGTTGGTTGAAATAAGCCAAACTCAGAAAGTCAAGGTACTTTTTCTAGAAAGCTAGAGAGGACAAAGAAAAAAAGGTGGGGGATCTCATAAAAAACAAAGGGAGATCAGTGGAGCAGAAGAGGGAAGGGACTAGGGGAGGGAAGAAGGATGGGAAAAGGAAATACTGGGGAATAATAGTGACACATATTATTATATCACATGCATATACAAATATGTAAGAATTCTATTATGTATAATTACATTGCAAAATTATAGTGGAAGAATATGCTTTTAGATATTATATATTTTGGCCACTTACAAAAAGTTGTTGAATTAAAGTATACAAATAATTCACATAAAATAGGTAAATTAAAGATAAGAATATTTTTTTAAAAAAGCTTATCAAAAGGGAGACTTACTCTGTTAGAAGTGTGAAGTTACCGGGCTGTAATGTTAAGTAAAAGCTTATTTCCAGTCTAGTCACAAAGGGATGCTGTATATAATCTGGGACATAGGAAAGTAACTTCTAGCAGGAGAATCAGATGGCTGTACTTGTGACTGTTTACATTATGAGCATTCCATGAAATCTACTTTTAGTAAACCCCACATATTTGTTATAGACAACACTGTAATATTGTAATTATTGAGTTCCTAATTAAATTTTTTTGCTAAAAGCAGGAATAATAGCACAGAAAAACTATTTTCTTCTGTTTTTCAAACACTAATTTACTAATGACTAATTTATCATAACCAGATGGAAAATAATAAAAGTAATGAAATAATTCTCTAAAAGTTTGATTTTTAAAGTGACCTCACCTTAAGCAACATGCATGACACATATAAGCATACATACCTCTAGAATCCCTTGTGGATTTTTGTGTAATAGCTGTATTTTACTTTGTAACTGATAATGTCAACAGCATCAGAATTCTATCAATAGTTATTCTCTTCTTTTATCTGACAGTCTTTCTAGTTTGGTTTCTGCTAAGAATCTCAGTTATAAATATAGTTTTATAGTAATATAATTTAAGAATGACACAGATGATGTGCGGTACAAGGAGCAATTTCCAACCAGTCATGGTGGTTCATGCGTATAATTCCAGTGGATTGGGAGACTGAAGCAGGAGGGTTACAAGTTGAGGCCACCCTCAGCAACTTAGCAAAGTGCTCAGAAATTTGGTGAGACCCATCTTAAAATAAAAAATAAAAAAAGGACTGGGGATGATGCAGGCCCTGGGAAGCCTCAGGGATGCTCAGTGTCTTGTTTGGGTGGCAGTAGGTAGCACTTAGCCTATTCTTTTATGATAGCCTCATGGCAGTTACCATTGCACTTTTTTGGGGAAGTTGAGAGACATTGTGACTTAATGCCTATTCTGTGAAAGAATTTATTTTCTGGTGAGTTATATCACAAATCCTCAAATACCTAGGAGCACAGGGCACTGACTTGAAAATGGGGACTTTCAGGTATAGTCATCTCTTGTTATCTGTGGGGAGATTATTTCCAGGATACTCACATAGCAAAATGTGTGAATGCTCAAGTCCTCTATAAAAAAGGCATATAATGTACATGTTATCTATGCACATGTGCCTGTATACTCTGAATCATCCCTAGATTGTTTATAATACCTAATACAATGTAAATGCTATGGAAATGGTTGTTATGCCGTATTGCTTGTGTAAGAATAGCAGAAAAGTCTATAAATGTTTAGTACAGACATAAACATCGTAGACTTAACTACATAGTCCTTGAAGGACTCTCCAGGTTGGCAATGCTCAGTGGGTGCTGGGTAGACTGAGGACCAGTGAAATGGCAAAGGGCTATTGCAGGGCAGCCTGTTCATTCCTGCATTTCTGTGGATTCAGCAGAGTGCTTAGGGTATTGCAAATTCAACATTTGTTTTAGAACACTCAGTAATTTTTTTTCTTTTTAATTATTTTTAATACATGGTTGGATCCATGAGTCAGAACTGATGGACATGGAGAGCCAATTGTCATTGTAGTTAACTAGCAGGATAGTAAATAAGAGAATGTTATCTCATGCCATTCTGGAGTTGCAGGCAGATTTAAAATCAGCCCTCAGTTAAATATTATCTGGAGTTTAAATTGCCAGATATACCATGTCCCTCAAGGAGATTACTCTTTAAATCTTAAACCTTCCCAGATTATTTTATGTATATTCTGTGCAAAAATCTGCAGATATTCCTCGAAGAAATTTTATGTACTTGTACTGCATAATGAGTATCAGTGAATAACTAGTATAATTAATACTGGCATCAAAATGTTTAAAACTACTTTAAAAGAATTCATATGATTCCTTTGAAGCTGTGGGTTTTTTTCAGGCTTTTGGTTAAATGTATCCTGTTATTTTCAAACTAGTTAAGTCTTTGAATTTTTATTAAAATCTGAATGAACTTGTAAAAGACAAAGTTAGCTTTAAATGAACTGAGGTTCTTAAATAAAATACCTTCTGCTTATTTTCAGTGTCCTAATTATGAAAATAAGCATCACTCTTCCCCAGATAGTTTTACACAGGTTGTTTTGAACTAACGATGTCTTATTTGTTTGTTTGTTTGTTTGTTTGTTTTTTGGTGCTGGAATTTGAACCCAGGTTTGCTTTATAACTTAGCTGCATCCCCAGCCCTTTTTATTTTTATTTTGAGACAAAATCTCACTAAGTTGGCCAGGGTGGCCTGGAACTATCCTCTTGTTTCAGGTCCCCAAATAGCTGGGATCACAGGTGTGCATACCATGCTTGGTTTCAAAACCCAGCTGCACATCTGATGAACCAGGATTCAAAGACAGACCATGGAAGTTGTCCCTTAAGGTTCAAATTGTTCATTGCCTGTGGTCTCAATTCCTTATGAAATCTATGACTGCTTGGTCATGGTTATTCATAATCCATGCTTCACTCCATCTCCACAACATCTTCCAGCTCTTCTTCCTGCTCTCGGACAGTCACCTTGGCTCCAGGGAGTGATGCTGTGTTCTAGCTGCAGCTCTGTGTCCTGCAAAATGGGGTAGCACCTGATAGCTCCCATTCACAATCCATTGCCTGCCTACCCCATGCAGGGTATGAGCTGCCCCTCAGTCTGGGACAATCCCAACTTCCACCTCCAGGGCTCAAGTCCCTGAACAGAAGGAGAGCCCCCACTAAGGGCAGACCCTTTTTCATCCTCCCCTTCTAAAATGTGGGCCCAAAGAAAGCAACCCAATTTCAGTCTTCCTTTCTGTTTTCAATATACTCAAGGAGGCAATCTTCAGAAACATAGGCAAACATTCCTTTAATATTTACTGTGTCAAACTGACAACATGTGTGTGAAATTCCAGACACAGCTTATCACTTGTCCCTTCCTATTCGAGTAGCTACTATTTTGGTAAATGTCATAGGACTTGAGGAACCCTTGAGTTAGGAGCCCCTGAGTACTTCATGCACAAATTATTATGTGAGTTTAAGTAAGTCACCTTGTGGATCCTTCTGAATACATGAACTTATTTGCTACTCACAATGATATTCTTATAAAGCTGCTGTTGTTGCCTGTTTTTTAGGTGCAGAAACTGAAATGCAGGATCCCATTCTAGCAGCTTGGGAGTGGAAGTTGAGAGCAGACCGCCAATGTAGGAGTCTCAAGCTCTTATCCTTATTCCTGGTATTTTGAAAAAATGTGGCTTAAACACAAAGTAATTTTTTTTTGTTGTTTGCAAGATCATCTTTAATTCATTAAAAGAATGGCCTGGGAACAGACCCATTTCATCCTCTTTACAAGACAAAACTAGTGTGACACCAGCTATTTGTACTTTCACTTTTGTTAAAGTGTAGCTTGCAAGTGTTTCTGGACATTGCCTCAGTTCTACCATCTCCCTTTAGTCCCTGGCCACTTTTGCAGCTGGGGGAGCTTGTGGGTTGAATCTGTCCTCTGCTTTGCTGTGGTTGGCAAGAGTAATATTTGTATTCAATGTTCAGTTCTGGTACTGTGCTTCAGTCCTAACCAGCTCTAAGAGTTGATCAGTTTCAGTGAGGAAAGACGAAGCCTTCAATATGTTCTTAAGAAATTACCTATAGTTTGCTGTCTTTCTTGAATGGAAAAAAATGTTTTATAAAAATCACTATTATCTGTGAACATTATTAGACATAATAGATTAATCGTGAAATAGTTTATTGGTCCTTGATTTTTACTCAATCTTGTATTAATTACTGTTGCCTTACTCATATTTAGATTTTGCTCCTTTAACTAAATTGAGGTAGAACAAAGCTATAGTTTTCAAACTTGACCTATATAAGCTGGATATAAGTGTTATACTGTGGAAGTAATCTGTTTTTCCAAACTAGAGAGCATTTTGTTCTCTATATTGTATGTTTCTATTATTTTCCTTATTTTAACATTTTAGTGTTTGTTTAAGCTAACATAGACTAAAAGATGGTTAGATAAAAATTTAATATTAATTTTTTAAGTTTAATACTATAAATCACTGATGCATGTTTAATAATATAAATAATCCATGTGCAGCACAGTTTCTTCTAGGTGCTTTGTGATCTTGATCAGTTGAAGAATTTCTGAGGAAAAAATTTCAATGTTTATGTTCTATTTTTAGGTGTTAGAAATTTACAGTTGTATGAAATAGAGTTTCTTTCCAATGCTAACTAAAAATTTAGTAGGGCTGAGAGCTATGGCAGATTTATTGTAGCAGAGAAATATAAACTCATCGTCACTTATTATAGACATAAACTACTGTTGTATCTATAATGTGGTATACAAGTAAGTTTGTAAGCTTTCTGTCACTATAACAAAATACCTGAGAAAAACACTCTAAAGGATGAAAGATTTATTTATTTATTTATTTATTTATTTATTTATTTATTTTGGTACTGTGGATTGAACCCAGGGGCACTCCACCACTGAGCAACATCCCCAGCCCTATTTTGTGTTTTATTTAGAGACAAGGTCTCACTTAGTTGCTTAGAGCCTCGCTAAGTTGCTGAAGCTGGCTTTGAACTCGAGATCCTCCTGTCTCAGCCTCCCAAGTGCTGGGATTACAGGCATGCACCACCGCGCCTGGGTGAAAGATTCATTTTAATTCACAGTTTTACAGGTTTCAGTTCATAGCTAGATAACTCCATTTTTTCTTGGCCTATGGTGAGGCAGAGCATCATGATAGAAGAGGGTGGATTAATCCATTGATTAAATCAGAGGCCTAGTGATCTGATAATTACCTAAAAGTTCCACTCTGAATATTGCTGAATTGGGGACCAAGACTTTACCACATAAACCTTTGGATGGACATTTTGTATCCAAATCATAGCAATAAGCATGACATTAAAAAAGTTTTCCCTAGAGATTTCAGGGAAGTGTCTGAATTGATGCCCTTTTCTTGAGCAGGGTCTTGAATAGGAATTGGGTTCACATGATTGGCAAGATTGGAAAGGGTGATGTAGGTAAATGAAATCACATTTACATTAAGAAAAAAAATGAAGGTGCACAATGCTTTTCTGTAATGAAAGGCATCATTTCTCTGGAGCTTGGGCTATCTGGTGGAGATTGTGGGAAATCTGAAAGAAAAGTTTTTCATAGTCTTGGAAGTCTCACATGGAGGATATATTAGCTATTCATTGCTCTGATCAAATTCCTGAGAAAAACCACTTAAAGAGGACACATTTATTTTGGCCCACAGTTTCAAAGGTTTCAGTCCATTGTCAGCTGATCTATTATTTCTGGGCCTGTTTTGAGAGAGAATATCATGGCCAAGGGTGTGATGGAGTATAAAGCTGCTCATCTCATGGCAGCTGGGAAGCAGAGAGAGGGAGAGAGGAGAAGGGACTGAGGACCAGACATAGTCCCCATGGGCATGCCACAGGGATTCACTCCCTTCAACTCAGTTTGTCCTCTTAGAGTTTCCATTGCCTCCCAATAATGTCATGAGAATCTAAGTCTATGAGTGGATTAGTCCACTGAGAAGGTAGCACCCTCATGATCCATTTGTTTCCTGAACACCGTACCTCTGAACATTGCTGCACTGGGGACAGACCTTCAACACATGACATTTGGGGGACATTCCATACCTGAACTTTAACAGATGAGTTTGGATTTACATCATAGAAAAGGGAAGCTCCATTATGAGCTTTTTTCTTGTTCTTGTTTAATATGTCCATATTAGTATATAGCTTTCTGTTTTTCTTAAGTGTTTTGATAACTTTGTTGCCTATACAAGCAACATGCATCCTCTAATCACAAGAATGCAGGCGTTTACAAAGTACACAGTGTAAGTCTCCCTCTGCATTTCAGTAACCTTACTGCCTCAAGATAAGGGACTTATCTGTTGCCCCAGACATGGTGATGGAAGCTACATTTTCTGTCATTGTAAAGAAAGTCATCCTGGGCCATTGAGATACTCCTGGGGGTCCTAGTAGGAAGCAGACACAACCCATTCGTAAGGCATTCACTGCCCAGTATCTTCTGCAGGGGAAGAGATAAAAGGGCAGAGGATCAGTTGTTTTTAAGTATCCTTGCAGAAACCTCAGTAGTTGCAAGCCACCCTCTTTTTCTCTCTGAAGGGTGGGACTGTTCAGTGATAGTGACTTAGATTGACAGGGCCTCCAAGGAGAACAGACTAATTCTTGATTCTTTGATGGATGCCTCTTTAATGATCGCTCACCTTTCCTGCCATGGGAAAGGCATTTAAACCAGATCCACTTTGAAACAGTGGGATGCCTTCTGCCCTCCACTCAGAGGCATCTGGGGATCTTTACAATGCTTATGCTTTGCCTTGTGAAGGACTTCATCTCTCTGACTTTAAAAATGTGTTAGGCTTTCCACATGCCTTATATGGTGCTGCATGAAATTGTTGATTTTTGATTTTTTTGTCTTATCAGTAAAAATTAATCTATATAATCTTAAATGTGAAAAAAATCACATTAGAAAATAGTTCTTTGATTAGCACCAATCTTTAGTGTGACTAAAATCATATATTAGGTGTTTGCACCAGAACATATGAATGGATGCATTTTGGTCTGAATAAATAAACAATAATGACAACCAAAGGATTAGTTGAATAGCACAAAATTGAACTCTATTTCTTAAAAATTTGTTTGTATTGTATTAAGAGAGAGCATTGTACTTTATAGGGTAATGTGATGCATCTAAAGTATGATTACAAATTTTATTAGACTAGATCCTTAATATAAATCTATATATTTAGAAAAAAATAAAATATATAATCTTGGTTTAGAAACTTGAAATTGTTTATAATCTGTATTTATTTGGAATGAGATGTTGACTTTTCAGAGAACAGATGGGGATTTTAAAAGGAAGATAAAGTGATACCTGGAATTTAGTGCTATTCTTCCCATCTTTTATTCAGGTATTGATGTTCATCAAATTAGTTGTGCCACATATAATGATTTGAGATAAAAAATGTAAGATCAAATATCACTGAGACTAATCCTGCTTTAAATGTGAGTTATGGACAGTTTGCCCAGTTATATTCATCTTAAAAATAGGCTTTCTATGATCCCCAAGAAGGACCAAGCAAATGTTTTATTTTTGCTGAATTTGTTGCTAATGACCTGTCAGAGAATCTAGCATTTTAAACATAATAAAAATGTAATCGTTGATATTTAAATTAATATTTAGTGATGTGGATTATATTATATATAAAATAGATTAATAAAATTATATTGATAGTTATTAATAGTTATTTGCTTTTGGCATTGGACATTGAACTTAGGGGAAACTTTATCTCTTCAGATATACACCCAGTCTTTTTTATTTTTTGTTTTGAAACAAGGTCTTGTTGAATTGCCCAGGCTGACCTGAGCTTGTGATCCTCCTGTTTCAGTCTCTGGAGTCTCTGGGATTACAAGAATATGCCACGGTGTCTTGACATAGTTATTAACATTTTAATATTCAATACTTTAAGCAATAGGAAAATTATGAGATTGAATAAAATTTTATACTGGTCATTGTGGCACACACTGGTAATTGCAGTGAGTTGGGAGGCTGAATCAGGAGTATTGCAAGGTAAAGACCAGCCTTAGCAGTTTAGTGAGTACCGAACCAAGTTAGTGAGACCCTGTCTTACAACAAAAAATAAAAAGAACTGGGGATGAGACTTAGCAGTTAAAAGCCTCTGGCTTCAATCTCCAATACAAAGAAAGAAAGAAAAAGAGAGAGAGAGAGAGAGAGGGAGGGAGGGAGGGAGGGAAAGAAAGAAGGAAGGAAGGAGAGAGAGAAAGAAAGAGAGAGAGAGAGAGAAAGAAAGGAAACTTTGAATAATTCTCTCCGTTTTTACTTACTCTGATAAAAGAAAAACTTCAGACAAAATATATTTAATAATATTTATTTGAGAACAGAACAATTCATGAATTGAGCCACATTCAAAACTGGAAGTGGTTTAAAGCACCCACCCCAGCAGAATGAGTAGGGAAGTTTTATATGTTGAATATGAAGACAAAGGAGAGAAATCACCTGATTGGCTACAGCTAGGTATTTGTTTTATTTAGCATAGTGGGATGGGAGGCCCCTAGTTTTGTAACAAAGCAGCTGGTTTGATGTTTGTAATTGAGGCCACAAAGATTTGGTTTTTTTCTGCTTTTTTTTAAAGCCAGTTACAAAAAGTGCTTCCAAGTTAAATTTTAGTTTTCTCTGAGTACACAGACAACCTCAGGCTAGTGATGTCCTTATGTTATACTCCCCAAAATGTTGTACTCCTCAAATACCATCAGGAGGGAGAGATGACCCCTCCCTAAACTCTTGCCCTCCCTGCAGAATAAGAGACTGCCCTGCCCCATTTTACTCCCCCTTCCTATAACTGCCACCAGAGACAGCCCCGCCCTCTTTTCCTCCCCCAGCCAATAACTGCCAAACTGGCTGGAGATAGCCCCGCCCCCTTCCTCTCCTCCCTATAAATACTGGCAACAAACTAATGGTCGTGTTTTCCCAGGCACACCACTTTTAGGTGTGTGGGAGGTAGTCCTTGGCCAGCTAGCTGTAAATAAAGGCTTCTTTTGGCTTTACCTGAGGGCTTGGATGATTTTTTTTTCACCAGGTATAACACTTATTTGCTTTAACTTAAATTCTATATTCCCCAGATAAATCTTTGGATTTTATATATTTGTAAGCTATCCTGCAATAACAGATAATGGTAAAGACCAGCATTGTCACAAGGAGAAACATTTATATTGTTCTATTTTTGTTTTTTGTTTTTTTGCAGTGCTGGGGATTGAACCCAGAACCTGGTGCTTGCAAGGCAAGCACTTTACCAACTGAGCTATATCCCCAGCCCTATACTGTATTAGTGAGGTTATTTGATATTGACTTATTTTAATATTGACTATTTTATTCATTCAGTGTAATAAAGTGGGTTATGGTATGAATGTTTATAGATTCCTGTTTACTAATATCATGAAATAGTTTTAGTGTATTTTTACTTTGTTCAATTTTAGTTTATTCATTTGCAAAATGATCCATGAATTTAAAACAACCTACAAAGCAAAATCCCCATTCTTTTAGTATAAGCCAACACTACAAGACATTTGGAATTCTCAGGCAAACTAAATCTTAGTCCTAATCTATACTAACATTAGTCACCTGTTTTCTAGCATCCAAGGAAGAATTTCTTTCTTGATACAAAACATTTCTTCCAGTTTATACTGTATTGGTACCATCAACTTATTCAAGAGGTGCTTAATATTCTCAAACTTGAAAAGACATTAGTCAAGGATCATGGTTGTGTCATCCTTGAGTGTGACAGAATTCTGCCTGAACTACAGGAAATTAGTTAAAAATCTTAGCTAAAAATATTAGTTAAAACCATGTTAAAACTGTAAGGAATTGCATAGGTCTATAAATCTAGTACTGCTTTGTAAGTGACTTCAAGTAGAACATTTTTATTATTTATTTTTTGGTACTGGGGATTGAACCCAGGGGCACTTGACCACTGAGCCACATCCCCAGCCCTATTTTGTATTTTATTTAGAGACAGGGTCTCACTGAGTTGCTTAGGGCCTCATTAAGTTGCTGAGGCTGGCTTTGAACTCGTGATCCTCCTGCCTCAACCTCCCAAGTGCTGGGATTACGGGTGTGTGCCACCGCGCCTGGCTCAAGTAGAACATTTTTAAAGGGTGACAAGTGAAATCAATCTTTTCAATATTGGCAAGTTTTCAACTTGCTTTAATGGCTTAATGTAATGAAAATGTTGTTGTCATACTAGATGCATCAACTTTGTAAATTACCTTGAGGTTTATTTATTTTAGGTTAATCATTGTTATT
>JAJEJO010053716.1:0-12921 GCA_020662805.1 Glaucomys volans
ATATATAAAATTAAATATTTTATATTTAACTTAATTTTTATATTAAATATTATATGTATTTTTAAAAGGGGCTTGGCTTTTAAAGATTGTTTATTATGAAAAAGTGACTAGGAAATATTGGAGAAACTAATGGAATGTAAGGATATAAAAGTTATATTAGTAATGTTTGTTTGTGCAAACTCAACTTGGCATCAACTTCCTATTTCCAGTGGTAAGAATATTCTTTTTCCTGATACTAGGAGGGCACCTTTCTCATGGAAAGTATATGCTTTACTTTTAGGCAGAAAGAAGGAGGAGAGAGAACATTTGATATTTCTCCATTGCCTTCAGTTCAAAATAATCAGTATGTTAAAACAGCATATTTTGGGGCAGCATGTTCTGATCCCCTTCATGGGTTCTATTTTTATATACGATCTGGCCATTGTCCATTTGTACATTCAGTCTTTCAATTCCAAATTGCAGATGGAGATTTGAGATCACATTCCTGACAAAGACAATTTTAGCAAGCTTGCTACAGAATGAGGTGATGGGAATTCACTTACTTCCTGATATTAATGATTTTTTTGAGCAATGCTGAAGCAAGGTTGAATAATAAGAAGAGTAAAGCAATATAAACAACTAATTTTTCCTGAAAGAATTAAGGGAAATTTTGTAATCTTGTAAGGATATTTGAACGTTCCGAGTTAGTACCATATATCCATAGGCATCTCCAGTGGATAGAATTTTATTATTTATATATTTATTTATTTATTGGTACTGGAGATCGATTCCAAGAACATTTTGCCACTAAGCTAAGTTCCCAGACCTTTTTATTTTTTATTTTGAAACAGGGTCTCACTAAGTTGCTTAGGGCCTCACCAAGTTGCTGTGGCTGGCCTCAAACTTGCAATCCTCCTGCCTCAGCCTCCCAAGTAACTGGGATTACAGGCATGTACCACCATGCCCAACTCTAATGGACAGAATTTTTAACTTAATAATATAGAGAATTTTAGCCAATTATTTTGGGGCATGAGTGCTCTCCCAGTAACTGGCCATCAGGCTTTGTACATGTTAGGCAAATGCCCTACTACTGAGCTACAATCCAGTCCTTTTGTTTTATTTTGAGGCAGGATCTCTTTAAATTGCCCAAGATGACCTAAAATTTGTAATGCTTCCAGGATAGCAGGGATTATAATTGTGTACCACTATGCCTGGCTCAGGCCATGTTCTTTCTGAAACATATTTTAGGCAAAAGATGTGAATGCAAGAAATGCGATAGGTGATCCTAAGAAGCACTGATTAGGAAAGGGAAAGTAAGTCTGGAAAGTAAGGGAAGCATAAACTAGTCACATTAATTAGCAAGTTATTACTGGGGAACTGAGGCTCAATCATATGCTAGGAATCATATGCTCAATCACATGAGCGTTATCCCACCTGTGTAGGGAAAGGAAGCTGGAGTATTTATCCTCTAATTCCTATCAGAATTGCTCCCAGAATTGTTAACTCTCCAGTGCTTTGGACTTGCTTTGTACCTAGGCTTAGAGAAAGCCCTCAGGCAGAGAGTTATGAGCTAGCAATAAGGATGCTGTCTGCACAAATGGAAAAAAATGTTGCAGGGATCAGAGCATGGTACTGATACCTTCCACACCAGCCAAGAAAATGAGAACTATGGCTCCCTATAAAGCACTAAGATCTAAGAGAATCCAAAAGCACATCACAATAGCTATCCTTTTTGCCTACCTTTCTGTGGTGTGTGTTTTTGGTAAATCCCAAAAATGTTCTGACTTCATTTTCATTTGCACTCCAATATCAGGCTCTGACCTGTCCTTTTGTTCTTTCAGAATTGACTGTTGGCAACTTAGCTTAAAGTCTCTACTTTCTGTAGGCAGTATGCCAAGGGTGTGGCATTAATCTTTCCTCAGCTTTGAAATACTAAATAAAAGAAAAAAATGGGCCTTGGTCTTTGCCTGGGAGAAGAGCTCTACTTGACCAGTGGTGAAATGGAAAGAGATGAATACACTGTTAGTAAAACTGATCCTCTCCAAAGTTATTAAGTAAACCCTGATGATACATTAGCAGTCTTTATTGTGTGTTGCTCTTATATTATAGTTGTCTGACCAGGTAGCATGACTGGTTTTAAACACATACACAAACTGAAGCAAGAAGGAATGTGAATCAAAGTAGAACTCCAGGACAGTAGGTGCTTGTGTATTAAGGTATAGTGGTTAAGTCTGGGGGCTTTTGCATGAGGTAGAGCATTGGAAATCTGACTTCATCATGTACTTTCGGAACAACAGTGAGAATATAACTTCTGTAAACTCATTTCCACCTCCGCAAAATGGAGAAGACAACAGTGCCACCTTCCCATGGTTCTTCGGATGATTTAACAGGATGTGACTCTGTTGGCATAAAGTAATCTGCTTATGTCACAAAATAACATCACTCAGCATTCAGTGAGAGAATAAAGCCACTACAAGTATTATTAACAAAGGGTTTTTATAGTGTAGGGCTTCAGAGGACCTTGCTTCCACCCTCTGAGGGTTCAACAATTGAGTTGGCGGAAATAAACTGACAATAGATTAACAAGAGGAAAGACATATACATTTGTTATGTGCACAGGGGACTCACAAGAACAAAAAGTAAGTACCCACAACCCAGTGAAATGAACAATCTCATATATCCTTCATCATGTGGAGAAGGAAGTGAGAGCTGTAGGCACTTTTAGAGGAAGTGATGTTTAGTGTAGATGAATGAACCCAAAGCACAGATAATAGCTAGGACAAAGTTTATCTGGGCTGTGGATGTGAGGTCAATTCTAGCCTTTCCTGAGAATTCATCTCCCTGCTTGATGAGATTATAGGAAGGATGCTTAAGACAATTACACTCCTCCAGGAGGAGCTTCCTTTATTCAGATAAGGGAACTTCAGAGAGAGCGCTCCCCTGTCTCTTTTTTTGGGACTGGGCACTTGGCCACTGAGCCACATCCCCAGCCCTATTTTGTATTTTATTTAGAGACAGGGTCTCACTGAGTTGCTTAGCGCCTTGACCTTGCTGAGGCCGGTTTTGAACTCCAGATCCTCCTGCCTCAGCCTTCTTCTCCTGAAGCCCTGGGGTGAGTGAACAAGTCAAAGCTTATAAGGAAATCTGAGAAGCCAAGAACATCCATCATCCAAAGCCAGAATTGGGGGTTGTGAAGCAATTTATGGGAAGCAATGCCTCTCCTATGGACATATTTGGGTCAATTGCTGTGTGTCTGGAATTGGGTCTGCAGCGACTTTTGATCACCAGGGCTGGCAGCTGAGAAGTGCCGAACAGGGGAGAGCAAACAAGTGGGACCTGGGGGTACCTCAGCATCTGCCTTACACCATGTGGCACAATGAAGACCGTCAGAGAGGCATGTTTCACTTCTGCCTGGCAATTTATGAGCAAACTCATCTTGTGGTCAACTCTAACCTGGAGCCACATGGGGAAGGGATTCTAGGAAACACACTGCTTAGCTTAGCCATGTTGACAACAGAAAATCCAGTATATCCCCAATAATTCTGGCTTTAATTTTTTTCTCATGTGATAAAAGCTCTTTAGATTTTTCTGCAGTGCTCTCTTCAGCAGGCAGCTTTACTCTGTGACAGTGGCCCACTTTATGCTTGGAATACACCTCTTGCTGCTCTGCCACTGCAACTTGTTATTTAAATGGGAGAGTTTCTTTCTCTTCCTCTCTCCCTGTTCCTCCCCCTAATCTCTCACCCTTCCTAATCTCTTGGGAAACAGGATTACCTTTCTTCCCCATCCTAGGCAGAGTTATCTCCTTGAGCACACACCCACCATAGGAACAAAGTCACCCAGGCCTGGTGAGGTGGCGCCCGCCTGTAATCCAAGTGATTTAGGAGGCTGATTCAGGAGGATCACGAGTTCAAAGCCAGCCTCAGCAACTTAGCGAGGCCCTAAGCAACTCAGTGAGACCCTGTCTCTAAATAAAATACAAAATAGGGCTGGGGATGTGGCTCAGTGGCCGAGTGCCCTTGAGTTCAATCCCCGGTTCAAGAAAAAAAAAAAAAAAAAATCCAGACTTTGGGGATGGTACCAGAAGATCCCAGAAATGACTGCCTCCCAAATTAACAAGTAAATTTTGACCCCAGACAGAGAACATGTGGAATATAGTCTTTGAATCGTCTTTTCATAAGCCCCCTGTTCCGCTGATGGGCAGACTCACACCCACTGGGACAGGAGTCGCCTGTGTTTCTCTTTTGCTAGCAAAGCAATAAACTTTTTCCTTTTTCTCAAAACCATATCCATTATTGGATTATCATTGGGGACAAGGACCGAGCTTTTGGCAACAAGTTTGGTGACCCAGATGGGCCCTGAGAGCAGACCTCACTCCAGCTTTCTTGGGCAGGCCTGGCTTTCCAAGGAACTACATACACTACCATGCTGAGGATGGAAAGTGAACTTGCTGAGAGCCAACTGCAGGAGAGTTAGGAGATGGGTGAATTTGCCTCCGGTCAAACCAGAGGAGCTATTCCTGTGAGTAAGGGGAGGAACTGAGGGACCATCCCAGCAGCTACTGAAGCTCCTTTAGCTTCAGGGACTCCCACCTTCTCTTCCTGAATGCTCCATTGTGGAAAAGTCATGACAACTTTGACCATTTAATAAGTCTACCAGTGTGCATGCTGAGACCCTTGATTCTACATATCTGGACCCTCTTTGTGGGACATCTGTGGTGCCACTGGTGTAGGAGTCATGGTTAAGTGGAACTCCAGAACCTAAGGATATTTCTGTCCTAGGTTCTCATCTGTCTGTTGGCCTTGGGTTTGGGAATTCCCTTGGTTGTCTGTATTCTTGTTTTGTTTATATCTTTGACTGACCCTTTTAAGACATGGCCAATCCTGCATTGATCCTATAGGTAGTCTCTTGGGAAAAATCTTGGCTGGTCATGTAAATTTTCCCATTATTCAGTCCTAGTTTTGGGGCTCCTCTCTGGTTGCCTCTCTGTTTCTTTTTTGTACAGTCTTGCAATTGGAGTTGGTCTGTCAGAGGTAAAGTAAACTGAAGAAAAGACCTCCTATAGGTATAAGCCAAAGATAATGTTTTACAGTAACAATCTGACTTTTGTATAGCTTTCTGGATTATTATACAATCTTGCAGTTGGAGTAGGTCTGTCAAAGGAAAAGTAAGTGTAAGAAATGTGAATGTGCAGGTCTGTCTGTTTTCAAGGTTCCCATCTGTCAGCCCTGGTTTCTGCGATCCTCTCTTGTCTGTGTTTTATTGTTTGTTTTTGTATCTGTTACTGGCCCTTTAAGCAAAGACATCTTGGCTGTATGGGTCACCTACAGATATAAGCCTAAGAGAAAGACAGTTTATTGTAACACAATCCTGACATTGAAGTTGGTCTATCAGGGGTGAAGTTATGAAAGAGATTCCGTATGTACAGGCATTTATGCAGTTGCATGATAAGGGGTCTGAACCATCAGGAACTAAGCTAAAGTTGCCAAGACACCGCTTCTGGTGTGCAAGGACAGCAGGACACCAGAAGAAAGGGTTAAAAAGATTTACATTTTTTAAACCCAGTGCTGGCACTCTCATCAATGCTTCTCAGCCTGGCCCCAGACAGCAGATCATCTCAAGCAGCAGTTCAAGGACACCAGCCCTAAACTAGGAAAAAAAAAAAAAATCCCAGAAAAACTGCACAAGCTGTAGAAAAATGGCCAAAGTGTACTTGGTCTCTGCCCTGCCTTCCAGCCCCTTTTGCCAATGAAGGGTGGAGGTTGCTGGCCACAAAGGGTGGCAGTAGGTTTCAGCAATGTTAATTTATGACCTGGGGACAGGAATAGTCTCACCTCTTTAAGATCCAGGGCATATCCTTCACTGGGGCAAATCAGTTCTTGCTATGACAGTATCCCTTCAAACTAAATGCATGGGCAGACTAGCAGAGTAAACAACTCCACTTGGAGAAAAAAAAAAGAAGAAGAAGACAGAAACTAAGGCCAACCTGTGTTTTGTAGGCAGCTTCCACAAAGGGATCTTCAAGGAAGCCTAAAGAAAAGGATGGAAAAGGACTCCTCCATTGCATATCAATATGCCTTGTATAAGAAAAAGGCCCAAAAGGAGACTCTGGGTACAATTGACAGTGGGGAACTCACTTAAAGTTGATGGCATTGTGATAGTGATAATAGGGACAGGTCAGGCTCAAAATTATCCTGTGCTCCAAGCCCTTGAATACCACCTAGGAGAGAAAAGATTAAGATGTGGTTTTTGTATATGCCAGATTGTCTGATCTTTGTTCTAGGATGAAATTTTTTGTGTAAATCAAATGCACAGATAACATTCATAAAGATTGTTTCAGAATATGAATTTAAAGGAGGGTACGAAAGTAGAAAAAAAAATAAAAGAAAGTTATAGGTATGGAAATATATTTACTATGAAAAGTTGGAAGGTAAAAGAAATGTTTCTTCTTGAGAAAGACTTTTGTCTGGTAAAATAATATTCTTATGCTGAAGTCCAAGATGAAAGAGGACAAAACTAAGGTTGTAAAGAAGTTGTAAATGTTTGAGTAAGTCACAGAAGGTTTGTGGAAGGTAAATCTCAAAAAGTTTGTGTTGTGATTAATTTGGCTATAATTAGTGCAGTCATTCAAAATTATTTGAGCTTTAATGTACTGATATGAAGCAAAGTCTGAAACAGATCTGTTCTTATCTATCGAGATAATTTTCTTGAATTTGTAGGTTTTATTACTTGGGGAAACTAAGTCTTAAAGGAATTAGGATTTATACCTTAGAGTCATAAATAATTACTTTGTAACTGGCTAAACAAACAACTGTTCTTTAGGTTATCACCATATAGTTGACACCCTAAATACATATGACTACGTATGTATATGCTCTCTTGTATACATTATATCTGACATAAAAGGGCCACACTGTCATTTGAAGACCTGTCTTTTAACTGTTTGCTTTGACTAAGTCGATTTCTGATCATTAATACTGTTTCCTAAATGTATAAAAGATTTAAGGCTATCCTTTGATTTTTGCTAGCACTGCTAACCCATGTAGACCTGTGATTAATATTACCACACACTATGGATTCTAAACTGTACTTTAAAATTAAACTTAGTTAAATGTAAAGCTTAGGAAAAGTACTTTACCAAGTTGGCACTTTCCATACTAAAATTATCTGTAGCAATAGTCTCAAATTTGTATAGAAATAACAAATTTGATTGGTATTTATTTCAAGTCATTTGATGTTTTAAGCTGGATAAAATAACCTGTTGTCAATAAGTTATATATACAATTTTATGTTGCTCTTGACACTGAAATAGGAATTTAAATGTATTTTTGGAAGGTAATAAGGAGAGCCTGATCTGTTTAAAGGTGACATTGTAAAACATGGAAGCATTTTGCCACTTTTTGTACAAAAAGAAAGTTAAAAGCTTTCTTAGCCTTTGTTTGATTCATGTTTCAGATGTAATGTGTTGTTTGTCAAAAGCCCCACCCTACCTGAGATAAGGCTCTGCCTCTCACCTTACTCCATGTTAGAATGGCTCTAAAATAGGCTAGACTTCAGCTTATTTAAAGTTGTGTTCAAAAGATTGATATTTACTATAAGATTATTACAATCTTGAAATAAACAGGAGATGTTCTGTATAACTAATTAAAGGTTGAAGATTATAAAAATAATTTTTCTTGGCTCATAGCTATTATACAAACTGAATTTTTTTTCCGTTAATTTCATTTTGTATTTTCCTTGTAAACTTTGTTGCCTGTCAGTGTTTTCCAGAGGTACTGCTTCCAATAAAACAACTTGAGTTAATTTGAGATAATAAGCCATCATCTGTAGGATAGATAATCTATAATGCTAGTTTCTAGTACTAATACTAAGCTCAATTAAATGAAAAGGGTGACCCTAAAATTATAGATATTGAAATTGTAACCTGTTACTCCCACTTTTAAACTGGTGAAACTGGTCTGCTGGGTATTTAAAACCAAAATCTTGGAGACCAAATTCAAGGAAGTAAAAGGGCCAGGGAAAAAGCAGTCAACATTTGGCCCTAGTCTTCAAAAGTCAGCCAGGACCCAGAGAATGATGGGATCCCTCTCTGGGCCCTGCAACTCTGGTGAGTCATCCAATCTGCTGATCAGGGAGAATGAGAAGACCCTAGAGAACAGAAAACCAACCAGTGCACATCCTGCAAAGAGGAGGGTCATTGGAGATGGAAATGTCCCCGAGGCTTCCAAGAGAAGTCACATATGGTTAGCAGGACCCTGACCCATCATGGCAGATGGCACCACTGGTAGGGGAAAGCTAAAGGAACCAAGAGGCTTTACATACATCCCCAAGAGTGATCTCTGAGGAATCTCAGCTGACTCTTAAGAGTAGATAGGAACAGGGTCGGTTTTGACCAACTTGGTCTTAAACACCTGGCAGGAGAGTATGCCTAAAAGCACAGTCCAACATGGACATTTAAAAGGAAAAAAAATGTTTTGTTTTGTTTTTTAATGTAACTTAATAAGTGCACTTATGTCAGCCCTATCAAAAGTAAGTGAAGATGGAGGCTATGAAGTAAGGGTTCTTGGGTGGGGATGCCTAATAATAATGATCACAAAGAACTTGAGAGTTGCAAGTTTGTCCTGAGTCAATTTGAGCCTTATCTCCCTAACCTCCTACATTAATAAACTTGATCACGACTATGAGTTACTGTTTTATGGTTTTCAGAGACTGGCTGAAATACTAATTTTTAGCTTTTGTGCTGTTTATAAAAAAGTAATGCTTGCTGTCCTTATTGTTGTCTTAGCATGATCCCTGCCCTATCTATGCCTTGTCCGGTCACCTACCATTTGCCACTGTGGACCTCTGAACTGCTCTAATGCTGAATGCCCTTAAAGGTCCACACCCCACCTGGTAGACAAGGACTTTGGGTTACTTGTCCCAAATTTGCCCCCTCTCAGCAGGAAGCAGCTTGGAAATGTCGTGGCCTATTTTTTCACAGAAAATGTAGAATGTAGAAATTGACAATGGAGAAATGTTACAGTGGTCCACTTTATGTTTTGAATATAGCCCCCCCCCCCCGCCCGCTCTGCCACTGCAACTTGCTATTTAAATAGGAAAGTTTCTTTCTCTTCCTCTCTCCCTGTTCCTCCCCCTAATCTCTCACCCTTCCTAATCTCAGGGAAAACAGGATTACCTTTCTTCCCCATCCTAGGCAGTTATCTCCTTGAGCACACACCCACCATAGGAACAAAGTAATCCAGACTTTGGGGATGGTACCAGAAAATCTTAGAAATGACTGCCTCCCAAATTAACAAGTTAATTTCAACTCCAGACAGAAAAATTGTGGAATGTGGTCTTTGAATCATCTCTTTTTTTGTTTTTTTTTTAACTTTTTTAGTTGTTGATGGACATTATTTTATTCATTTATTTATGTGTGGTGCCAAGAATTGAACCCAGTGCCTCACAGATGCTAGGCAAGCGCTCAACCACTGAGCCACAACCCCAGCCCCTGAATCATCTCTTTATAAGCCCCCTGTTCCGCTGATGGGCAGAATCACAGCCACTGGGACAGAAGTCGCCTATATTTCTCCTTTGCTTAGCAAAGCAAGAAACTTTCTTCCTTTTTCTCAAAACCTTTTTCTTCCTTTTTCTCAAATCCTTGTTATTGGATCATCACTGGGGACAAGGACTGAGATTTTGGCAACAACTGCATAGTTTAAGATGGCTAATGAAGCTCCAAAACTCTTGTCCTCATTCCCGCCAGTGGGAAGGAAAAAGGAAAGTTTGTTCATTCTTTTAAAATTTTTACTCTGTGGTACTAGGGATGGAGCACAGGGCCTCACAGACACTAGATGAGAGCTGTGGTGCTGAGCCCAGCCTTTTTGTGTGTGTATATAGAATTGGAGATTCAACACAGGACTTCACACTTGCTAGGCAAGTGCTGTACCACTGAGCTATATTCCTAGCCCTGATTGGTGTCTTTATAAATGAGGGAGACACTAAGGATGTAAATGTACAATGGAAAGGCCTTGGGAAGACATAGCAAGGAGGTGGCCACCATCTGAAAACGAAAGAAAATGACCTTAGGAGAAATTAAACCTGCTAATACCTTGATCTTGATCTTCCACTTTCCAGAACTGAGCGAATAAATTGCTGCTATTTGAGCCAACCAACCAAAGGTATTTTGGTTTTGTTGTATGATACTGGGGATTAATCCCAGGAGTACTTCACCACTGAGCCATATCCTACGTCTTTTTTTTTTTTTTTTTGAGACAATATCTCACTAAATTGCCCAGGTGGCCTTGAACTCCTGCCTCAAACTCCTGAGTCACTGGGATTATAGGTGTGCACCACCATGCTCAGCTCCCAGTGAGTGGAGTTTTGTTATGCAACACAGAAGATGAATATGTTTTCTTGTGACCCCTAACATTGCTCTCTCAGAGGTTTCTCCTTGAGCAACTTCCTCCATGATGATATCTGAGATTGGGTTTGGAGAGTTATGCATTTCTTGGGAGGCATACTGTTTACCCAGTGCACTTCGCATTTGTGCAGACTTGGGAATTGCTTTAAGGGTTGAAAAGTCATAGATATTTGTGAGCAATATAATAGGAATTCCTTTTTATTTACTTTCAGTCAAGTTCCAGTCTTTGTAAACACGGCCAAAGATCTTGTCAAGAGATAGTTTTGTTTGGTTTTAAGACTTGAAAACTGGTCTTTGTTGGTTATAGTGTTCATGTCCAACCATTTCTCTCTAAATTTAATGGCAGCTGTGCTGAAGCCATTTAAAACAGAGCTGAGTGAGAGAAAAGTACACTTAATCTACTCTTTGCCATCAGGTGAATCCTTTCTACGACGAGACACTAGTTTCAACTTCCTGAAGTTGCAGGGTTTTTTGTTGGTTTTTGTTTTTGTTTTTTTTTGTTTCTGGTGGTAGTGGGAATTGAACCTAGGGCCTCACACATACTAGGCAAGCATTGTACGTTTGATACAGGGTCTTGCTAAGTTTCCCAGACTGACCTTGGACTTCGATCCTACTGCCTTATCCCCCTGAGTAGCTGGGATTATAAGCAGGCATCACTATTCTTGCTTAGGTTTGCAGATTCTTAGCCACTACTAACAACTGGTTCAGATTTGGGTACAAAAGCAGTTGTCCTTTCAGCTCTACAAGGGTGCAAATTACCGATTTTGAGTGTAAGTCTTAAATAACTCTTTCAGCCAAGCTGTAGAACCTTCCATCTCTGTTTCTGTACTGTGTTTTTCTAGCTTAGAAGATGTTCTGAAAGTGTCAAGAAGCAGCCAATACATTAATTTTAAAAATCATTAATCTTTTTTATCATTTCCCCTAAAGCTACAACCTCAATCAGCGTGTGGTCTCCTTTTTAAGCTAAAGCAGGAAAATATTTGCCACCAAAGTTGTGATATGGAGTCTATACCATCTGCTGCCCAACTTCTAAGTTCAGTACCATATCTTAGTTTTTCATGAGATGTAGTCTCCTGCCTCCAGGTACTTAATCCCATGATTATTAGGACTCCATTCAGGGCCTGGGGTGTAGCTCAGCAATAGAGTGTGTGGTAAGTATGCTTGAGGCCCTGGTTTCAATTCCTAGCAACACACACACACACACACACACACACACACACACACAGAAAAAAGAAAAATAAGAACAAAATTTAGTACAAAACAGAAACCTAAAAACACAAGCCCAGATATTTAAATGATACCCCCTTTTTTTTTTTTTTATTTTTTGGTACCAGCGAGTGAACCCAGGGGGTTTAACCACTGAGCAACATCCCCAGTCCATTGTATTTTTCTAATTGTGAGACAGTCTCACCAAGTTGCTTGGGGACTTGGTAAGTTGCTGAGGCTGGCTTTGAACTTTCACTCCTCCTGCTTCAATCTCCTGAGCCAAAGGAATTATAGGCATGAGCAACCACACTCTGCTGGAAGGGGATGTTTTTAGTTTTTTTAGTTTGTTTTGTTTTGTATTTTCCCCTGGGATTGAACCAGAGGCACTTTGCCTCTGAGTCATAGCCTCAACACTTTTTATTTTGAGACAGGGTCTCAGATCCTCTGCCTCAGTTTTCTGAGTGGCTGGGGTTATAGGCTTGTGCCTCCGCCCATATCCAGCATCATCTTTTACATATCTTAACTTTGAAGTAGATAAAGCAGGGGCTGAAAGCAGTTCTTAGTTCTACTTTTCCTCTAGCTACTGGTTAGAAATTAATTCCATGGCCACACATCACTGAAAAGGCTGCTTTTATGGGAATACAGCTTCATTGCCAAGGTAAATAAAAGGTACCCTCTCTTCCCACACTTTCCAGAAAATATAACAGTTCCAGTTATGTCCTATTTCTGTTTCAGAAATTTAGTCACATGCCACACCTACCTAAAAGAGTGTCTAAAAAATGAATGTTTCATACTAGGAAGCCACATGCCCAACTAAAAAGTGAGGGGTTCATTATGTTTTTTTTTTCTTTTTTTGTAATGGGATTGAAGCTAGGAGTGCCTTAGCACTGAAGCACATTCCCAGCACTTTTTTTAAATTTTGAGACAAGGTTAATAAGTTACTAAGAGCCTCTCTTAAGTTGATGAAACTGCCTTGAACTTGCAATCCTCCTGCCTCAGCCTCCTGAGCCACTGGGATTATAGACAGGCCTGGCAAGAAGGACTTGCTAATAAGGGGAAGACAAGAACAGATATTTGTTAACCTAAATTAGTCTTGGGCTAGCAGGTGAAATCACATAGCAAAGAACCTATCATATTGTTAACAACTCAATAAATGTTAACTGTTGGGCTGGGGATGTAGCTCAGTGGCAGAGTGCTCTTCTGGCCTGTGTGAGGTCCTGGGTTCAATTTCCAGAAGGAAAGAAGAGAAGGGAAGAGAAGAGAAGAGAAGAGAAGAGAAGAGAAGAGAAGAGAAGAGAAGAGAAGAGAAGAGAAGAGAAGAGAAAGAAGAGAAG